>CM062820.1:48038266-48601912 GCA_031772625.1 Pinus tabuliformis
AAAATGAAAAAATATGTTTACAAAATGTTAATATAGGATATGGACAAAAAGAATATTGAATAAAAAATGTTAGGAATTTTTTTGAATAAATATGTCCATATCAAAGAAAATGTTAGGTTAGATGGCTTAAAAAATCAAGGCAAAAACAAAATGTTAGGTTAGAGAGAAAATAAAAAGAAATAAACTCTGAAAGTGTGCAAGTTCAAATGCCACTACTATTTTACCTTTTTCTACAAAAGAATGGTTGTGTGTAGCTTGTCATAAATGCCACAAACCATGATCGTCAAATAGTTTAATCTTGACTGCTTCATGCTTTAAATTTCATGTTTATAGTTAGAGAATAAAGATCAAGCCAAAATATTTAATTTTGGCAGATCAGTAGTTAGGTAGAGAATAATAAGGAGCTCATTAGTTTAATCTGAGCCCTTGGATATTATAAGATTAGAATCAGATAGTTTGCTTTTCAAAAGAAAAAGAAAAGAAAAGGTCTGCTAGCGTAAATGCACCCATTAAGTGAAGAAAAATGTTAGGATAAGCAAAGGGTAGTAGAAGAAAGGTTGTTGAAGTTCACAATTGATTTAGTTAACTTTCCCCTCATTTTATCTCATCTTCTACTACATACTTATTAATTTCCCCTTCCCAAATGTTCTCCAATACTAAAACCTTCAGTCGTAAAGGCTCAGAGCATTTCTCTGACTTCTAGAGGGACCAGACTCTCGACTTAATGACTTAGAGGTATTAAATACTGGAATTCCCTTCACAAAAGTCACTTTTCTTCATTTCCCTAAAAAACCCCTTTTCCTAAGGCTAAACACCATTTGCCTAGGAAAAATGAAAATCCCATCTTAATTCCCCTTTCACTCCCAAATACCTCAAAAACCCACAAAATGAGTTTTATCCTAAGTACTAATGTATGTGGATGATGAGCATATCATTCCAAATTTGCATTATACTTAGCATATCTCCTTTCTGCTCATATTCATATTAACTTTTAATTTAATATATTAAATTCCTGAAATACCCTTTCCCGTATATTATTAAGTCCTTTTACGTAAATATCTCGAAACCTTGTTTTAACTATAAAACTATGTATTTCACCCAAAACCCATTAACTTATCGATTCACGATAAAGTTAATTAAACCTCCGTTAAGCATCCCGATCGCCTAATATGAGTTTAAACCTATAATTAAGCGCGATACCGCTGTAATTAACCCACCGGGCCCCTCCATTTCTCTTCCCTTTTTCCTCTGTGCTGCTTTATCACCGTCAGATCAAAGGCGCTCTCATCCAACGCATCACATCCATATCGGGTTGGCCCGATGTCCGAACCTTACCCACCCGATAAGGTGGTTTTGCTCTGACCCCCCCAGTGCTAAGTGTCAGCGAACGGAGTAGATCGGGTGAACCCCTCTAAAAACCACCTTTGCCACAAAAGCGGTGCGATGGCTCCGCTTACCACTCCACCGTACTCTGGAACGCGGTATTCCTTATTCACTCTGCTTTGCACAAAAATTTTGAAAAGTTGAACGTTTACCCATTTATACGTTAAACCCTCACATTCACTCTTTTCGTCCGTTTACACATAAAAACTGTATAAACCCTCCTGCACCACCCTAAGCCTCTGCAACCCATATAACCATTGTTTACCTTCCGATAACACTCCGAACTCCTTCCAAAGACCTTTCAATTCAAAATGAAGCCATTTTGGCCCTCCTTGACAACCTGTGTTTTTCTTAACATTTGTTGTGTTTTGTAGGTCATCATACGAAGCTTTTTGTTCTAGATTTACAAGAAAATGCATTCAAAATCCTACATATAGTTAAGTACAAACGAGACGATCAAAATCCAAATTACCTGATGTTGATACATAAAAGTTAAATGATTTACTGTTGAAATATACAGTAAAAACTTGAAATGTACAGTAAAAGTAAAAGGACACAATAAAGGATATTCACAGAGGTCAAAGTGTATCAGATGAAAGATCATAAGTGAACATGACATCCAACATAAAGATCAAACAGACAAGCAGCTTAAAAGACAAAATATCAAAAACTAAATCCAGCAGAACCTAAATAACAGGGACAACAAGAAGCAGTTCAGTAGCTGTCTCTATCTTCTTGCATGAAGATTCTTCATTTTCTTAGAATAAATCCTTAAACAGTTTAAGATATTTTCTTATTTTTGTATAAATAACTCTCTTCTCGAGTTATCTCGAGGTTCATTGTTCGTTGTTCATTACTCACTATTCAAATTTGAACCTGGTTGCACCCTTGATGAAGCATTTCTAGACATTTGATGTAATTGACTTTTCTGGAACCTTAATACGAAGCAAAGGATTCTGAATTCTTTTTGCACAGTTTGTGTTTCATGTAAGTTTTTCCAGTATTACTTATTATGTTTTTCTTCATATTCTTATGACTTTACAAAGATAACTAGGTAGGAATAATTGTGTTTCAATCCATTCCTATAAGCTTTCTGAAGTGATAATCATTAAAGAGAATGGATTAATGGACTGTTTGTTTAATTAATTCCCTTTGAATCAATAAATCATCAGCGTCTTGTTGTAAGCATAAGCATATTCTCTTGAACCTTCTGAACATCGGTTAAAGGTTTTCATACTTATGATTATGTAATTATCTATTTGAGAATTGTGATAATCAAATTATTTTTGTATTCTGCTCACCACTATTCAAGCTTTATCACTGTGTGAAATTTTATAGCAGCCCTTTACTGAGATATTGATATTATTCAAAGGGTTAGGTATATCAGTTCTATATTTGTTTTATTCATTGGTCTCCCAAATCAAAACAAAAACCCCCAAAACATTTATCTTAGATGCTCTGGCAGTGATAGCTAACCACTATTATCTTAGAGGTACAACAGGACCAAAGACAACAAGTTTCTCTGTAACTTCAAGAGATATCGAACATCATGTAGAAGAATGTTTGGAAGACCAAGCAGTTTGAACGTGATGGTGCCATGCCTTAATGGCTTGAGTTTTGACTTGTCTACAAAGTAGACTGCTACGTCAACATTGTCAGTGAATTCTTCAAAGAAATCCCTTTTGAAAGTCACGTGGCAAGTTTCTCTTGAATCAATCAACCAAATATTTTTCCATGAAGCAAGTGAAACATTGAATAAGTCTTCAGTTACTCCAATGTGTTGATTTGTGCAGCTTGGGAGGTACTCCAAGCTCTAGGGTTCAGGGTTTGGAGGGAAAAGCACCACACGCGTCACTTGTGGGTTTGGAACCGAAGCATGGGGTTTTGCACCCATTGGGATTTGGGTCAAAACCATGATGAATTTGAGCTTGAGAAAATAAGAGGTGATAGAGCTTGGAGAGTCGATTCCAACGCTCCAAAGATCATTCAAATAAGGGCTCTAGAAACGAAGTTATGAATTGTTTAAGGTGACATATAATTATGGACAATAAAGTCACGTAGGCTTGAAGTGAATTCGTCCAAGATACATGTCCCTTCATGAATTCGTTGGAGCCCCTCATTTGGATATAAAAGGAGGGTGAATTGATGTGTTTTAGATCATCCACTTATGCAACATTCCTCCAAGGTAAAGACCTCTGAATTTAGTGGAGAAAGAGAGCCTTAGCCGCAACAAGAAAGGGTAAAGGACAACGTGGGGATAAGTTTGAAGTGGAGGTCAAGGAGCAACGTGGGAGAGGTCTGTTTGAAGGCTGAAGTTCTAGGATGGATTGAAAAATCCGAGGAGTTGTTTCAGGATTGTGTTGAGGGCCGAGGTCCTGGGCTACTAGGCTGAGGAGCTAGGAGGCAATACGATGCTATTTGGGGTGACTGTTTGGCACATTTTGGAGGCCAAAAGCTACAACAAGATGTTGTGCTAGGCCACATGCCATAACAAGCAACTAGTGGTATTCTAGGATTGCGTTGAGGTGGATAGAACCTTCAGAGGATAGCATGGCATGGGAGGAGCCTCTCCAAGGTAGGTCGCAACCCTTGAGGGCTAGTCTTGCTGACAACATGGAGGGTTAAGGGCTGCATATTGTGCCCTAACCAGAATTGCAGGAAAAAGAAGAAAACAATGAAGGACAATAACATTTTGTGGAGGAGTGTTGGGTCAAAGTGTTGACCGGATTGGGTCGTGATTGTAGTAGCCTGTTAGTGCCATGTGGAGGATCTTCTGAGGAAGTGAAGAGTCTTCCTAGGAGTAGAATTGACAGTGACATGATTGGGTACCATTGATCTGATTAGAGGGTAGTGTGTTGGCTACCCAAAGTATCCCTAGAGAAATAAACAAAAAGGAAATTGTTGGTGCATGATGGGATGAAGTTTTTCAACTTTATGAGTAGCTCTTTGATGGACAAAAGAGGCTACTAGAAGGAATATTGGACCTCAGGTATTGGCCAGCCTAGAGAGTAGTTTGATGAGCCCATGGACATGCATCAAAAGTGACTTGCAACATTGTTAGGTGGCAGCCCTGTTGGACTTTCGATGTGTAGTGGCCTTGATGGATTAAGGCATTACTAGTGAGTAGTATGGGAACGAAGGACCGGCATGACAAGATACGACATCGAAGTTGTGCAATGAAGTTTGTCATTATATCTTGTATACCATAGGCTGTTGTATTATTCAAATTTGGTTTAATATAATGAAGAATGGGATTGTACAATATTATACAATTTTTGTTAAAAAATGCATGTATATTTGTGCATATGTGATTTACTACTTTATATGTCCACTGTGAAAAGTAGTTTATGGTTGAGATTCTTGGTTTGATAGCGTCAATGGTTTTAAGATCCTAACCTAGACCCAAGGTCATGGAAATTCAACATGGTATGAAAGTTTGTTTGAGCTACTTTGGAAGTAAGTAAATAAGGGTTGTGCGTAGCGAAGTACATCGCGAGAGGGAGTTGGTCACATTGTAAGAGAAGGGCTCGCTACAATGTCAAAGTTGCAAGCAGGTCTCCAGTATGAGGAAAAGTTGGAGGGGTTGTCCAACTATAGTTCTTGGAAGGAAAGGATCAAGTTGGTCTTACAAGTCAATAGGCTATGTGAGTTCGTCGAGAAAGAGATCAAGAAGCCAACCGACCCTAAGGAGTTGGAAATATATGAAGGTTTGGATGCGAGGGCGAGATTGATCATCCTAGATGGTGTGAAGGATGCTCTAATACCTCATTTGTCTAGGAAGAACAATGCACATGAGATGTGGATGGATCTTCAGAATTTGTACCAGAATAAAAACGAGAACCTAGTATTGGTATTGGAGGATAAGTTAAAGTCCACCAAGATGATAAAGGGTGAAAGCGTGATCTCATATCTGACGACATTGTCTTAGGTCAAAGACGAGCTTGCTGCCATTGATGTGTCTACCTCAAATGGAGATATGGTAAGGATTTCCTTGAAAGGGTTCACCGAGGATTGGAAGCTCTTCATCAAAGGGATCGTTTCCAGGCAGAAACTGCCAGACTGGGATAGGTTGTGGGATGACTTCATTCAAGAAGAGTTGCAAGACGAGGATCTTCATCCGAAGAAGAAGGCTTCAGATGATGACATGGCACTTGCATCATGAATGAAGGGTAAGCAAAAGAAGGACTTGAGTAAAGTCGAGTGTTTCAACTGTGGCGAGATGGGTCATTATTCATTGAGATGTCTAATGAAGAAGAAGGGAGATAACGAGAAGAGGAAAGGAAAGCAGGTTGTTTGTGTTGCCACTTCAACTGAGATAGATGATCTCTCCAAGAGATTGGAAGAGGACTTTGCTATCATTTATCATTTCTCACAGGGTACTGTCAATGAAGATGGATGGTACGTGGATAATGGTGCGACGAAGCATATGACAGGGTCACAGGAGGTTTTTGAGACTCTAGTTGAATGGGACTCGAAGTTGCACATGGTGTTGGGCGACAAGAGTTAGTTGGAGATCTGAGGATCAGGTCTCCATGCCATTTAGCATGGAGACAAGACGTGTGATGTGGGTCTAGCATGTACCGTTTGTACTAGGACTCCGATATAGCACAATTTTCGTCTCGATGATTGAGAGGAAAGGGTTTGAGGTCTTGTTCCAGGATGGGAAGGCAAGATTCAGGCCCACATGCTCTAAGTCTAATGGGGTTGTACTCAGATTTAGAGAGCATGGTCTCTATAGGTTGACGGGCAAGCCTGTGGATCATGGAAAGGAGTAGGTGGAGCAGGTACAAGTTCCAGAGAAGCAGGACCAGGTGTAGGTGTAGGTGTAAGCTTTGGAGGAGCAGGTACAAGTTCTTGAGAAGAAGGTACACCTTCTCGAGGAGGTCTAGGTTCCAAAGACTTAGAAGGAGTCTAGTTCGAGAGGGAGCTTGCGGATTCAAAGGGAGACTTTGCAACCCAAGAAGAGCGCATGGTCAATGGGGAGAAAGGGTGCTCCTACAACTACCAAGAAGGAGTCATAGAGAGAGTGGAAGATGTTATAGGATAAGAAGAAGAAGCAGGGTGCTTCCAGAGATGATAACTACACTTCCGAGAAGGGTGTAGTTCATCGTACAAGGATTGCTACGATTGTGAGCACCAGGAGTTGGGCAAGTGTTGCGAGTAGCGATAATGATGATGAATTACTTCCTAGTCTTGGAAGTACCTCCCTCACTAAGAGGGAGTGTTGATTTGTGTAGCTTAGGAGGTACTCCAAGCCCTAGGGTTTAGGGTTTGGAGGGAAAAGTGGCACAAGGGTCACTTGTGGGCTTGGAACCCAAGCATGGAGTTTTGCACTCATTAGGATTTGGGTAAAAACCGTGATGAATTTGAGCTTGAGGAAATTTTAGGTAATAGAGCTTGGCGAGCCGATTCCACCGCTCCAAATATCACTCAAATCAGAGCTCTAGAAACGAAGTTATGAATTTTTGAAGGTGACAAATAATTATGAATAGTCAAGTCATGTAAGTTTGAAGTGAATTCATCCAAGAGAGATGTCCCTTCATGAATTCGTTAGTCACTCATTTGGATATAAAAGGAGGGTGAATTGATGTGCTTAGATCATCCACTTGTGCAACATTCCTCCAAGGAAAATACCTATGAATTCGGTGGAGAAAGAGAGCCCTAGCCGCAACAGGAAAGGGTCAAGGACAACGTGGAAGAGGTTTGTTTGAAGGTCGAAGTTCTGGGTTGGGTTGAAAAATCTAAGTAGTTGTTCGAAGACTGTGTTGAGGGTCGAGGTGTTGGGCTACTAGGCCGAGGAGCTAGGAGGAAATATGCTGTTGTTTGGGGTGACTATTTGGAAAATTTTGGAGGAGGTTGAAAGCTACAGAAAGCTGTTGTGCTAGGCCGCATGCCATAACAAGCAACTAGAGGTATTCTAGCACTGCGTTGAGGTGGATAAAACCTTCAGAGGATAGCGTGGAATGGGAGGAGCCACTCCAAGGTAGGTCACAACCCCTGAGGGCTAGTTTTGTTGAAATCGTGGAGGGTTTAAGGGCTACATATCGTGGCCTAACCATAATTGCAGGAGAAACAAGAAAAAAATGAAGGAAAACAACATTTTGTGGAGGAGTGTTGGGTCAAAGTGTTGACTGGATTGGATTGTGATTGTAGCAGCATGTTGGTGCCATGTGGAAGATCTTCCGAGGAGGTGAAGAGTCTTCCTAGGAGAAAAATTGACAGTGATGTGATTGGGTACCATTTATCTGATTAAAGGGTAGTGCGTTGGCTACCCAAAGTAGCCCTAGAGAAATAGACAAGAAGGACATTGTAGTTGCGTGATTGGGTGAAGTTTTGCAATGTTATGAGTAGCTCTTTGATGGATTAAAGAGGCTACTAGAAGGTAGATTGGAGCTCAAGTATTGGCCAGCCTAGAGAGCAGTTTGATGAGCCCTTGTACATGCAGCAGAAGTGACTTGCAACATTGTTAGATGGAAACCCTCTTGGAGTCCCGATGTGTAGTGGCCTTGATGAACTAAGGCACTATTAGTGAGCAGTACAAGAGCGAAGGACCGACAGGACAAGATACAACATCGAAGTTGCGCGACGAAGTTTGTCATTGTTTCTTGTATACCATAGACTATTGTATTATTCAAATTTGGTTTAATATAACGAAGATTGGGATTGTATAATATTGTACAATTTTGTTAAAACTAGTGTGTATATCTGTGCATATGTGATTTATTGCTTTATATTTCTGTTGTGCAAAGTAGTTTATGGTTGAGATTCTTGGTTTGGTAGCGTTAGTGATTTTAAGACTCTAACCTAGACCCAAGGTCATGGAAATTTAACACAATGTTGCAATGTGCCACAACATAATGAACGAACTTAAGTGCATTTCTTTTCCCTTTATCGAGTGTTTTACCTTTTTTCTTCATTTCTTTCATGCTCGTTTTTGTCCCATGGCATCTTACATGTGGAAGCATCCTGTCCATTTCTATTGCATCATATACAATGAAGACCAAATTTTTCTCCTTGGAAATGTGTGCCCCCCATGCCTCTAAAATTCTTCCTTCCTCTTCCTCTTCGACCACCTCTTCCTTTATAAGAATCTTGTCCTTGATACTTATCTTTTTGTGCAAGGCCCACAACTTCTTCATAAGATTGAGGAGTTGTCTTCTTCCTAAAATCCTTCTCTCTTTCAGAAAAAATTCTTCTTAAGGGAGTCAAAGGAAACCTCCTTAAGTTTTCCACTTGCTTGCAACAACTCAAGATAATGTGCATAAGCGGGATATAGTGCCTTGACATAAGCAGTGAGAGGAACATCTATTTCAACACTAGTTGCTTTTATGTCATGCATAATGGATCTTATTTTTGATGCTAAGGCAAGAGGGTCATCATTTCTCAACTCAAGGTTGAACAACTTGATCATCAATTGAGTAACTTCAAGTTCAACATGTGAGCCATATAATTCCTTCAACTTCTTTAAGGATTCAAAGGCATTTGAAAATGGTGAAATATAACGACTTACCTCTTCATCTATTGACGCTACAATCAAGGCATAGGACTTGTTGTTCTTGTTTTCCCCAATGACAAGCTCCTTGTCTGAAGTGGGCTTTTCAGGTGCATTGTTTCCTTCTCCTTCACAAATTCATTTCCAAAGTTCATTGAAAATGAGGGGGGGCTTTTATTTTCTGGGAGCACTCATGATAGTTGTTTTTACTAATGAGAACCACTCCAACTATAGAGATAAGGGAATTTATCATAAACTGATTTGTCCCCAAAATAATTACAATAAGTAATAAAAATAATTGGTTGTCTTCAAAAAAATCTTCAACTAAAAGTGTAGGCTCTCAATATTCCTCCATACACCATACAATTTCATTACAATATAATATATGGTTATCAAAAAAACAAATACCACATACCATACTCAAGGTCTCATAAAACTTTAATGCACAAAGGGAAACTTTAACGCATATGGTTATGGGTCCACCACTATTCATCCACAACTATCACTAATATAATGCACTAAGTATAATATATATATTCCCAATGACCTTTTCAATGCAACGTTCAACATATATTTTCTTTATTTTAACACACACCAACATACAATACATACCACTAAAACAAAACGACCAAAAAGACCAACACACCAGGAGATATATCAATGTAGGATTTCTCTTACTGTTGAAGCGAGTGTGGACCCTGTAGGACATTTGTGGCCTTGGTGCTCTGTTGGAAATTAGAATGGCAGACATATAAGATGCAATTTCACCCCTTAAACAATTAATCTTGTCGTCTGTTATTTGATGACAGACTCAACGTTCTATAGGTATTGCCTCACCAAAAATCACGGACCAAGGGATAATCTTTATCTGAAGATGAGGGATTTAGTCTCTAAAATGATGAAGGATTTGGTCTTCTGAGAATTGATCTCCAATGGTGAATGATTCATTGCCAAAATAAGGACGAAACTCAACCACTAGAATAGACTACTCGGCTTGGCTATTCAAAATGACCCTGTACCCAATGATGAACTCAGCCTGTAAGTGGCAATTTGACTTTCAAAATATGTATGGGGAATCTAGGCAGGAGTATTTCCAGAATATGAACATAAGCATGAGCATACCATTGTTTCTGGGATCAATGCAAAGGAATGATCGTCATTCAAGGATTAACGCATTGGAGAAAACATGGTTTGTAATTAACAAATTGAGTAGAAGGAAAAAGGATAATGGCAGAAAATAGGAGTTACAAGGGCAAAAAAACTAATTTTCGGAGCTGGCTCTAATACCATGTCAAGCCACGAGTAACTCCATGAATGAATTGTGTTTTTCATTAAGAGTGAATATGAATATATACAGAGGGAGACTATGGGTTTCATCTCCTAATGTCTCTTTGTTTTCCAACTTCTTTTTTAGTTATCTACAATATTTACATAGGTTTACCTAATCCCAAAGATTAGGTGTGAACAAAATCCTATTGCATTCATATAAAAAATTTCATATTGTTTTCATAAGAAAGTGTGTGAGTTCATTTTGGATATCATTTCATGAGTAGGAATTTAAATTTAAGTATTGCAATTCCTTTCAATAGATTAGATTTCTTCTTAAAATTGAAAGTCAATTTCCTAGCATATATTGTGCAAGTGTGCTTCACAAGTGTACAAGCCTGGATTGATAATTTAATGCTAAGTAATTTAACTCATAATTAAATTACCCAACAAAAACACATTATTATGGTTGTCAACTACTGCATCAAATGGATTGAAGTAATGCTTATGTTTGACTTATAGACTTCAAATTTGATGCCCTAGTTGGGGACCAAATCCCTCAAATGAAATCTATAGGTCCAAAATCAGATTGGTCGAGATATGGAAGGCCCTTTCTTCGCTAGTTCTAGAACAAAAGATTCAAATTGTAATCTAATATATGTTGTCCAAAATGGAGATTAACCCAACAAAACCCTGAGCCTAAAAAAAAAAAATACAACCATCTTCGTCTAGTATAATAGTGTCTTTATAAGAGCCAAAAAGAAAATCTCAGAGCAATAAAATGTTTGTGTTAAAGTCCATTATTCTTTTAGCTCCTTCCCAAATGAAAACCATTAATGAAGAGCCCTTCTGCCTCTCGTCTAATTTCTGTGTTCTTCCACATGGCCGAAGGAAATTGCAAAATGATTTTAGAGCTTCAAAAAATTATCATTTTCGTGCATGCCTTATGAGATTAGATCAATGTCTTTTTATAATATTTGATTTGGATAGAAAGGGCTTCAAAGGATTTATATTGGAGGGAGAAATATAATTTAAAAATTGAATTGTCTTAAATCCCAAGGAATGAAGTTATTTGCACTAGGGGATCAAATTTTAAAATTTTGACTTGAAACAAAAACCCTTGAAAGTTTATACTTTAAATATTGGCACCCTTCACGAAACATGTTGACCACCATATTGATAAAAGACCTTGCTTGATTTAATAACTAGTTGGCCAGTGGGAGGGTGCCACGTCACCACTCTTTATGGTTTTTGTCCTTAGATTGGGTCCTTCATCTTCAATTAGGCATAACTCACAAACTGTGAGGCCTCTCATGACATACCACATACCACTGAAAACAAATCACAGGGAGAATTTGTTGGAAACACCGAGAGGGAGGTGAATCAATATTTCTTAGCAATTATCACTTTTTAATCCTTTTAAGAGCATTAGTTAATCTTCAATTATTATTATTGTTCTTCTTCAGATGATCATAAACAATAATCAACAATAAACAACACCATACAACAATGTAGAAAGATAAAACATAAGAGACAAAGATTTTTAGGTGGAAAACCCCCTTCGGGTCAAAAACCATTGAATGCCTCTTTAGTAATTGTCTTTTTCTTGTTAAAAGAAAATTGATTACATCAATATTTCAGCTACAACTGAGGGAGACGTCAATCCCCTAATTCACAACCTACAACTTGTAGGATGCTAGTAAACCCTGATATCCTATTGCAACTAGAAGGATGCCTCAACGCCTTGTAGATCAGGCCACAACCTGATGAGTGCTCCAACACTCTAGTTACCAATTGTTGTCGGAAAGGATGCTTTACTGCTATGTTAGTTTATCAGCCACAACGCCCTGTGCAAGCCACAACTTGCCCTAGCACCACCCTGCCACCTTGAAGTGTTCTCAGGCCACAACCTGAAGGTGACTCCAATCACCTAAAAGAGTCTGTAGATCATGTTTCACAATTTTCACACTGTATCCCCTACACTCTGAATCAATGTAGAATAGTTGTAAGAAAGATGTAGACTAAATGTTGAATCCTGGTAGCCATTGATCATTGTTCCCACAAACTGAGTACTGCACAATGCTACACATCAAGCTATAAATGTTCAACTCCATATCACTGTCACTACAAATCATTGCACAATTGTTGGTTGTCATTGCATGTCACTGCTCATGAATGAATAGTCATCAATGCACAACCACTGTCAGCATCGTATCAGGTTGTACCCGATGCTACAACCATTTGGTATTGTTATCAAATAATGGCACAATCCAAGGTGTCTCAAGTCATCCTGATGCCCTGCAACCAGTGTTCTCAAGTTTTTTCCCTAGAGAGCTACCAACATATATGTCAATGAACTATTTATTTGGTCAAGCCCCGCTATCCATTTTTTTTAATGTGCTTCACAATTGAACGCACTTGTCTTCAACACTTGCTTCCCTTGTATTTCACTTGAGAGAGAGAGAACCCTATTCGTTGTACTTTGCCTAAAAAAAAGTGTCTGAACTATTTGCCTCAAATATCTTATTATTAGGCTGAAAATTTCAAAAGAAACGTGAAAAGTTATGTCTTTAGAGGAGTGATGGGTCTTCTTTTATAGTTTCTAGAGGGACCTTATAAGTGACCTTAAAATTTTAATTAAGTCATGTCTTGTGTGTTAAGTAAGAAAGGTCATGCGCCTTATGAGTGAGAAAGGCCACGAGTCCTATGAGTGAAAGATATTAGCCTTTACAATATGAGGGATACCTTTTATAAAATAAAATAAAATTAGTACTCCTAAGATTCCTTAAGGTATGGTTAATTGATTTTATAAGTACTATAAATTTGTTTGGTTTAGCTCCAAGGAATTTGTACACTAACCTTCTTTGGTGTGTTTTATAGTTGACACGTGAGTCTATTAAGTCAATGATTGATTTAATGTCTTTGGTTTTGAAGTTATGTAACTTATATGGGGTGAGATTACAGTGATAAACAATGTCATATGTTGAAAACCATAAGAGGAGGTGTCATGTCACTACCCCTGGGCGTTTTAGCCAAAACACTGGGCAAAAACTGGGGTCACTAACTTCAATTGTGAATATCTCTCAAACCAGGAGACCTCTCGGGGCGTACCACATATCAACATAAACATCTTTTCAAGGAGAATCTAATCACATAGATCTCTGACCCAAACTCAATGATTTGACCTATCAAAAACCATCAACAAAGTCGAGGCACATCCTCATTGCAGGGAACCCAAACCCTAAGACTTGGGTTTTTAACCATCCAATAATATAATTGCCATCTTGATGTAATTTGATAATCACTAAGAAGCATTCATTAACCATTTGACATCAATGGCTGATGTTTTTGGTCAAAGTCAAACCAAACCAACTCCATGGGTTGACATCAATGACAACACCATCCAACAGAATCCAATGGTGAGGATCTCCAAGGAAAATTCACTAATTTATTGCTTCAAAAACCCTCAACAAGTGCGGGGTATGTCCTTAGTCCAGGGAACCCAAACCCTAGAGATAGAGTTTCTAGCCATCATTCAGTGAAGCTTCCAACTTGATGTAATTTAGACAAATATTAAGAGCATTCATTAATAGTTTGACATCAATGACAAGTGTTTAGTCAAAGTCAAACTCTAGGATTTACATCAATGACAACACCATTCTACAGAAACGAAACAACTTTAATTTTATTTTCTTTTGGATTTTAATATTTAATATGAATTTCATCAAATTCAATCAACTTATAATGCAAATAAACAATTCTAATGTATGTCTTGATATCTAGATGATTAAAACTATACGAAACTAAAATTGGAACCTTCCATATGAAACAACTTTAATTTTCTTTTCTTTTGGCCTTCAATGTTTAATACGAATTCCATCAAACTCAAACCAACTTATAATGTGAGACTCTTTGCTCATTCGATTTTTAAATTAAGTCACCAAACTTATAATGCAAGATTCTCTGTTCATCAAGATTTGAACTGGAGTCGTTGACATAAAAAGCACCCTACTTCAACCACTAATCATAGCGCAACAAACCAATTTGAACATATTACAGAAAGAGATATTCCTAAAAATATATTTAAAGCTTCAATTTTAATAGTTAGCTTCGAGGGTGAAGCTCAACACATGTTTTGGTGCGGATTAGTAAGTCATCCCTCAAACAGAAGCAAAGAGATACCAGAAGTCGTCTTAGTTAAATTTATTCAGTTGCATCGTGGTTAAAAAACAACAGTGTCCCTGCAGAAGGGCCTCACCTGCAGAAAAACCACACAGTTCCAGCTAACCGCATATAATATTAGGAGGAAATACTTGTGTGTTTGACTCCAAGACGAGGCTCCAAAACGAGCGGGGATATGGCCGCCATTACCTCAAATTGAAAATCCAGTGGCACAACACTTCAAGAACCTCTAGAATGAACATTTATGGTTTCAACTTTTTTCTTACACATCTCTGGTTTGAAACCAATAAAGTGAAAAGGGGTTTTCTTCAGCTCAAGGATATTTAGTGTGTGGCCTCATCTTAAAATGGAAAGGAATTCAATATTAAATGTTAAAAATGACAAGGAAACCTCAGGTTTTGTGGAAACAAATCATTTGGGTCAAGTCAAAATTGGTTCAATAGACGACATGGAAGTGGATTTAGGTAAATGCAAAGCAATATTAGGAAATTTTAAGGTGCGAGCTTGCTCGCTTTAAATGGGAACAAAGAAGATGAAAACAGTTCGAAAGAAAGAAAATAAATAAGAGCAACAAAAATAAAGAAGAGTTAACCATCTACAATCCTACATCTACCCCTGTTACTTGGTCATTGGATCTCTATGTCCAAGAATTGATGAAAACCAAGGCAAGGTTGAATATTTTGGAAGTCAAAGAACAAGAAAGGGACCTTAAAATTTTGAGAGATCATATTTGCAATTCGGTGCTTAATGGAATGTAATAAAATTTTAAAAGAACTAGTAACAATGTTACAAGAGGCTCTGGAGACAAGAAAACAAGAGTGGAAAAACATGAAGACAACATGGAAAACCATGAAAGAATCAATAACAACGAACAAGGATGTGATAATTTCTAAAGCAACTTAGATAAGATACACAAGTATCTCGGTAAAAAGACCTTTCGAAAGAGAAGGCAAAAAAGAACAATAGGAAAGATAGTCCAAAAGAAACTAAAGCTAGAGCTGAGGATATTAATTGTTCCATAAGGACAGCGGAAGAAGATTAAGTGCTTGTAGAGCACATGAAAGAGAACACAAAGAAAGAAAGGATAGGGAAACAAACTTTATTATCAGGGGAATAAGAGATAATGGGAAGAATTAAAGCACTCTCAATTTGACAAGGGCCTTTCTGAAAGAAAAACTACATTGGAAAGGGCAAATCTGCCAAGCAAGGACGGTGGGAAAGATATGTGAAGAAAGACCTCGACCCATAAAAGTCATCACGGCAAACGTGCAAGAAAAACACCATCTTTTAAGCAAAAATAAACTTTTGAAAGACTCACACTTCTTCCTAGATGAAGATTTAACCAACAAACAACAAGACGAGAGAAGGGAAGAAGTGGAGAGAGTACAAGAAATGAAGGGAAAAGGGCATGGTTGTCCAATGGTAAAGCAATTATTGCAGTGTTTGGGCATCATGGAAAACAAGGCAGCAAACTAGAAGTAAAGAAAAAACAAAGAATTCGACAATAGGGAGGAAAAAAACAATATCAATAAGGATGAAAAGGGGTGAAGACTCAAATTTGAGTCCTATGTGCCATGTTGAAAAATGAAACTAGATTCAGTCTTCATAATGACATGTGTAATTGTAATTTTATGTAATTGATGTAAAGAAGAAAATAAAATTATTTTTGTAATACTTGAATCATGGGTTTCATGATCAAGGAATTTTATTTTAGTTAAGGTTCCTATTGAGTCTTTAGGTTTTTCAAGTCATAAAAGTCTATTGAGTTAACGTCATGTATGGAAGACCCTTCTTGGGCATGTTACATATTTGTATGAGTTATTAAAAGAGTAAAAATGCCCTCCAAGACCAAGCAAAAGCACCTCCAACAAGTAGGTTTCAAGGAGTAATGAAACCTCACCAAAGGACATCTCAGCCTAGATCTTTGTCAAGTTGGCTTATATACATGGGATAACCACTATAAATAGGTAGCTCGACTCTCATTTGAACACAAGAAATCCAGTCAAGCGATCTGAAGTAGGGAAAGGTGTGAAGATCACAAGAAGAACCTCTATCCAAGAGTAGAAGAAAGAGCAAGAAGCTGAGTCATTCTTTGGATCTGTTTTGGGGCTAATCTCTCCACACGTGCGAGTTTGCAAGACTATCTACTGCAGGAAAAGGTCGAGGCATTTCCATCATAGTGAAAAGGCAAATATTGGGTGAAGAATAAGGAAGATCCCAAGCCAAATTATCAAGAAGAAGTCTCCTTCTAGAGCAAGGATAATCAAGGGTCAAAGTTGGTCAACTACATGTGCTAAGGGTTTTTGAATTAGGGTCGAAAGTTGCAGATCCGTCCTTAGAATTGAAACATTGCAACGTAGTAGAGGAGGAAGAAGAAACAAGGATTTTGACTATTGTTGACTCGAGAAAGATGAGGAAGATTTGTGACTTGGTCTTGGAGAGGTGAAATAGGTTAAGGTCTTGGTCTTGGTATTCGTCAATTAAAGTCTCTATAAGAAGAAGAATTTGTTTGGGTCTTCCTCTCAAGTAGGAGAGGTTTTGGCCCTGGTTGATAGCCTACATTTTGTGTCTCTTGTCTCTTTATTGTTTATGCTTTGATAGTTGTTTGATGAAGAAGAATACTATAATAATCTAACTAAAGAGAAGATCCTAATCTATTGAAGTAAAAAGAATTCACAAGCAATTATCATTAATAGAGAAATCACCTAATCTTGATGCCCTAGATTTCTCAACATTCCAAACCACGTAGCAGTCAAATCCTACCCAAATCTACCTAAGTCTAGCTTGTAGGAATTGTAGAGGTTACCCTTGGAGGAGGGGGCCTGGGTTAGGGCCTATTGCAAAAGGTAGAGACATAATTTGTCTCGCATAAACTCATGAACATGATGGTTGCAAAACTCTTGTGCTTGATGGTTATTTGAAGTTAGCAGTTTGGAACAAGGTAGCAAAAAATGGAAAACAGTATGGGGGAATACTAGTTTTAGTGAAAGAAAGAAAAGGCCGTCACATTTAGTTAATGAAAGAAGATGTAAATAAACAATATTTATGGTTCAAAATATTAAAAAATGAGAATCACATAAGAATTGCAACATGCTATTTTGCCCCTCAAATCTCAAAAACTTGCAAAAATAAGGGACTAGACAACAAGGATCCTTAGGCAACTTTAAAGCAAGATATTGTCGCGTATTCTCAGCAAGGAGAAGTTCTTTAAGTGGGAGATTTCAATGCTAGAACAAAAAATCAACAAGCTAGTATTCTTTGTTACAAAGAGGATCACATTCATATTTGACTCACTGAAGAGGAGAATCCCCAATGGTTGAGATGTTCAGAAGATGACAAAGTTAGCAATCATTTTGGAGAGGAGTTGCTTATGTTGTGTGGTGCTTTCAACTTAATTATTTGCAATGGTCTAGATAGATGGAAAAGCTCTGGGAACTTCACTTGCAACACGTATAATGGAGCAATTGTAGTTGACTGTGATTTGTTCACAAAGCTTGATAGAAAAGATAGACAAAGTTAAGATTGGAGAGCATATTTGGGATTTAAAATAGACCATAACCCAATTTATATAAAATTATCATGGTTAGAAGAAAGGCAACATAGGAGGAAAACCCAATGTTCTCTGCAATCACTATCAAGGGGCAAAATTCTTCTAATACAAGAAAAATGTACCATCTTCAATACAATGCTAGAGAGATTAATTCAGAAGGAGAAAACTAGTTTGCAAAGCTTCAACAATCATGAGTTGACAAATATAATTCAGAGTGCACTTGAGAAGTGAAAAAGAGCAAAAAATAGGAAATCAAAATCAAATTGTTTTTCTATAAACGCTTGGTTTGATGAGGAATGCAAAATGGCAAGGAGAACCTTGAAAAATGCAAGCAAGGAGAAGATGAATGTAAAGTTATATAAGCAAACCTTAAAAAGTAAAAAAGATGAGTTCATGCAAATAAGGCGAGAAGACTTAATATATGCAGACAAGAATAACCCAAAACTTTTCTGGCAGGAACTTCAACCAAGGAAGAAGCAAATCGAAATTAATATTACAACCAATCAATGGTTTGACTATGAAAGACAACTATATGAGAAGAACTAGAGGCTGAGCCTTCCCTTAGGATGAACACACCTACAAAGCTTTTCATGTTACAGGAGGTGGAGATTGGAATTAAGACGCTGAAAATAAGAAAGGAAAAGGACTTGGTTGAACTTCAAGCAGAGTATCTAAAATGGGGAATGAACACTCTTGCACTGCACATCATGGAAATATTCAACAAAATCATTCGACAATGATTCCCAAGAGGCTAGACAACTAACCTAGCAATACCCATTTTTAAAAGTGGAGACATTAATAATCCTTCCAATTATAGAACCATTATGATCAATCCTTTGTTTGCAAAGCTTT
Organism: Pinus tabuliformis; assembly: GCA_031772625.1. Taxonomy (NCBI): domain Eukaryota; kingdom Viridiplantae; phylum Streptophyta; class Pinopsida; order Pinales; family Pinaceae; genus Pinus; species Pinus tabuliformis. The sequence goes on from CM062820.1 coordinate 48,056,992, forward strand.
TCAGCAGCCTGGTAGAAAATAGAATCAGTAAGTGGGAAGAAGTAAAGAAAAGAGGGCAAAAGAACAAGCGGGTTTTAGGCCAAAGCATTCTATAGTGGATCATGATATCACGCTAAGACACATTATTGAAAAGGTTTTGGGGGACAAAGAAGAAGTATTTTCCTGCTTTGTCGACTTCAAAAACTCTTTTGGCACAGTGTCTAGAGATAAGTTGTGACGTTGAATGGAAGAAATTGAAATTTCTTTGCATTATAGAGTCATTGTCCACATGCTTTATGAAGAGGTGAAAGTCAAAATTAGAATTTCAACGGTCATTTCAAAAAGCTTTAGAAGTGACATTGGAGTAAAGCAAGGTTGTTCTTTATTCCCTACTCTTTTTGGTTTATATGTTGATAAACTGGAAGAGTGGCTAAATTTGCAAGGTGACGATGGTGTTTAGTTGGGGGAGTTTGTGATAAAGCTTCTTTTATATGCTGACGATCTTGTATTGGTTGCTAAATCGGCCCATGGATTGCAAATGAACCTGTATGACCTTGAACATTTTTATAGAACAATGGGGATGCAAGAACAAAATAATGATTTCTCTAATAAAAGGAAACAGAGCCAACAGACATTTTTCTTCGAAGGAAACATTCTTGAAGAAGTAAATGAGAACAAGTACCTAGGGATTGATTTCAACAATCTTAATTGGGAGGACTGCAGAAAGGAGAATTTTAGGAGGGTGGAAACCATTATATGCTCTTCAAAACAGATGTAGAGAGGCAGAGTTATGGGATTGGAAAACGATTAAAGTGCTTTTTGGGCTCCTAGTTTGTCTAATGACGCTACATGGGTATGAATTGTGGGCTAGCATCATTCCTATCTCAAAATGGAAACAAATTGAGAAAATCCAAAAACACTTGATCATGAGCAAGTTCAAAATAAAAAGTTTGGTTCCTTATAAGATAATGTTGAGTGAAACAAAAACAACTCCCATCGAAGCAATTGCTATGGTGCGGCTCAAAAGATATCTAAAAAGAATTGAGCAAATGGGAGAAGGTATATGGCCTAATGTTATCTTCAATGAAAGTACGAGTGAAAGAAAGAAAACATGGATGAGACAAAACTACACATGGATGCAAAAATGGAATTTCAACGTGTATGGGTAAAAGAGTTGGGTACAAAGAAGAAGTACTATGTTGAGGAACTCAACTCTATGTGTGATCTCCAACAAAAAGCATACATTGGAGCTGGCATTTTGTGGAGGGCAAAGGTTCTTATTTCTCAATTAAGAACCAACTCGCATCAACTTCGGTGTGAAACAAGACGGTGGAAAAGGCCTAAAGAAGCATGGGAAGAACGGGTGAGTATATTTTGCATGTCTGGGGCAGTGGAATCGGAAAAACACTTCATTTTGGAATGTGATGCATTCAGAGACATCAGGGAAAGTTATAGGAATATGTTAGCAACGGTTCATTGGCATTGTCTTTTTAGCGATAGGCCTGTTAGAAGGTTGGGCCAGTTCACCATCAATTTGAATAAAAAATAATTGAATTGCAAAAGGCGAAAAACAGGGAATTGGTGGTCCCATAGACTATTTTTAGTCTCGTAGACTTTAAAATATCATTTCATTATTATTTCATTTCCCCTGCAAAGGTCCCAGAGAAACTATAAAAGAATATTTATTTCCCTCAAAAGTGATGCTTCATTGCTACACGTAAGAATTCACTGTGGCCCTACTTACACCGGGCTAATCAACCCACAAAGTGGGAACCATAAACCAACCTGAACATTCCACTGTTGCTTCAAAAATTATATCAGAAAATTCCTGAACATTCTAAATCACAAACATTCCAATAATAAAAGATGTGTCTGTGGACGGAGACCTCTTAAAGTTATGGCTCAGAGAGTCTAATGCGAATCAAAACTGAAAATTCAATCAATTGCAATATAGCAAATCTCATTTTCTCCACTGAAGTTTTGTCAAGATGTGAAGTGGCAAGAAAGAGTTCGGATGTCCATCCCAAATAATGTAATATTTTAATTTAGATATTAATATACACCAATGGCCAGTTTCAGCCAGTGGGACTCTAAGTGAGAATTGACGGTGCGAAAGCACCTGTACAAGCAATACAATAAAAAGAAAAGAGAGTAATGCCGGGAGTGCCAAAACAACTCTAAGATGCTTATATTAATATAAAGATTCGAGAATAAAAATAAAAGACCAAGCCATGAGAAACAGGAACTACAAAATGAAAAACGATCACGAATAAGCTCTCAAATAAGAATATTGTCATCCTACAGCTCTCCTATCATCAAGGACAAGAACAAGCAGGCGATGAGATTCCTTTTGTCCACAGGTTGGCATGCATGCAATAAACAGCTTAGACATCATCCTCTTCATTGACAGATCTCCTTGGTATCCTTCACTGCAGCCTTTTCTGCACACATTAATCAACATTTTGCAAACTTAACGAGCCGAACAAAACTATAAAGCTGCAGAACCTAAACATAACAGTGGCAACTGCAATAGCTTTATACGATTAGAAACACGCAGCTCATGGGAATTTATCGTACTTTCAACATTACCAACACGTCATTCTTCAACACGGTGAGGTAAGAGAAATCAATCACCGGTTCTTCTTTTTTGTATTCTTGTTACATATAGAAAATGCAAATACATAAGCGTGTCTACGATTGTCATGCTCATTGCAGAAACAGGTTGCTTGGTATGAAGGAAAAAAGATTGCTACCATAAACATCATAAATTAAGCATTATAAAGTGAACGACGCAAGCACCAGGTTGAATGTTTTGATTTGAATTGCATGTTTATTGGCATGCCCTGTTAAATTATCCTATTATTCATGCTCCCATAAAAATATCAAATATTTTAAGGTTTTGAATATTTGCTTTGCAGGCTTTCAAACAAAAAGCCCTGCACTCCTTTCTAGTATAACTTTAGCGTCTTTACTGACATTTTGTTCAAATTTTTAACTAATTGTGTTTTGAAAGTAAAAAATCTCAAAGCACAGGGTGTTATTTCCATCTCCTCGAGATCGTATGAACATAAATATTCATATTAAAGTGATCTTACGTACAGATTGCGGTTCCAACTATGATTTATCCCATTACCAAAGTAATGTATAGTTTGCTAAAATTATATTTTCTTCTTATCACTTTTCATTTGCTTCAGCTTGTATAGATATCCCGCATCTACAGATGGATTCATTGCAGACATGAAGTGAGATCTAATTCCCAAAGATAATGTGTCGATGACAGATTTTCTGAAGATGATATGCATGATGATAGATTTGCTGGAGAAACTGAAACTCCCGAGAAGACATTTGCTAGAGAAGAAGATATTTGAAACAATGTAAACAGTGAGAGATTGCCAGAGGATAAGATATCATGATGATGGATTTGCTGGAGAAGACATACTCACTATATTGACAATGAGAGATTTGCTTAAGGAATTTTGACAATGAAGAGAAATTGAGTTGGGATTAAAATTATGGTCCTTGAATAGCCATTGTAGCTCAGTGGGCCCGTATAGATTTACAAGCAACTATGTTACCAGAAACAAGTCAAGTGAGACTCTTATGAACTACATAGTTCATAAACCCCCAGTATTTTGCACATCAAGCGCAGAAATAAATGCGCAGAGTGCAAATAGACGTATATCAACATACAATTTTGTATTTGAATAATGATTGATGTTTATGTGATTGAAACTCCTGTTTTGATTTAATTAAATATTTGTGATGCATTAGGTCATCACAGTGTGAGCCGATCCCAATGGTTTTTTAGAGGGGCTACATTTGATTGCCTGCAATTTTTTGGACTGAGATGGGCACACAGTAATGCATTCCAACCATTCCCTTTCACAAATGGCACTGTTTATTTATTATGATTCAAAGGCAGAGGTGGCATCCGCAGGTGCTATTGGAAGAGGTGGTGATATCTTTCAGGAAAACACTGCTTCAGATGAAAAATTCAACTGATCAGAGGCATCATTCTGTTCAACGCGATATTGTCCCAACAGTCACTACTTCCCTCTAGTGGTCTGCTTCTTCCCACTTTAGGCGTAATGTTATTATTTTTCTTTCTTCTTTATTATTAGTTTGTGTACTATTAGGATTATTGTCTTTAAAAGACTCTCCTTGGAGAGCTTCAGATGTGTCCTGTACACTTACAAAATGCAATATTGCTTTTTCTATCATATATATATATATATGCAGCTTCTCAGTTTCACAGCAATTTTCCAAAATGAAGCAAATCTTAACAGCAATTTTGAGAGGGTATATGACATTTCTTCTTGTTATGTTCTATCAGTTACCAAGATACTTTGACAGTGTTTGGAAGCTCCCTGATTTCTTCCTGTAGATGCGTGAATTTGACACCTTTTTATGTGTTTCTTTGTCTGGAACTATATTCCTAATTGATGTAAGAAATGTATACCATCCAACTCGCTTCTCTTTTAGTCTTTTCTGGTATTTTCCAGTATTGGTAAAGCATGTGTACATGGGTGGAACTATTTGAAGCAAAGTGTGTGGAAAAGGGCAGAGACTGCACAACAAAAACTGAACAGTGGGTGGAGAAACATGTGCAAAGGTGAAATGCCCACTGGTGAAAGGTATTTTTACTGTCAAAGGTGAGAGTTTGGCCACAGGCAACGGAAAGAACCACCATAATACCACTTGTAATGTAGCTGGTGAGTACTCAAGAGAAGCCATCATTAAATTATACTAAAAGGCACAAAGCTATATATCCTAACGTAATATTTATTGATTCCCTGCTACTTCCTCGAGCTTTGCACATCATTCTGACGGAGATCCTGGCCTTCATATTTCCTGTTACTCATGTTGGGAAATATCATAGTTCTTACAGGTGTCAATACAACATGACAGATGACAGGATGTTCTTTGCCTACAATAAATTGACCATGACATGGTTGGTTTACATATAGTTGCCATTGATGGAGGTGGTCCAATTTACTCTTATCATAGGCATCTTCTTGATTCAGGTGGATATTGGTGGCCACCCACCTATCCCACTTGCCCAAGGCACAATTCTCCATATTGGCAATTTTTCTACAGTTTTTTGGGTCCTCAATTTCCATGGCCGTTTTGGGGCCCTAAAAGATGTTTTTTTGACGTGGAAAGGTCCCAAGCGATAGCCATAGGGTTTGGGCTAGGCCTTAGTTGAAATGTGTAATTCTCGGCTAAACCTTTCCAACAGGGTACTAAGTGCACCAAATTGAGATCATATGCAAAAGTTATGACCCTGGTAAGTTGACGTACCAACTAACCCATCAGGGCCTACAAGCCCTTTGGCATTTCATCTTCTAGGGTTAGGTTTTTAAACCTCCAAGGTTCTTTCTTTATGTTGAAGGCCATTATGTCGGCCTCTTGTGATAGCCTTTGTGAATACATGTAGCCATCATCCTTCTTTGTTCAGAGATAGCTACCACCATTCTAGCCAGTTTGTGTTCTACAATATTATGTTATTTCGTTTATTAATAAAAGTTGAGCTTCAACCACATTATTGTAATCTATGCGATATTTCTTTGTGTGAGTTCCATTTACTTTCTTGCATTTCATTTCATTCCTTGTAAACCCTAGATCAGTGGCATCGAGCAATTTGTTCGTTGTTTCTCAATGCATGTCTCTGACGAGGTTAGCGTACAAAGAGTTGGATCTCAAGCAAGTTTCATTTGGGAATGATTGCTCTCACAAACCCAAGCGGCCTCCCATGGACAAAGAAAAGAGAGATAACAAAGCAGGAGATCCTATCAAGTTTTTGCTCGAGGAAGCACTCGTGTAATAGAAGAATGAGATGATGGACAATTTTGCCCAGATCCTTCAACAACTGCCAATAGCGACTGAGGCACCTTCAACAAACGATAATTTTGGATGTGCGACACCCTTCAAGCTACAAGTTAACTTTGATATCCCCTTATTCGAAGGCTAAATAGATGCAGATGCTTCGAAGAAATGGTTAAATCTGTTAGAGGGCTATCACTCTGTCCAAAGTTTTTCCAACAATGAGAAGATGAATTTCGTGCTACTGAAAGTTGTTCACCATGTCAAACACTAGTGGGAAGGTTATTGGGAGAGACATAGTGATGAATTTGTGATGTTCAATGTATGGACAAAATGGGCCACTTTTGTTGATTCTCTTAAGGAGGAATTCTACCCTTTAGGGAACTATGATGACCAATACACAAGATGGGCAACTCTGCAACAGGAGATAGACCAAATGGTGCCACAGTACACCAATAATTTCCATAATTTACGCTCAAAGTTGGGTATCAAAGACTTCAAGCCACACTTAGTCTTGAAGTATCGTAGTGGCTTACACAGGTACATCCAAATAGAGATGGATTTCCTGGAGATCTTCTCATTAGGAGCTGCTTATTGATATGCTGTCAAAATCAAGTTCGGGTCTACAAATTTGCCGCAGTAGAAGCCTGGAAAAAGTGGCCCTAACTCACAAAACAAGGGACAAAGCAAGGAGAGCCAACTTCAAGACAACTAGCACAAGTCATAGGCGAAGAAGGATAATGGGAAGTCAAAAAAGGACATTGTAAAGTGGTGTGAGTTCAACAAAAGTCCCTGACACAACACTAATGAATGTTGTTCGAAACAATCATTGTTGGTGGAGCTTAATAAAAAAAAATAGACTTTGGATTTGATTCTTATTCAGATCAAGATAAATAAAAGTGGATCATTGATGCAAAATCCAATGCTGTCAGAAGAGCCAGAGGAGCTTGAAGAGGGGGAGTGCCTCTCCCACTAATAGATGTGGGTGAAGGGGGCCCCACCCTAAAAGATCCCGATATCACCTGATGTCATCAAGAGATCGAAGTTGCTTACAGTGCCACATCCCCAACGATACACCATTGGTTGGTTGAGCCATGGACGAGACATTTGTGTCATCCAACTGTTGAAAAATGTGTAACTAGGTTCAGTCTTCATAAGTATGGAATGTATTCTCGTAAATATAAAATGGAAAAGAAATTATTATTATTACTGGAGCATGGGTTTCGTGCTCAAGTTCTTTTATTTTATAGGTCAAGCACCCATTGAGTGTTTCTAGAATTTGTCCTCGGTAGAAGAGTCATTATCATATATGGGAGACCCTATGGGAACATTGTAATTTGTAAAGAAAAAATTATTTTGTCTTGAAAATGTCAAATACCTCCAAGATCAAGTCGGCCTACATGAAGAGCCACGTCCATCCTTGAGGTAGCCTATATATAAGAAGAATTCGTCCTCCATTTGGAACACACACTCACTCATCTCTTATGCGAAGAAGCAGAAGAAGAAGAAGAAGAAGAAGAAGAAGGATGTGCGAAGAAGAGGGAGTAAAAGAAGTCGAAGTATTTATGGGCTTATCTATTCTTCTGGGAAGATCGAAGTTAGGGTTTCTGCGCTGGATCTTCTGGGGTTCGATTTTGGAAGCAAAAAGAGAAGGGAATGCAAGTGAAGGTCTCTTGGGGCATCCTACTAGCCCTAGGACTCAAGTCAAGGCAAGTGAAGTCAAGAGGAAGGCTATTAGAGGGAGACCAAAGTCTCCTAGAGAAGCCATAACAGTTGTAGCAGTGGTTGGGCAGCAGAATTTCGGATCTATTGGGAGGTCGTAGATATTGCAGCAGGAAGTCATGGTAGACTTGATCTTGGACGGTATTTGTCTGAGTCTAGGTCATGGTATTCATCAATTCAAAGATCTGAAAGATAAGAAGAGATTTATGGGTTTTCCCCTCAAGAGGAGGGGTTTTGGCCCTGGCTTGCAGCGTATATACTGTGTCAATGCTCTTACTGTTTTGGTAGTTGTTTGATGTATTGATGTTTGGCTCTCTCTGGTACATTCCAAGACAAAGACATCTGGGTAATTGATAGTGGTGCATCAAGGCACATGATTGGCCACTCCCATTGATTGAAGACCTTATCAAAAGGAAAATCCGCTTACTCTGTGGAACTTGGAGACAACAAGAGCTATCCTGTGAAGGGCATTGGATCAACTTCCATAAAACTCGAAGATGGACCTCAACAACATTCTATTTGTTCCAAGTTTGCACAAAAATTTACTTTATATTTCAAGTTTAGAAGACAAAGGAGATAGAGTAGCCTTCATTGATGGAAAAGTAGTTGTTTGGGGAAAAGACTCAAGCATAGAATAGATCAAGCAAACGTTATTGGTATTAGAGAAGGAACGCTTTACAGATTAATATCTCCCGTAAACCAAGCCCTAGTTCACACTGAGATTAGTCCATGTGAACTTTGGCATCGAAGATTTTGTCATCTACATTTCAAAATACTTCCAACTTTAAGTTCCATAGTAGATGGAGTATCGAATTTAAAGGAGGATCATGAAGGTGTTTGCAAGGGATGTGCATTGGGAAAGAATACCAAGAGACCATTTGGAAGCAGAGCTTCGCGATCAAAAGAAATCTTGGATCTCATTCACTCTGATGTGTGTGGCCCTATGACTCCAAAATCTCTTGGAGGCCATCAATACTATGTCACATTCATAGAAGATCATTCAAGAAAAACCTGGGTTTACTTAATGAAAGCCAAGGATGAAGTATTTACAAAATTTCAAGAATTCAACACTGAAGTGGAGAACCTTACAGAAAGAAGAATCAAGATACGGAGATCTGATAATGGAGGAGAATATACATGTAAAGAGATTATAGCATTCTGTAAGGAGTTTGGGATTAAGAGGGAGATGATAGTCCCATACAATCCCGAACAAAATGGAGTCGCCGAAAGAAAGAACAAATCCATTGAAGAAAATGTAAAAGCAATGTTACACAATCAAGATCTAACTAAGTTTTCGTGGGGAGAGGCAACAAAGATAGCAGTCTACATTCAAAATCGATGTCCTCATAGATCTCTAGATAACAAGACTTCCGGAGAACTGTTCACTGGGAAGAAGCCATCTTTAGATCACCTCCGAATCTTTGGGTGTCCTGTGTATATTCATATACCAAAGGACAAAAGAAATACGCTGGATCCTTGCGGTATGAAGGGAATATTTGTTGGGTATAGTAACTCATCAAAGGCCTATAGAATCTATATGAAAGATGGACATCACTTGAAGTTAGTCGCGATGTCATATTTGATGAGAGTATAGCATTCAAGAAGTCAAAAGAAATTTTCATAGATTCTGATGATGAAAAACTTCCGATATTTGAGGAGGAAGTTGACAAGGAAGGAGAAAGATCACACCATGAAGAAGGGCCAAGTGAACTTGTTCAACTGGTGATCATTCCAAAAACAAGGAAAATACCTAATTGGTTGAAATCCACACTACTTGATGCAGAAGGTCATGGGGCAGCACAAGGATCATTTAGAGAAAGTACAAGGCCTAAGAAATATTCTGGGTATGTTGCATACATGACAAAATTAATAGAAGCAGAACCATCCACCCTTGAAGAGGTTGTAGAACATCGAGAATGTAAGGATGCCATGAATGAAGGGTATCAATCTATAATGAAGAATAGGGTCTGGGAGATCGTAATTAGGCCTGAAGACAAATCTGTGGTTACTTACAAATGGATCTATAAGATCAAGCATGAAGCTGATGGAAGTATAGAATTCGAACTGAGTGATCATTCTGCACCAGAGAGGCAGGCATAGTTTGGGAATACTGGGTAGAGAAGCGGAGAGACACTAGTGAAGGCAGTGCAGCAGCTAGAAGGATTGACGCTGGGCCAATCTGGGCCCACGCAGGTCTGACGCAGAGCTAGAAGGGCTAGTGCAGAAGCAGAAGCTGCCATCACGCAGAAAGCCGGAACTGCTGAAACAACGAGGAAGGTTGACGTAGAAGGAAGAAGAGACACTGCAGAGCTGTCCTAGACCCTATAAGGATGGTGTAGGGCCTACACAGTGCTAGTGCAGAGATAGCCAGGGTCAGCCACTTTGCTGCCAGATCAGTTGGAATCTGTCGGGTGAAGTGAGGTAAAACTCACTCAGTTTTCTGCCTTTATATTCTCTCTCTCACTGGAATGTTGGGAGGGCATCCAACATTGTATTCAGAATTATTGCTTAATAATAGAAAACCCTCAGAGTTGCTGCACCGATTTCCACGCACTGGGTTTTTCCAGGGACTATTATGTCCAAAAATAACTGTCCTATGTATCTTGTTCTTTGCTCAGTTTTTGTTTCATGTAATCAAATTTAAAGTAGTGTAGGTTGCAGAAGTAATTTACTTCAGTATTCAGAAAATAACTTGATAATGTATATTAAAATCAAGTAGGAGAAGTAAATTCAGTTTTTGTTGTAGTAGGGGTTCCTTATGAGTAGGAATTTTCACATTTTTGCTTATAAATCTTAAGTAACCTATTTAACTCTAACAACTCTCCTAGAAAACTCACATCTTTAACTTAGATTTCCTTTAGGGACCACCCACCATAGCTAACCTAGGAGATAGCTTAAACAAAGAGAATTGAGAATAGGTGATAACCCCTTCTCTAGGTTCCTTGCCACCAACGCACCTTGTGGGGTTAAAGGATTTTCTCACTAATTGTAGGTAGGTGTAGGCGGCAAGGTCAACATCTTTTGGCGTTGTTTCTGGGGACAAGCTTTCTTGTGCCTAGGAAATCAACTAGCTTTTGGTTTAACATATTGAACTTTAGGATTAGAGTCTTGCTCGAGTGGCGACTCCAGTAAATTCAAATTTTGCAAGAGTTTCTACTAGGAGAAATTCAAGTGGTCTAGTTAGCCCCACTCTTGAGCATGAAAGGCTTTTTAGAGAGAGGTTAAATAGACTATTTCATAGTAGAAGTCTTGCTAGTCTTGGGCAAGAGGCTATTTCTTATATTCATTTTCTTTTTCAAGAACAAGTAGAGCCTAACATCATGAATGATCCTTTTGCTCCTTGTAATTTTACTGACATAAATGGCTAATCTCACAATATCCTTGATAAGGCTATTGAAAGGTTGTCTTCTTTTCAAGGTAACATGTAAAGAACTTTAATGTTTGCATTTTTAAGTGGTGTAACGCTGCTGACTATGAGGATGTTAAGATGAGACTTTTTGTTCTCTCTTTGGAAGAGGATGCTCTTGATTGGTTCACTGATCAACCTGCTAATTCTAATGACTCTTTACAAGCAATCATTACTGCTTTCATAGGAAAATTTGGAGAGGAGAGAGAAAATAGTCACTTGATCAGTGCCATTAGCAACATGAACAAAAATGAGAATGAAACCATAGAGGAGTTTAACAAGAGATTCAATGAATTGGTAAAAAGCATGCCTACTATTGTTAAACCTCTTGATGAATTTCTTTTATGCTCATATTTGGAGGCTTTTTGTGCTAACACTGCTTATGAGTTGAGGAGGAAAGAGCCTGCAACTTTGGGTATAGCTCAAACTGAGGCCTTGAAGATGGAAAGGGCTAGAAAGCAATAAGGACAATCTCAAATTCATGGTTTCAATAAAGGGCCATCAAAATCTAATGATTCCAAAGAATTAACTCAACTCATCAATAGCATGGAAGCAAATCACACTAAAGAAATGAAAGCCATGCAAAATAGGTTGGTGGCCATGGAAAGATCAAAAGTGCAAAGATTCCAACCTAGGCAAAATGATAGATGGCAATAGAATAAAGGCCCTCCCCAAGATTATAGGCCTCCAAATCCATTGGAATCCATCAACATGGTAGATCAAATTCCCCCTTTTTGTAGGCCATATGATGAGTTTCATGAGGAGGCCACATGCCCATATGTGAAAAGAATCATGAAAAGTGGCATGTTAGGAGATGAACATGTAGGAACAAGTGGTCAAATCAATATGTTCTCCATGGAAGATCAAGTATATACCATTGAAAGAAATCAAGAGATTGACCATAGGCCTAATAATCTTGGGGTTGAAAACATGATTGCAAATTTTGACAAAGTCACTAAGATTTTTGGGGAAAACTCTACATCTGGACACATTCTTGCTATGGAAAAACAGAAAGGAGTGACTTATCAGAGAAGGGATATTCAAAACTGGAATAATCAAAGAAATTTTTCTCCTCCTACTTCAGAATTAAATTTTGACTTGGGCAAATGGGTGAATAATGTAAAGGTTTCTTGTGCTAACAATTGCTTGTTTCACTTTTCAGGATTACTTTCGCTTTCCATTTGAAAGCATTTCACTTCATTTAAGAAAATACAATTTCATTTTAAAGATCAATACTTTGAAGACACTAGTTTTCATATGATTTATGCTTATTTTATGTATTGATGATTATTGCTCATATCACTTTTTGCTTATAAATCTTAAGAAGTAATCTATTTAACTCTAACAACTCTCCTAGAAAACTCAAATCTTTAACTTAGTTTTCCTTTAGGGACCACCCCCCATAGCTAAACTAGGAGATAGTTTAAACGAAGAGAGTTGGGAATAGGTGACAACCCCTTCTCTAGGTTCCTTGCCACCAACCGCACCTTGTGGGGTTAAAGGTTTTTCTCACTAACTGTATGTATGTGTAGGCAACAAGGTCAACAGGTCCAAGTGCATCATCTCATGAATAATGTGGGGCAAATCACAAACTATTGGGGTATTGAAGGTGCCCATGGAATGGAGTGATGCTTTGCAAGTGACTGGAGTCCCATGGCTCTCAACGCTTCACCTGTAGTGTGTCATAATTCTCCTCTAGTGGACTTGGGCCCTACTTAAGTTGCCCAACCCATGATGAAAACCACCTATCAATCACACACAATGTCGAATGCAACATCTTCACCATTAGGTACAATTAATCATTAGTGCATCTAAGTGAACCAAGCCTGTTAATCAGGGGCAAATTGAGACTTCATACAGGGCTTTTCTTCCTAATTTGGGGGCTTTGATCACGTAATAGTGTTACCTCCCTAGGTAGGAGTGACTAATAGACGACCCTATTAGGTGTTCCCAACCCCCAAGGGGAAAGAAATATCCCTGGTACATCCTTCAATCAATAGGTGGTATATGAATAATGAGGGTACAGAATGGGGATGAAAGGGTCTTAGGGCTAAATGCCATGGGCAAAGGGGTAGCAATAATGAGGAACTCCAAATATTGGGTGTACAGATTTGAGAAGGGACCAATCGTGGTTGCATGAGTTAACCCAACCTTTCTTTTGCCACCCTTTTTTATTCACATTTTTCTTTTTCTGGATTTTTCTTTGTATTGTTGCTCGAAGCTCTAGGAAACGAAAGCACGTTGTGAATGATGCATAACAGTTATTACCCCCTTAAAGGTGGGGAAATTCATCACCCACCAGGGGTTGGGACGTGCATGGGTTCCTTTTATGATGTGATGGGGCAACCATTGGCCCTAGGAACCAAGGTGATGGGCATAATGATAAGGGGTAGAGCTCATGCTTGGCTTTTGCCCATGTGCTTTATTTAATGTCCCGACCATCTTTTGCATTTTATGATTTTCTTTTCTTTTGTTTCTTGCTTGTGGCCATGGTATGCTTTTAATATTCTTTTAGTTGAATCAACCTTTGGGGTACGTCTCCAGGCCCAACCCAAATTTGTGGACAAGGAGAGGAGGTGTGCCATCGCCTTGTGGACCTGGAGAAGGGAAATAGTGAATAGGGCTCGTAATGTGTGGAGGGAAGTGATAAATATGTAATGAGAAAATGGGAGCACACTACAAAAATCAGGGTTTCCCAAGTAGTGCACTTCATGAAGGTAAAGGCCAATAGGGGAGATCCAACTGGACTAGGGTTGAAGATTAACCCCCATTTAAGGTGAGGGAACAAAACAACAGTCCAAACCCACCCTTCTTCCAAGTCATCCAATAATCCATACCAATATGCCAAAATGAAAAACAAGCATAAACAATCAATTACACAATGAAAAACATACCTTTTGGGTCGGATTGCCCACCTTCTAACATGTGCTCTTGACAAATGGGTGAGGAAACATACAACTGATGCAGGTGGTGGAGATAAAGTGGCACATCACATCGGCTACAAGGTGGCTGTCAGGGGTTGTTGGCTGTCGGCTGGAAGAAGATGAATAGGAGAAAAACTCTCCTAGGGGTACCCACTTTTGGTGGGTAACAAGGAACATTTTTACGAGACTTGGTCTAGTTAGATATTTGAAGGTGATCTCAGTTTGAAGTGTTATTATGCCCTTAACAATTAAGTATGGTCCACTATGATGCATCTATGGTCATTGTCCCTAATGATTGGTGGCTTTCACTTGATCTTGAGATGGTTTTGCCAAGTGGTTCTTCACATAGCTACAAGACCTTTTAGGGAACATCACAACATTCCACTACACTACATGCCCATGCCATTTTGCACCTTCCAGATGTTAAATATTGTAGCTATGGCCGGTCTTCATAATTAATATTTTTGCCCTTGATATATAATGAAAAATGTAGGACATGTTCTTCATGTCATTTTATTGTTAGCCCCTGAAATGATTAATATAAGGCATGTTCTTCATGTTGGAGGAAATTTTGAATTTATAATATTGAAGTTTTGGCCCCAAAACATAAAGTCGGCCCTCCAAGAAGTCAAGTCGTCCTACCCCTTTAGTCACACCCATTCGGCCTCCAAGCCAAGTATAAATAAAGGCTTCGACCTCCTCCAAAAGGCAACTCAATCATCTTCTATACAAAGAGAAATAGGATCGTGTGAGGCAGAGTATTGGATGAACATGAGGCAAAGTATTCGACGAATTTGAGGTAGAGTATGGAAAGATCTGAGGTAATGTTTTTTGGGCACTTCTGGACAGTAGGTCTGAGATTCTTGGGCACAGTAAAAGGCTTAAATTCTGCCCTAGCAGATTAGACCAAGTAGAGCTCATTCTATATCAGTTTGACTTATCTAAAGGATAGTTTGACCAGGTGTGATCAGGGCTATATTACTAGTCAATTTGACTTGGATGCATCTCTTGTTGAACTAAAGAATTTCTCTAAGGAAAAGGTAGTTGGGTTTTTCCCCCATGTGGTTTTTCCCAAGATAAAATGCTTGTGTCTCTTGTTTGGTTGTCTCCTTATGATCCTATTGGAATTTTGTTTGTAGTGTTGAAATATATTGTGTAATTGCTTTATGATAAATAAGAATGCAAGAAAAGATTAACTTAAGAAATCATATGAAGTAATTATCAGTTAAGAAGATCCCTAAAATTCAACACCAGAGAGTAAGTGATGACCTTGCAGATGTAGAATTGCCCCTCTAGAGCAGAGCATTGGGCGCTTTGATGATTTCAGAGGAAGATTGACACTCAAGAGAACCCCCAATCTTGAAATGTTGAGCTCACCTTTCCTGGTGTTGTACTTACATGATGTACCCAACAAACCTAGGAAGCTCCTAGGTTGGTGTTGACATTATTTGATGGACATTGCTTGATGTAGAGTCTAGTTGATGATGGTCATCCTTAGAATT
Organism: Pinus tabuliformis; assembly: GCA_031772625.1. Classification (NCBI taxonomy): domain Eukaryota; kingdom Viridiplantae; phylum Streptophyta; class Pinopsida; order Pinales; family Pinaceae; genus Pinus; species Pinus tabuliformis. The sequence goes on from CM062820.1 coordinate 48,072,348, forward strand.
ACAAGGGAGGACTTGTACTCACACTTGGAGCACCAACACCGGAGAGAGAGAGAGCGCCACGTCACACATCTAGCCCTTGAGAGGGTGATGTAAGGCACCAAGAACATGGTTTTTGGACATGGAGGTAGTTTGAGGCACTTGTTAAGCTCTCCCCTCAAGACTTGGAGTTGATTATGATGATAAGACATCTCATTAGCCCATCCCATGCCTTTTTGTAGCATTTATGGTCCAAAAAGGACATGATATCATGCCATTGGAGGATATTGACCCACACGTGTGGGCTTTTGTGGCATTATTTTGTTGATTTGAGCTATGGGGTTGGCTTGTAACTCTTTGTCTTGTCAAATACTCAAAGTCAAACTTGTTTTAGGGCTTGTCGGATAATACTTTTGTAAAAAGTGAAGTGATAAAACTCATATATATAGAGGATCCCTCCACTTCACTTGTTCATCATCACACATGTGAATTTGGCCTCCTTAAACAGAGTGCAAACTGCCTTGTGAACTTGGTTAAAATGTGATTTTTGTGAAGCACCTTACAATTGGAGATTGAATTTTGCTTTGGAGATGTTTTTTTTGGGATTGAAAGAATGCTATTCCTGGAAAAAATTGTAAATTTATCGCTGATTTTTTCATATTTTGCATGTGAATGAATTATTTCTAGGATTTCTAAATGTTCCATGACTAAATTCTTATTATCTATTGGAGACCTTGGTAAATTTTTACATGTTAAAATTATTCTTCCATGAAACTTATAAAAGAACTCCTAGGGTGCATCTTCTATATTAATTTTCTCCCCTCACAAAAAAGATAGTTGGGCTTTTACAAGTGGAAAATTGTTTTTCCATCGTTCAAATGCTTTTCATCTTCCTTTGAGAATTTTCCCTAAAACTCCATTTTCCCAAGTTAGAATAGGCACTGGCCAAGTTTGTGTTGATAAAAAATCATTAAAACCTAAATATTTAACCTTCTTTATTCTCTTATAATATTTTCAAGGCAAGCTACTAGTGCATTTCTAATGCCGAATTGCTTGTACGGTAATTTTGGATGGATGTTTGTAGATGAAAAATTTAGGCTTGCCTATATAAACCATTTAAACACAATAAGCCCCAGTTTGTAGTGGTTCTTGCCTAGTCAAGGGTTAGTATACTTGCTCCTTTATAGAGAAGATTTAAGCCTATTCCATCATGAAGGATCTTTCCATCGTCTATTTATATCATCCGGAGAGCTCTAATTAGAATGTCCTTATAGGTGACTACAAGGAAGCCTCCCTTGCAGTGAAACTCCACTAAACAACAAAAGGAAGGTTTTTTAAGTGACATTGACAACCCTTTCTAATTGTTGCTACAAGCTCTAGCCTTCGCCTTGTGAGTCCCCTCACAAGGAATGCTAGATCTTGTGACAACAACTTGTTGAAATTCTATGACAAGTGTAGTAGAATACAATTTTTTGCCAAATAATTACCTCCTAATTATTTTTCACAAAGTATTTTATGCCATTGCTATCATTGAATAATTACACTCGGAAAACCCTCAACAATGAATGTAGCAGAAACAATTATGATCATAGAAAGACGACCATGCACAATAGAGATAATAAATTTACCATTGGGAACCTATCCTTGGGAGAGAACACAACAATGTTTCTTAGGGGAAATTATTCTTCACCAAGGTTTACAAATCAACAATTTGTCTACAAATTTGTGCCAATATACAAGTCAAAATACTAGTCAAACCTAGTCAAATTAAATAGCTAGTAAAAACCAATCAAAAGTCAACTCTGGTCAAATTTTGGCCTGCAATCAACTTCGACCTTGCGATCAGCAACTTGTAGTCAAACTTATGGTCATATTTGGTCAACACCCTGTGGTAAAATCTAGTCAAACCTCTGCGGTCAAGCTCGGTCAACTTTGATCAATTAGTTGTAGTTAAACTCAATTGATTTCTCACACGTGCAGCCTCAAGAATGCTGGTTGAACTCGATGATGAAGAGAGAGAAGAACTTGCTCCTACTTGGTCTTGAAATGAGACATCATAACGTCTTATTTATACATGTCCAGGATTGTGACAACCTAAGGGACATGTCCCTTCACTGGCTAGCCAACCTGACTTCTTTTGGGCCGACTTGTCTTATAAAAATTTACATGATGCATCTAGTGTTGACATGAAGACCCTTTAGGCATTCAGGAATACTCCCAATACTACACTAAAATCAACACTCCCTCTTCGCGAGGGAGGTATTTTGCTTAGTTGAAAACATATTTGTCCTTAGCTGAAATTTCTCCTCTACTAGAAAATTTCGTGAGCTTGCTATGTTAATGTAGTGTCTCCTCATATGCATGTCTATAGATATAGATCACTCCATCCCGGAGCAGGCAATGTGAGTATAATGGGCCATTTACCCCTAGCCAAATCAGCATGGCTCCATAGGTAAATGTATCAATCTCTCCTAGTGAAATCAAATTTGTCGTTATACGTGTAGCCATGAACTTGCAGTCCATCATGTCGAATCTCCTCAAAATATGAACAGTGTACTTCCCCTGTCCAAGGAAGATCTCATCTGATCTATACCACACCTCCAATCCTAAGAAATAATGCATCATGTCAAGATCCTTCATCTCGAACTCCAAGGCCAACTCCCTCTTACACCGACAATGAGTCTCTCTGCCCTAGTAAGGAACAAACCATCGACATACAACACCAAGATGAAAGGATCACCATCACAACCATGAACTAAAGGTCAAATTCTGCATCACTCTTGGTGAAGCCCAAACTCATCAAGTATCCATTAATCCTAGAATACCAAGCCTTAGGTGCCTGCTTGAGTTCGTACAAAGCCTTCTTCAATCTGTAGACATGGGACTCCTTCCCATGTACCTCAAAGCCCTGAAGTTGCTCCATGTACACTTCCTCCTCAGTTACACTATCGAGGAACACAATCTTTACATCCATTTGATGTATCTTCCAACCCATAACCAAAGCAATAGAAATAATAGTCCTGATAGAAGTGTACCTAGAAACTAGAGCAAATGTCTCATCATAGTCCACTCCCTCTTTTTGGGAGAACCCTCTAGCCACGAACCTTGCTTTGTACTTCTCGATGCTGCCATCTGCTACATGCTCGATCTTATAGATCCACTAGGATGTCACTACCGACTACCCCTTAGGTCTTGGCACTATCTCCCACACATCATTTTTCATGATGGACTAATGCTCTTCCATCATGGCATCCTTCCAAACCTTTTGGCCTACTGCTTTCTCATAACTGGAAGGCTCGGAATCAATGATGTGGCTTATCGATGCCATATCGCTAGAGTACCTTTGTGGTGATCTGCTCTCCCTGAAAGTACCTCTAGGAGCTGCATGTCCTTCTATATCTTGCTAGGTGTCACAAAGCCATCTTGGCCTCTCCTAATCACGACAACATCTCTAGGTAGATCTACTAGCCCTGTTGGCTCAATTGACTCCTCCTAATAGTTTGAAGGATGATCAACTGAAATAGAGGGACCTGTACCTACATCCTTCTAAGCCTCCTACTCCTCACTATCAATCTCTATGTGGGATTCACATAAATTGATATTGTCATGTACTAATGCCTGGGTTGGTTGTCCTATCAATCTATATAGTCCTCCTCTTGAACACCAATCACTTTTGTTGAGTCTATACTCGAGCCCTCAAGCCAAACAACAACCTTACCATCTACAAATGCAACTCTATAACCTCTATCCTTCAACATTGAGATAGAGAGCAGGTTCTTCTTCAATCCTGGTACAAATAAAACATCTCTCATGCGTAGAGAATCTCTGGACTCCAGTTGAAAGGATGTTGTCCCAAGACCTTTCACTACATACTTGGTTTTATTCCCAAGTTCCACATGTAATGTTGAATCCATCTCTGTCAAATTCATGAGAGAATCTTGAAAACCAATCATGTGCCTATAAGCACCATTGTCCACCAACCAAACATTGTTGCCATCTGTAATAGTGCTTGTAGGAGCGCACAAAAAGAAATATTCCTTCGACTTCTTTCATAGTGGACGCTCATCATCATCATCAATATCGGTTGTTGATGTATGCTACTTTCCCTTCCTTTTCTTCTAAGGACACTTGGAGGCACAGTGACCAAAATCATGACAATTGAAGCACTTGACCTTTGACATATCCTTTTTCTTCTGATCTGGAACTAGAGTTGGTCTTCTACCTATATTATTCTTATCAAACTTTCCAAAATTTCTTCTTCCTTTTCCTTTCCTTGCATGGGCCGCAAGGGCTTGAGTTTCTTCATCCTAAGGTATCCACAAGCTATTTTCGGACAACAATTTGGCCTCCTCCTAGACACAATTAGTCCATATCTTATCAAAATTGGGCAGCTCATCTTGTGCAGAATTTCCGTGAACAAAGGGATCCCATGAGGAAGGAAATCCATTGAGAGACACTATAACAAATTTGCATCATCAATGGTATCTCCAATGGCTCTAAGTTCATCTCTCAACTGAAAGACTATCATAAGATAAGAGACAACAAAATCTGAACTAATCATCATGACACTAAGGAGTTGATTCCTCAAGGTTACTTTCTGGATAGTGTTGTTACTCTCGTACAATCCCACCAGAGCATCATATACTTCTTTAGCAGTCTTCAACTCAACAACACGTGGAATCAAGTGGTCATGTTGACCATTGGAGTGGCACTTGATGATTATCTGAAGACTCCATGCCAAAGGATGTACCAAAGGACACTTGTACCATCATATATCATCATAGTACCAGAGTTTTTAAACTCTACCTCTTCTTCTTATCATTTTCTTCTTCAGTCCTCAGATTCCGCAACCCTACGGGAATATTATATAAATGTCATTAGCATGATGAATAAAACCATGTAATAGGCCTAGGGTGTAGGGACTCGATCAACAAGCGAGTACACGTTGGAGTGTTTTTTTTACTTGGTTGATTACTCCTGCTTTTTAGCGGCGAATAATTTTCTACGTGTTTACACTCATTGCATGACCTCAAAGTTGGGGTGACAGCTTGAAGGCTGAGCCCCTAATGCATCTTAGTGTCTAGAGTCTGTGTATATTACCATGCTAGGCCATCTTTGAAATTTCGCAGAATTTGACTAGGTCTAAGTAGGATTTTTTAATAATTAAAAATTTCCCACAAAACGAGATTTTTTAATTATTTTTTATGTAATGATGTAAATAAGTGGCCTTGGGAAATGTCGAAGGCGTGTGACTACTTGAAATTCATCCTCAGAGAACCAACATTATCCTAGGACCCACTTTGGAGCTCAAAAAACGATTTATAGTCCCTCAAAAGAAGATTTTCCTAATGACGGTGGCAAAATGAGGAAAAAAAATTCAAAAAAATCAATAATTGGAAACATTCAAAGAATGTCAAACAAGTGACATGGCAATTCCCAATGAAATTCAAAGATGATGTGGCAATTATGTGGGGACTACCACATGAAACCCAACTCAAGTCAAAGGGTGGTCAAAAGGCACCACGTTGAGTTCATGAGGCAACAGAAATTTTGAAGTTACAACTTTCATTTAATTCAAATGTGAAGAAATTAAAATATGAGAAGTTTAGTGAGTGGGCAATGGACCCCACCTCACTCTTCATGGTCTACGTATGAGGCAATCTAAACAATAATTATGCACATGCCAATTAAAAGAAACCTACGCACATGACCAATTGTAACTCCACGTATGCCCATCAATGGTCAACTAAACTGCCAACAGAGAATTGAATACAGACCTTGGTGTGAGCACTCTAGTTTGAGGGGGATTTTCCACAGATTGGCTGCCAAATCACACTTGTCATCTCAGCATATTATATCGGGATCTACGCATAACAAAACTGCACAGTGACTCATAGCTCCACGCAGCAAGGAAAAATCAGTGTATATGTGGTTGATTTGTCTAGGATTTGATTAAGATATTCGGGGAGATATGTCTCCACCAAACTTTACACGTACCAAGCAGCGAACATCTACAACAGTCAACACACAATTAGATCAGCGTACACACAGTCTATTTCAGCTTGTACGCTGCAGTTTGGGATTCATTTTTGAGAGGTGTCATCAGCATGGTCTATTGTTGACAATTCCTTGGGCGTTTGTCTCCTATTTACTTCAGTAATATACGTACTTGGCAAGCATTTCTCACACTCATCAACAGTTAATAAGTATGCACACACAGAGAAGGATGTACATTGCCCATTTTGGATGCCACCTACAGCAGTTTGGAAACACATGGCACAATTATCTTTGCCACATGTAATTTGACCTCTTCATTGGGATTGACAATTATGTGCCACTTGTTTGATGGGTTGGCTCCCATTTTCCTATTGAAATGAGCCTTGGCCCTCATTTGTAATCATGTTATGAACTATTGGGCTTGATGAAACTCTGTCATTTTGTACTTGCATACTTTTCTTAATATAACAAAGACTTTGGGGCTATTTGGTTGGTGTTTTCTTGGCATTATGAAGTGATACATTTTCATGCTATTGCTATTGTGTTTAATTTCTTTTGCATATTGAATTGATATTAGTTTATACTTTCCATCCTGCTTGGATTGATGTGTGCAAGCTATCTTGCACATATCATTGATTTAAAGTAGTATTCTAGGAATAAGTTTGCCAATTCATGTTAGGAGGAATGTTTGGTTTATCTTATTTATTATATTGTTTTAATCCTTTTGCAAATTAATACTTGTTCAAGTGTGTAGGAAAGATCTTTTGTATTGTGTGCAGGAATCCATTTGGAAGTGGGAGAAATCTCAATTAGATCAACTCACTCCTAGAGTCAAAGCAATCCAAGACTTAGCCATTTTTTCACTCCAAGTCTTCCATCCAACGAAGAGCAAGAGGGAGTTTTCTTATTCTATAACTACTTGATCATCCATTTAAATTTAAAATACTTCTTTGATTCTAGCTCTTTCAAAGTTATATTTGCTATTCAAGAGTCATTTCCAAAGCTAGGCAAGTATGGGGGTTCACTCTCATTACTTGAGCTAGTATTTTGTATATTAAATTGTAGTTTAGTTTTGGTTTCTTTTTCCTAGTTTCACACTGACAATTGGTTTTGTTTTGCAGCCCATAGGCTTGAGCATTGGGCAGCAAGGAGCTTGAGGAGAAGCATTGGGAAACTACTCACTCGTGTGTATGCAGGACCCCCTCACGCTATTCAAGGACTAATTTCTAGGAAGGTCGTAAGCATTTGAGGGAGAGTTACAAACTCATCTAGGCCATGGGCCTTTTGAGCCTTGTAAATCTCTTTTGGAGAGTTTTTCCATCTTCAAGCTTCTTGTTATATTTTTTGGGAGAGAGTCTAGCTTTGTTAAATTCCTATTTTTGTAAAGATCTCTCTCATATTGTGGGCAGCCCTCTTAGAGACATTTTTCCCATTTCAAGCGCTAATAAAAGATAAAATTTTGTTTGAGGGAACTTGGGATTTTTCCCATGGCATCCCCCTTCCTCATTTAGAAGAGAGATTCTTGTGGGTGGACTAATTTTGCTTCTAGTTTTTCTTAGCTTTCTAGCATTTAATTTCATTTTGTGCATGCTTAAAATTAGCACATTTCACTCCACATCCAATTTTTCCTAATCTTGTATTTAAATTCTCACATGCATAGGTTTCAAACTTGGACAAATCTTATCTAATGTGTAAACACTTCATACTTTGGCAAGTTTTAATTGTTTCATAATTTCTTCAAATACATGCTTCACTAATTGGTCAATTTATGCTATATGTTATAGAAACTATTGGAGCATTATCATTTATTTGAAACAATTGTAGCTTAAAGCAATCTATTCCATTTTACTTGTCTATTTTCCATTTAATAGTGCAAATACATATGAGCTCATTTACATTTTAGTCTCTCTAGTTTTGCAACTATCTTATTTCTCTTTGAAGCATTTACATGTAGCATTATTTTAATTGAGGAATTAACACAATTTGCACTTTATCTAGGCATTTTAGTGTAAGAAAGTCTCAAGTCTCACTAAAATTTTACCTCCAACATAAGTTGGTTGAAATAGACATCTTAGGGACCCTTTACTCCATAGACTCCTCACTGTGATACCCAAATCTTTGAGCGAGAGTGAGATCTGAAGATTGAAGAGTGCAATTGCAATCTTGTTGTAGAGGTAGTTAATAAAATTAACCAAGAGCATTTTCTATTATATTTACTTTAATTGTCTCTTGATATTTTGAGTTGTTATATTGCAAAGTTTATTTTCAAGAAACATTTCAAAGTAAGTAGTGTGATTCTTCAAATTGGTAATAAGTGTTTTCATTTCATGCTCAAGTCTAATTCCATATTGACATCTTGATTTATCATTTAGCATCCCCTGTTTTACGTTTTTTTTAAGTATATTTTCTAATTGTTGAGTTTTGGCAAGATATGTTTTAATTCATGAATTGATTTAATATCTTACAAATATATTGTGCTAACATCTTTTGTTTGCATTTCAGGGTTACTTTGCTTTCATTATTGGAAGCATTACATATTTACTTTGAACAAAATGTATCTTTTATTTTGTTGACTAAATTCTTTATAAAGCATTGGTTTTATGGTTTCTTCATGTTAATGATTTTCATCGTTATTGTTCATATCATATTTTGCTCATAGATCATTAAAAGTAATCTATTTTCACTATAGCACTTTCCTAGAACCTGATATCATTTTTAACTTAACTTTTCATTAAGGACCAACCCGATAGCTAACCTAAGAGATAGCTTAAACAAAGAGTTGGGATCAGTTTGACAGCCCCTCCTCTGAGTTCCCTGCCACCAAACACACCTTGTGGGGTTGAAGACTTTTCTCACTAACTTGTAGGTAGGTGTAAGCGACAGGAGTAACAGATCCTTTATAGAATATATAAAGATTCCCTTAGCCTTGGCTTCATTCTTCTTATACTTGGCTTCCTCCTCAACTCCCTTCGACTCTAGAATGACTTCCTTCACATCATCTTGGAGATCATTTTCTTCCAAGACAAGGAGTATCCTGGTCTTCCAAGATCTGAAATTGGTGGCACCATCCAACCTGTCTTCTACTGAGACTTGGCACCAATTTGACAAGAGATCAAAAAACCAATCAAGCAATTGAATATTGTCTCTTAGGCTGACATCAATGGTTGATCTTTCAACAAATTTCTAATACCAAGTTGAAATTCTATGACAAGTGCAATAGAATAAATTTTTCTGCCAAATAATTACTTCCTAACTAAGTCACCGAATTCATCCTAAACCCCCTGCGAATCCCGAATCCGGCGAATCCGACATGATTCGGTCCGGATTCGTCTCCAAATCACAGGACACGTCATGTCCGTTTCAGAAACGTCGTGTTCGAGGGCGTGTCGCGATTTTCAAAAGCGTGTCGTGATTTTAGGACATGTGTCTAGTTTCCAGGACTCGCTAAGCTCAACGCGGGAATGGAAAGGGCGTGTTTGCTCATTAAAATTGTCATTTGGCAAGTGATTTGTGCTGTTGGCAAGTGATTGTGCTGTTGGAGCAAGGAGTAAAGCATTTTGGCAACTTCATGATCAAGTCTAGGCCCTAGTATTGATATGTTATTCATGGTAATGTTAAATTCTTAAAGTCCCAGTGACATTCTCCTTAATCTTCATTTTCATCCTTTTACTTAAATTTTTAACATTACCATGAAATGACTCTTTGAGAGTGGTTCCAGCGTCATTGGATTTCATATGGAGAAAGTAGAATTTTAGATTTCATTCAAAATCCAGCAGACTTATCAGTTTTTCAGGATTTTACGATTGGGGTATTGCAATGTTTCCATTGAATTTTGTCATGTATTAGGGTATGGAACTCGTATTTAATCAAGAGCACCAAACCAAGAGCTTCTGAATATGTCGCTCCCGCTCCCGTTTTCGCTCCCGCTCCCCGCTTTCGCTCCCGCTCCCAGGTAAACACTGTTCCTGATGATATGGGTCTGGACACCACTTTTGAGTTGGCATTGAGTTGGCATTGGCCAACATGGATCTCAATGATCCAGTGCTAGTGCCTGTTAGATTTGATGACTTAGAGGGGTCAACCTCCATACCAGCAGATGCAGAGGTGACTATGGATACAGACGAGTAGGAGGATGTAGAGGAGAGCAATGATGGGGACAGTGATGCTGATTGATGCCTTGAGGCTTGTATACCTGTAATTGTTTTATATTTTCTATTTCTATTTGCCATTGGCATTGCACCAACACTACCTATGTAACACATTTTGATTTGATGACTTAATGAGAAAACTATAGTTTTCAGTGTGTTTATCTTACTATCTTGTAGTTGTAAGTTGTTTTTCAATTATGAATTATGAATCATGATTTAAATTTTTAATAGATTTATTGTTTATGTGACCAGTACCACTAACATTTATTTGAATTTTGTATGTACTATGCATGCTAATAGCTATAGATGAAGATCTATGTTTGAAATCAATAAATTTGTATCATTAATTAAAATTTGTGTAAGAAATATGATAATATCTAATTTTTAATATATATGTATATTTTTTAAATATATATATATATATACATAATATATAACGTGTCCTATTCCGGGGGGTCAGCGTGTCCGAATCCGACACCACGACTCTCGAATCCTACGTGTCCCGAATCCCCGTGTCAGGTGACTTAGCTTCCTAAATATTTTTTCACATAGTATTTTATGTCACTGCTATCATTGAATAATTACACTTGGAAAATCTCAATAATAAATGCAGTGGAAGTTGTTTTTCAGTTATGAATTATGAATCATGATTTAAATTTTTAATAGATTTATTGTTTATGTGACCAGTACCACTAACATTTATTTGAATTTTGTATGTACTATGCATGCTAATAGCTATAGATGAAGATCTATGTTTGAAATCAATAAATTTGTATCATTAATTAAAATTTGTGTAAGAAATATGATAATATCTAATTTTTAATATATATGTATATTTTTTAAATTAATTAAAATTTGTGTAAGAAATATGATAATATCTAATTGTTAATATATATGTATATTTTTTAAATATATATATATAATATATAACGTGTCCTAATGTGTCCTGTTCCGGGGGGTCAGCGTGTCCGAATCTGACACCACGACTCTCGAATCCTACGTGTCCCGAATCCCCGTGTCAGGTGACTTAGCTTCCTAAATATTTTTTCACATAGTATTTTATGTCACTGCTATCATTGAATAATTACACTTGGAAAATCTCAATAATAAATGCAGTGGAAACAATAAAGATCATAGAAAGACAACCATGCACAATAGAGACAATGATTTTACACTAGGAAACCCAACCTTGGGAGAAAACCCAACAACTCTTCTTAGGAGAAATTATTCTTCAACAAGGTTTATAGATCAACAATTTGTCTAGAAATATGTGCCAATATACAAGTCAAAATACTAGTCAAACCTGGTCAAATTCAACAACTGGTCAATGTTGGTCAAAACAAATGAAAAGTCAACTATGGTAAAATTTTAGCCTACAATCAAGTTCGGCCCTACGATCAAACCTGTGGTTAGATTTGGTCAAAGCCCTATGGGCAAATCCAGTCAAACCTATGTGGTCAAGCTTGGTCAACTTCGGTCAATTGGCTAGAATTAAACTCAATTGATTTCTCACACGTGCAGCCTCAAGATGTTGGTCAAAGTCAATGATGAAGAGAGAGAAGGACTTGCTCTTGCTTGGTCTTGAAATGAGACAGTTGAAAAATTTATGGCAGCTAGATTAGGGGTGATTTCTCTTAACTTGATAACTGCTTGTGATGTTCTTTAACTTCAACTTCTAGAATTTATAATTAGCTTCTTCTTCTCTTGATTATTACACTGTTTTTATCATCAAACAACTACCAAAATATGAAGATCCATAGAACATATGGACACAAGATATAGGTTACTAGTCAAAGCCAAAACCTCTACTAGAGAGGAAAACCCACAAGTGATTCTTCTCTTCTTATAGAATCTTCAAATGATGAATTCCACGACCTTTAGACCCAACACTGAGACCCCTCCAAGATCAAGTCAACCTTCCTTGTAGATGAGCAACAAATTTTGTCCTTTCAGCAACTTCAAAAACTTTGACCCCAGCAACTCTCTACAACTTCAACCTCCAACAACAATTTTGGCCTTTACTATAGGTATGCAGCTTTTCGGCACTTCTGCAGCTATTGCAACTTCGCACATGTGGGATAGATAGGCTAGTTTAGGCTTCCTTATTCCTTCGCTTGGCTTGCTTCTTCCTTCTTGAACAAATAGATGATGTGTCTTGTCTTTTGATCACAAATTTTGGCCTTCCTTGGAGATCTAAAATTTTGTCCTGTGTAGCTGCAAAAACCCTAGCTTCCTCTTCTCACGTGTGAGAGATATTGACCCAAAAACTTCAAATTTTGTTGTCTTTTAGTCCTCGTCTTGTCCTTCGTTCCTCTTTCTTGCTCTTTTTACGTTTCTAGTGATCAAACTTTCTTGGATGATATACTTTAAATGAGATCAATTGCTTCTTATATATAGGCTTCTAGGGAGGCCAAATTACCCTTCACGAGGCCGACTTGTTCTCTTGTAGGCCGACTTGGTCTTGGAGGGACTTTTGACACAATTTTGACTCAAATAAATTCTTTTGACTTGATACAAGATGTGCAATAGGGTCTATCACACACAATAATGACTCCTTTGACTCCTTGAATCTATGAGAAAACCATAGAAGCACACAATGGGTGCTTTGACCTAAAAATAAATTGACCTTGACCATGAAACCCATGCTATAAAATAATAATAATATTTTTTTTCTTTTTACGTCAAATACATAAGATCAACAGTACAAGAGACATTATGAAGATCGAACCTAGTTACATATTTCAACAGTGACAACCCAAGAGACACGCCCCTTCATTGGTTGGCCAAATTTACTTCTTTTGGGTTTTGTCTTAGTAAAATAAACATTTGCATGATGCATCTAGGGTCGATTTGAAGACGCTTTAGCCATGCGGGAATACCTCCCGAAGCTACATAGAAATTAACACATCTTTGGCACCATTAACGGGGAGGAGTTAAGTCAACCTCCTTGAAATCCAAAGTCTAAGCTTTAATAAAATCTTGGTGAAAATAGCTTTAAATCGACAATATAGATTCTCATCTAGCGACTCCAAAATATGAAACAACTATTTCCCTCGATAGCTCATCTGATGAAGCCATAGCTACAAAGGAAGAAAATAACTACTGACACATGGTTTATGCATTAAATAATAAGGGATCTCAAGGCTTAGATGAGACCAAAAAGGACACAATGTCATGCTTTTGGAGGACATCAACCCACACATATGGGCTTCTATGACATTATTTTATTGATTTGAACTATGGGGTTGGCTTGTAACCCCTTGCCTTGTCAAACACTCAAAGTCAAAACTTGTTTTAGGGATTGTAAGCTAATATTTTTGTGAAATGTGAAGCGATAAACCTCATATAAATAAAGGATCCCTTCGCTTTACTTGTTCATCTGATGAGTGTGAATTGCCTTGTCTACTGCTACACTTGGTTAAAATGTGATTTTTGTGTAGCATCTTCCTATTGGAGATTGACTTTTGCTTTGTGGAATAAAATGTAAATTATTTGCTGATTTTTCCAAATTTTCGCTAAGGAGATTAAGCATCTTCTACATGCTAAGACACCATGCCTATGCAAAAAACCATTTGAAGCTACCACAAGCTTCAACAACCATGAACTTTCATTTTCAAGAAATCAAAAAGGCATTTGGAACCCTTGTCCCCTTCTGAAGTCCACTACAATTTGGACTAGACTCAAGCAACATTAGCGTTGTCATACTCTTTGTGAACAACCATCTTCAACATAGAAACATCCTCCTGAAGAGTTTGGTTGTGAAGATACTCCTTTACAAAAAATTCAACCTCCTCAAGATTATCTCTCATGTCTTAGCTCATGAAACCTTTGTATGCCACCATTCTCCCCCATCCTCTCATACACTTGACTGTTTGAAAAATGGTGACCTCCCACTAAATAAGCCAACACATATCCCCTAGAGGATGAGGAGAAAGATTCCACGCTTAATGAAGCGAGGCTCAAAAATATGGAGTTGCAAATGAGACACTCAAATTGAACTAAGACGAAGGAACCAAGTCTATCATATGTCCCACTAAAATTACTCACTATAATGGGGAAATAGTTTGAGTTTGTAACGTCCATAAACATATCCACCAGATGGAGAAGTCTTGAAAAGATGTTGTCTTGAGGCCCATATAGGCTATCCAACCTTCCATGAACCCTAAGCTTGCCTTGTCTATAATTGGTCCAATTGAACTTGCAACTAGAATCCAACATCTTTTGCTTCTAGTTGGGGTCATTTGTCTAAAGAGAAGACATGCAATGAGACCATGCTCACTTCTCAGCGTCACCAACCACACTACCAACACCACCAGCCTAATCACCCTCCCACTCCACCATGTTATAATCACCCCCATTGATCTAGTCTGCAACCAATAGTGAAGAAGCAATGTAATCCCTATCGGGTAGGTGTGTCAATACACCTTGTAGTGGTGCTGCAAAAAAAATGTAGTGTTGCTATAGAGAACAATGTAGCAATGTTGAAAAGAATAATGCAGTGTTCTAGTGGAGCAGAGATACAACAGAGAATACTCGCAAAGTAGTGGTAGACAACAGTGATAGGGAATAACCTGTTGGTCGTTTCCAATGTGTAGAATTGATAAACCAAAATGTTTTATGGTTTTAGTATGCCTTATTTATTGAGTGTTGGGGTGGAGGAAATGACATAGAGTACTTTCTAGTTGACTATTAGGTTGTCGAATCTTCTCCAAAATTAGGCCACCATTGAATTTTCTTGTAGAGAGCAGAAAATCTGTAATGTTCCCAAAAGGAAATAACAGTGTTAAACAAGCAAAATAGACATACGACATAGAAAATTCAGACAACAATTAAACACCCATAAAATTGCACTAGAGTTGCGCCAAAGTAAGCCATTTTATTATCAAAGGAGAGTACAATGCATGAAATGTGTGCACCTGGCTTGCCAAAGCAAGCTAGACAATCCTAGGTGAGAAAAAGGCTACCCGGATGCAAAGGAAAGACTTTTTCTCAATGTTTTGCGCTAGCCCTAGAAATTCTACAACTGCTGGTTGGAAGAAACCCCTGTTTGAGCCTCCAAAAGTGCTTAGAAAATTCCGCCAAATTAATCTTGAGCTCTCCACCAAAAACCTAGAAAAACCCAAAAAGGGTTTGGCCTATCTCCAAGCCAAAGTCGAACCCACAAAATGGTGCAAATTCCCCAGCTAACTAGCAATTCGCCATGTTATAAGAATTAGGATTTCAGGCCCAAATATCACTAAAATTCTGTTAAATTAGTCAGAGACTCCTCTCAATAAACCCACAAAAACCCAGAAATGGTTGGCCAGATTTTGACCTTCCAAAATCAACCCCCAAAAAGCCCTACGCCCTCCAAAACTATTGAAACACACTGACTGTCAATACTCCAACAAAATCCTCCCCAAACACTCTAGAAGGGTAGCAATCACCTCCACCAATACTTCCCTTATATCTCCTGGAAAGTAACAACTCCAATGGTTGAGTCTCCACCACCCACATGTGCCCAATCTCTACCCTCTGCGCTGGCCCCAGGAACTGCGAAATCCTCACTAAAGAAAGTCATCACTTTATGCCCAAAATCTCACCCAAGTGAGCAACAAATCACCAAAGCTTCTCTCCCGAAATTTCTCCCGACAATAACACCTTTGAAGAATCAAAGGACCTCAACTGGATTTCTTCACTGTGTCCTCCAAAAATATGCACCACCGGAAAAACTCTGAATGCAAACGCTGGAAATCACACTGAAAATCACGTTCAGCAGATTATGGAAGAACCTCTCTAGGGTGGCACTTGAAGTCCCCCGAAGAAAAGGTGAGCTTTTCGCTCAGAAAACTCGTGCTAAACAACAAGTCACCTAGCGAAGCATCGCGAGCAACTAAGAAGAAATTCGACATGCCAAAGATGTCAAATGAAGATTGTTGCACCTTTTTATAGATTTCGTGGAGCCTTTTTCCCTCCATCGTGGGCCCCTCACTAAGCTTTCGATTTTCCCTCTCATGCATTTCGAACCATTGCCTAAGGTGTGCGTATTTCCTTGTGTGGGTGGCCCCCACATGCTACTTCTAAAAATGAAATGGGCCCCGTCACCTCCAAAATTGGCCCCAAAATGTAGAAATTAACCCTTTTCCAAAATAATTTAGGAAGGGACATTACAAAAACTATGTATTGTAACTATTTTAGTTGATTAATAATATATTGAGTGTGCCTTAGAATGTGGCCTTTTTCGCCTGGAAGGTTTCTCCCCAGGGTATCTTGATGTCAATGGTTTGTTGTTTATTTTACATGTTTGCACTTGTTCTATTTCTAATTTTCACACATTCTTCTCTCGTGGATTAGAGTAGGAAGCATATTCCACAACTCTACTTCCTTTCATTTGGTATCAGAGCTTGATCACCTCAAATCCAAGTTATTAGGGACAAGGTTTTTATCGAATCCTTGGTGAGTGGGAACTGGTGTAGAATGAAGTCTTGTTGCAAGGAAATGTATTTAGATTAGAAATGGAGAATTTAAAGGCACTAACTTTGAGTGATGTAAGCTCAAGATGAAGGATATTCTCATAGATAGAGATCTATGGGTTGTAGTATTATGAATTCAACCCACTTGTATGAAAGATGAAGAGTGTGTGGTGTTGGAGAGAAAGGTAAGAAATCTTATCAGGATTTACTTGACCAATTCAATATTATTGAATGTTTCTAGGAAAAAACTACAACTCTTTGGAAGAAGTTGGGGGATTTGTATCAAAACTAAATCCCTACTTAGAAAATATTTTATATGGAAAAAGTCATTTTTCTTGAGAATTAGTGATTGTGATTCCATAGTTGAACACTTGGATGCATTTAATACTATTGTGACCCAATTAATCTCAGTTTACAGTCAAGATAAACTAGACTAGGGAATAAGACTAACCCCCTTGTAAGGTAAAACAACAAGTTTATAGTCAAGATCAGTCAATCATAAATATCACCCTTTTATCCATGTTAGAATGCCCAAAACATTAAGTAAAAGCACTTGATTGCAAAATGGATAAAGTGCCTGCCGAGTGATGATCTGCATTCATTCAAGAGGAATGTCGAATGGAGAGAAGTGTATGACTGGTGCAAATGGCAGGGAATATCATCATAATTGAGCAATGCATAGGATTGTTGACTGTCCAAATGTGGCATACTTCTAAAATTTGGGGTCCCCTTCATCTTGTGTGTTAAAAGATAGACATCCTTTTGTATCCTTAAGTCAATGAGTAAAGGCAATTGCAATGGTAAAACATCCTTAGCACATCACACCCATCCTTAACGCCGCACAATGTTATTCACTAATGTAGTGCAGTGCTTCTCCTTAGTGTAGTGTAACGTGAAGCAGTTCCCTAGTGCACTGCCTTACCACTTTGCGCAAGTATTTTCACGAAGTTGCATTTAATGTGCACAAAGGCCCTCACACGTGCGATAAAGTTATATATAGGATGAACCCCAATTCATTTCTGCCCTGCCTCATTGTCGCCAAAGCCTTTAGCTTATCGGCACACTAGAGCATAGTAGTCCATGCACTATTGTTGATCCTCACGTCGTCACCAAGAGCTGAACAATTGCACTAGGTTTTGAGTAAGTCCTCACGCACTTTCTATTGAATCTTCCAAATTTCTTAGACAAGTAATTACTTCCAATAATTTCATCATTTAAATTATCTTGAATCACATTCATTATTAAGCAATTACACATAAAAAACCTTCAATAGTAAAACAATTATGCCAGTAGGAACAAGAAGAGACATCCAAACACAAGAGACACAAAATTACCTCGGGAAAACCCCAAACTAGGGGAGAAACCCAACAACCTATTCTTAGAGAAACTTTTCCATTCAACAAGAGATACAACCTGAACTTTCCCAAAAAAAACCAGACCATCAATCAAACCCAGTCAAAAACTGGTCAAACAACCCTCAAAAGCCTCAAAAATTCGGTCTTCATATGCCTTAGAAATTGCGGCCTTCTCAAATTTCGTCCTTCCATTTTCTTCCTTGGATTTCGTCCTTGAGTCTCATATTCATCCTTTTAGCTTCATAATGACTTCCACAAATGTTCTCTTGTTGAAAAAAATCATTATTCTAAAAAACGGTTGAATGAATCCACCCACCACATGTTCAACATCAGATCCATGTGGAAATCATCTGATATCAACATTAAGCACAAGTTCAATCCATTAGCCAAACACCATGGCAATAAGGTTAGAATCCCAATGACTATGGGGGCATTGTATGTTGTTCATGAGGCCAATCTCTCCAACAATAAATAATTGTTTCCTGGTCAAACTCCACGACATAAGAGAGTAATCAAAGTCAATCTCCCCTACCATAACCAATGGTCTCTTGGTCAAACCCCATGGCCTAAGGGAGTAATGAGGATCAATCTCCCCAACCATAACGATGGTCTCCCGGCCAAATCCCATGACCTAAGAGTGTACTCAAAATAAATCTCCACGACCATAACCAATGGTCTCCCAATTAAGCTCCATGACCTACGGGAGGAATCTTGATCTCAATGTCAAAAGAGTCAATCTCCCTAACCATAACCAAAGGTCTCCCAATCAAACCCCATGACCTAAGGGAGCACTCCAAACCTCAATACTCATAGAGCCAATATTCCAACCAAACACCATGACAAAGGGAGAAATCAGGGCTTGATGCTTATAGATGCTGCAACATCAACACTTCCTTTCACTAGGAAGGAATTCTCAATTTCTCCAAGCTTGTCCCAAAAGTACATCAACTTCATCCATGGATAGAAGCTTTAACCAACTCAACCATAAAAATACATAAGAGCCTCACTGCTTTTTTTGTACCGTGTGTTATGCCCTGTCACCCTGCACTTGATCAAACAACCCTAAAGTTACCTTGCTTCATAACGTGCCAAACAAGCTACAATACATTTTGACCAATTTGAATCTGTATTATCGAGTGGTTGTGCTTTATCATATGAAACATATCTTAATCAATAGTACCACACTGGTACCTCAACACATGTTGTGTCACATGCCATGGCTCAACCATACACTGATCGGCCTGAATTCATCATCACAACCACTTTCCAAATGTTGAAACAAATCTTGTTAGTACAATCCGGGTAGCGCCCTCTACCACTCAGCTTCATTAATATGGATACCATGGGAATGGTCATGGACTTGCATCCTTTTTGACTAAGTAGGATTTCATCCAATTTTTACAATACTTCTACTCCCAAGAAGTAATGTATCAAATCAAGGTCCTTCATTTCAAACTCAAAGATTAGCTCCCTCTGTCATGATTGCTCCCTCCATCACAAAAGAAAATTTTTCTACCATTGTTGTTCCCTCTGTGATGAGAGTCCTACTTCCATCAGAAATAAGCCATATAATAATAGGATCAATCAGGACTCATCAAATGTCCATCAATTCGAGCGTGTTATGCTTGAGGTCCATACAAAGCCTTCTTCTGTCTGGAGCAAATTTCTTCTCATAACTTTCTCTTCTTCTTCCTGGGAGAATCCTCTTCCCACAAACTTTACTTCGTTCTTCCATCTGCTGCCAAAGCTTTGGCAGTCTTCACGATGTACCTGTGTTAATTTTAGATAACAATGGTATGTTCTATGCTTAGCACAATTACTTCAATGTTCCTTTAGCAGCCTAATGACAATTTCAATTTAGTTTTCCAATAGCAATCACATTAACCATTAATCACATTGACTAAAAAACTAGATAGAACATGAAACAAAATGCAAAAGACAATCCAAGACAAGAGGACACGAGATTTGACGGATTGCAAGGAAAAATCCGAATGTGGGGAAACCTTTTGATCAAGTCTTCTTATTATTGTTAGTTTTTGTAACATCAAATGTGTTCTAGCCACGAAATTTGGTGGAGAGGTTAGAATACATGTATTCTCCAAGACCCAGAAATCGTTCCTAGAAATTCCACCTAGAGACGACCTAATTAAAATAATTAATCAGTTTTTTAATGTTTCCTAAGTCTAAACTTAGGAAATATGATTAATTAAACGGTATTAATAAAGTCATGGTGAGAATATTCTAGAAAAAGACATGGATCGAGCCCTAGTTAATCTTAGCCATCGATTATGTTTTAATCTTGGTTGTTGATGTCTCAACAAGAGATTATAAGAAGAAACTCAATGGGAGTTGGAGAATACACTTGAGACACCAGTAGTTCGATTTCACTGGCAGATCGAACTCCAGAGTAGCAGCGTTGAGTTGCCGGAGAGAGAGCTAGTGAGCTCGAAGCAGTGAGAGAGGGGCAGGGATAGTAAGGCCGGAGGAATATTTTCCTGTTCTAGTAACTGCATTGCAGAGAGGCAGTGAGTGCCACAAAGAGGCAGTGTAGAGCCATGTAGAGGCAGCACAGTGCTTCAGAGGGGATTTCATATTTTGCTGGGGAGAAGCAGTGATTCAGTGCCAAAAGCCGAAGAGAGAGTCCAGAGGCCAGAAGGGTCCATCTTCTAGACAACAACTAATCAGATAGCGAGAGGGAAGCAGTTCTGAGTTGTGGGGTGCAGTATTGCGTAGTCTAGCACAGATAGAAGCTGGAGAGCTCAGTAGCAGAAGGGAAGAGGAATTTCAAAACTCCACGTAGGCAGCGGTTCGAAACCCTCAAAGGCAGCGCAGTTCCTTTGACTAGCAAGGTCAATTTTTGAGGAAAGGTTTACTTCTTTGAGAGAGTTGACAGAGAATAAATTTTCCAGATCAAAGAGTACCAGAGGCAGAGAGAGCAGTAGTATTTTCCTTGCAGAGCATATCTTCAACTGGGACGCAATTATTTTACAGCAATTTGCTAGTGCAAAATAGAGTCAGGAGGAAGGAAGAGCACACACTGAGGGAATTCTTTTCTCAAGGAACTTCTAGTCCAGAAGTTTGATTTTTCCCAGCTAAGCAATAGTAGTTATGAGCAGATTTTCCCACTCCAGTAGGGAGTGCGTAGAGCCAATCAGCAATTGCGCAGAGGAGAAGAGAAGTAGTTCAACTTTTTGCAGACATGGAATCAATAGGGCTAAGAGATCAGGATCAGTTGGATGAAGCCTCCAACTATGTGATCTGGAAGGCAAGAATTTCTTGTCTTTTCAAAGAATACGATCTCAAAACCTACATCGATATCGTGGTAGTTGTACCTGCAAATGCAAATCTGCTGAAGGCCTACAAAAAGGAGATGGTGAAAGCAAAGAGGTTGATTCTCTATGGGGTTCGAGATCCCGTGGTGTCTCACATAGCAGGCAAAGATATTGTCCAACAGATGTGGGAAGCTCTTGCTACGCTATATGAGGGATCTTCTGAGCAACGGAAGATGTATCTTGAGGAGAAGCTAAGATGTCCTAGGATGCATAAAGGGGAGTGCATAGACCCCTTCCTCACTGGGCTTCAAGATGCCCGAGACTAGTTGTCTGCAGTAGGGTCAGCGCCCCAGCCTACAGAATTGGTGCAGTTAACTCTAAATAGTGTTTCCAAAGACAGGCACGTCTTCATCCAGAGTATTCTGGGCAGAGACAAGTTGCTAGAATGGGATCTAATGTCGGTTAATATGCAACAAGAGGAGATGAGGCAAGATTTGGTGAAGAGCACCATCAATGGCAGTAGCTGCAGCAGTGGGACAAAGCAAGTGAAGGTAGAGGAAATTGTGGCCCTCACATCAAAGGGGCATCAGGAGAAACGTAAGAGGAAAAAGGACCTTTCCAAGGTCAAATGCTTTGGATGTAGTGAGCTTGGCCGCTACAGCACTCAATGTCATCTTAGAAAGAAGGACAAAGAGAAGTAGGATCAGCAGGCTGCATTTCCGAAGATCAACAAGTTGTCCTCCAAATTGGAGGAAGAGTTTTCCATGATCACCAATATGCCTCCAAGAGTGAGGTGGGGTGAGTTGGTTTTGTAGCCTAGAGAACTACAGGATGGGCAGGATTCTTGAGCAGATCCACCTCATGAATCAATACCTTGCTACGAGAGCCCATAGTATGCAGTAGCAGGATGGATCAGTGGCAGATGGTGCAATCAAATGCCAGAGTGACAGATGCAGTGGCTAGTAGCGGTCAAATATTGGGCAATGCAGTGCAGATTTGGCGGCAGTGCAATTGGCACAGAGTAGAGTCACCAGCAGCGCAGAGACTTCAATGACAACGCAGATACTAGCAGCAGTCGGAGACTCGGGTGACAAACACATCATATTGATCACAGTTGATTCAGTAGTTTGGATGCTTTTCAGCTTTTTGGTGGCAGTTGTTGCACTTGCAGCGGCAATAGATGGAAAGGGAGTTGCAGTGCAGATGCACTGTTGGCAGTAGTTTAGCAAGACCAGTGGCAACACATATGCAGTGCATATCAGAGTTGTGTAGTAGTTGGTGGGTAGCAGTAGCCAAACATCAGCAGCGTGATAGAAGCTGGTGCAGAGACAGGGTGTTGCTTCAGTGGTATGTAGCGCTAGAACTAATTCCTCGCTAAGAAGGAGTGTTAGCTTTTGTAGTATCGAATGTGTTCTAGCCATGAAACTTGGTGGAGAGGCTAGCACACATGTATATTTCAAAACCTAGAAATCGTTTTTGAAAATCCTAACTAGAGACGACTTAATTAAAATAATTAATTATTTTTTTAATGTTTCCTAAGTCTAATCTTAGGAAATATGATTAATTAAGTCATGGTGAGAGTCTTCTAGAAAAAGACATGGATCGAGTTCTAGTTAATCTTAGCCATTGATTATGTTTTAATCTTGGTCATTGGTGTCTCAACAAGTGATTATAAGAAGAAAGTCGATGGGGGTTGGAGAATACACTTGAGACACCAGCAATTCGATTTCACTGGCAAATCGAACTCCAGTGTAGCAGTGCTGAGTCGCAGGAGAGAGAGCTAGAGAACTCGAAGCAGTGAGAGAGGGGCAGGGATAGTAAGGCCAGAGGAAGATTTTCATGTTCGAGTGAGTACATTGCAGAGAGGCAATGAGTGCCACAAAGAGGTAGCGCAGTGCTTCAAAGGGGATTTAGTATACTGTTAGGGAGAAGTAGTGATTCAGTGCCAGAAGCCTAAGACAGTCTGGATGCTAGAAGGGTCCATCTTCCAGACAACAATTGATTAGATAGCGAGAGGAAATAGTTCCGAGTTGTGTGACGCAGTACTGCATAGGTTGACACAAGGACTACGCAAAGGCAACAGAGAGAAGCTCAACTTGAGCTAAGGTTAGTGTCGGATCGCCAATGGGAATAAGATTTTTCTCACCAGATGTATTGTTAGTCATTACTTTGTATGGATTGCTAGATTTGAGCATCCATAGTATTGTACTCAAATTTACTACTACATAATATTGAAACCCTCAGCTGCTACATCAATTTTCTCGAGTTGGGTTTTTCTGAGGACTTAATCCAAAAATTATTCTGTATTTGTGTGTGCATCTATTCTTCTAGCGTTTTTCTTTTTATTTCTTCTACAGTATTTATTTTGTGAAGGTTGTAGTGTATTAGTTTCAATATTTACCGTAGAACTCAGTAAATAATTTGTTCAATTTATTTAACAAAGAGAAGAAACTTAATCAGTTATTGCAATAGGATTCTGGGTTTCAGAATTTTCACAATTATTATATCGAATGTTCAACAGAGATAGAGAGAGAGTACAAAATTTGTTGATTTGTGTAGCTTGGGAGGTACTCCAAGCCCTAGGGTTCAAGGTTTGGAGGGTAAAGCACCACAAGGGCAACTTGTCGACTTGGAACCCAAGTGTGGGGCTTTGGCAACCATCGAGATTTGGGACAAAACGATGATGGATTTATGACATGTGATGGATGAGGGTGATAGTGCTCGACAATACGATTCCAACGCATCGAGAATCATCCGAATCTGAGTTGTCGTTAGAGAGATATGAATTTTTGAAGTTGACAAATTAATTTGGTTGTCAAGTAGGCGGACTTGATAAGTGTGTGTCACTTCAAGTAAGATGTTGAGCCATTGTATATGTATAAATACAAGGCATATTGAGGTCATTTAAGGCATCCAAGAAGTGCAACATAAAGGCAACATTGGCGAGCTAAAGAACTTGGATAAGGGAGCAGATTAGCTTATGTTTCGTTGTAGGAGAAGAGGACAGAACATCGTGGATTTAAGGTTGGTGTGGGTGCTTCTTTGACTGCGTGGAGGGTTGTTATATACCTCAAGAAGGCCAAGTATGGAAAAGGAATAAACGCAAGTGAAAGGAGGGTTTGTTGGGAAGCAACAAAGGCAAGGGTTCTCTGTTTTGGTGATGGTTGTAGATGACAGCTGAACTGTGGTAGGCCACAGGCCTAACCACCTTAGAACAAGGGCAGCGTAAGGAGATTTTGGGGCAAACTTGTGCCCAGAACAGTAGCATGAATGCGGGGAATTATTCCTTGGTAGGGTGGCAGGCCACAAGAAAATAAGGGTTGTTGGGGGCTTGGTTAGGGTTGTTACATTGTGCCGATGATGCCCTAACCAGTCACTAATATGACAACAGTGTAACAGACTTGAAAATCACATTGTGCCTTGTGTTGGGTCATGGTTTTGACCAGTGTTTGGATCAGATTATAGAGCAGCCTGTTGGAGCCATTTATATGACATTCTGAGGTGAGGAAAAGTCATATTAGATGCAGATTCGGCAATGATGACATTGGGTGTCATAGAGATGGTTGGAGGGCAGCATGTTGGCTACCCAAAGTAGCCCTAGATGAGTTATCATGAAGGATGAAGAGCAATTGAAGGTTGGGTGAAGGATGGAGTTGAAGTGCAACACTTTGATGGACAAAAGTTGTTGCTAGCTTGACAGATTGGAGCTCGGGAATTAGGCCTACCCAGAGAGTAGCTGATGAGCCCGTGTTCAACACTAGTCAAACTTGGTCTGCTCCTAAAATTTTCAGCCCTACAATTTAGTCCAGAAACACGTCCTTGCCACACGTGTGAGAGGGAGAAGTTGTCCAATAGTTGTATGTACTATGAACCAACGAGAGGAGAGAGAAGAATGTGTGAGTGATGATGATGCCAAATGAGATGAGAAGTCACTTGTATTTATACAAGTCGTTGAGGGTGAATTGTCATGATCATTAGGCTTTATGACCCTACATGATGATGTGGCCAACCTAAACAATTTGTACATATGTGGGCATAAATTCAAAATCACACTTCTGCTTGTCCAAATTAGATGTTCTCCATATCAATTTTGGTCTTCTTAAAAAGAGGACTTTAATGCAATCATCATCTCCATCAAATGAGTTGTCCCAAGGTGGAATTTGGCCCTAGTTGCCAATTTTAATACTCCCTCTCAACTAGGGAGAATTTCACTTGCCAATTCATCCATTGATCATCATGCCATCCTATCGTCATGAACCATCTCTGTATCTCATGTCATCTTTGCTTTGTTGAACACTGATATGAATAGTGAAGAAGAATTGATCAAGAGAGTCACAAGACCTTGCCACTCTCCATTGACAAAAGTCAGTGTTGATCCCAGATCAGGTAGTTGTAGGACACCATGCATCCTAGACATAGGGAGTACAACGGTACACAATGCGTCCATCAGTAGTGCTATGGTCCCTATCCACTTTTCCTAACTCATTGGCTTGATGAGAGGTACTTCCCATGAGTCCTGGACTACATGGGTAGAAAGTATGTTGGGGCATCAATAGGAGAAGGTCAACCACTCATCCTACTCATATGCCATAGGAGAAGGTGAACCACCCATCCTATGCATATGTCAATCGTAGGGGAAGGTAAACCACTCACCCTACACACATGTCATCATGGGGTATCACAAGGGAAGGTGAACCACTCACCCTATAAGCAATGCACCAATAGGGGAAGGTGAACCACTCACCCTGTACACCACGCAGCAATAGGGAACGGTGAACCACTCACCCTATGGTTGCTCATAGCTCCAAGAAGTACCCCAAGCCCCTAGAAGCTCCCAGAGCTCAATGTCCAACTCAAGTTGAACCCTCATGGGAGGGTCTTTCCACGACTCCAAGTCTCTCTCAGAAGGCTAAGAATTTGACCTTCCCTAAGGGCTTCGTGAAGATGTCTGTGACTTGCTCATTAGTCCTGATGTGTTGGAGCCTTGTTGCCCCTGTTGTATCATATCCCGAATAAAGTGGTACCTGATATCAATATGCTTGGAGCGGTCATGGAACACATGATTCTCTTAAAGCTGAATCCCTCTCTGGTTATTGTAGTATATCACAGTGGTATCCAACGCATGCTAAAATAGCTCACTAAAGGGATTCCTCAACCAAACAACTTCACAATAGGCCATACTA
This sequence comes from Pinus tabuliformis, assembly GCA_031772625.1. Lineage (NCBI taxonomy): Eukaryota > Viridiplantae > Streptophyta > Pinopsida > Pinales > Pinaceae > Pinus > Pinus tabuliformis. The sequence continues at coordinate 48,098,731 of CM062820.1, forward strand.
GCAGCAATGTATTCAGCCTCGGTAGTGCTTAGAGCAATCGATTTTTGCTTCCTGCTCATCCAAGAAATTGAAGCAGACCCTAATGAAAAGAAATATCCAGACGTGCTCTTACGATCTACTACACTTCTAGCCCAGTCAGCATCAACATATCCATGTAACCTCAAATTCTCGCAGTGTATCTCAGTCCATAGTTGATTGTGCCACGAAGATATCTCAAGAGATTCTTAGCAGCAATCCAATGTATGTGATGACGCTCGACCATAAATTGACTCAACGTATTCACAGCAAAGCATATATCTGGTCGAGAGTTTACCAAGAACATTAGGGCCCCCACAAGTTGTCAATACTCGGAAGGGTTTGCCAATTCGAGGCCAGCAACACTTCCACATATTTTCTTGGAGTTGAGTTCCATTGAGGTAGACATAGACTTGCAATCCACCATCCTGCATCTCTCAAGCAATTTCACAATGTATTTTCCTTGAGAAAGGAAAATCTCACCTGGCTTTTGTGAAACCTCCAGACCTAGCAAGTAGAGCATCAGACTTAGGTCCTTCATCTCTAACTCGGAAGCCAACTCCCTCTTGCATTGATAAATGAGAGGGTCTACACCTGTCAAAAAGAGATCATCTACATAAAGGACCAAAATGAGAGGCATGTTCCAACCTTGACGTATAGGTTAGGATCAACATTGCTCCTTGTAAATCCTAGCTTCATAAGATAGTTATCATTCCTCTCATACCAAGCCCAAGGGGCTTGCTTCAACCCATAGAGTGCTTTCTTCAACCTGCATCTGTGTGTCTTTCGATCATGTACTTCAAACTCGGAGGTTGTTCCAAGTAGACTTCCTCCTTAAGCAAGCCATGAAAGAACGCAGTCTTAATGTCCATTTGATGTCGGCTCCATCCTTGAGAGGCAGCGAGAGCAATAATCGATCGGCTAGTGGTATATCAAGCAATCGGTGCAAATCGCGCTTTTTTCACCGCGTCGATTTAATCACGCTTTTTACACGAAAAAATCGGCTATTTTTTTTGTCGCTTTTTTCGAAAAAAGCGCGATTTTTTCCGAAAAAAGCTCGGGGTTGCCAGGACAGCACGATTTTATAAAAAAAATTCGTTTTTCATTTGGTCATTTGGGTTTTTTCATGCAATTTTTTTTGAAAGAAGCAAATAATTTTTGAGTGGGGCAGCTTAATGATCAATTCTAGGCCCTAGTACGGATATGCTATTCATGGTAATGTTAAATTCTTAAAATAAAAGTGACATTCTCCTTAATCTTCATTTTCATCCTTTTACTTAAATTTTTAACATTACCATGAAATGACTCAGGATGTTTGAGAGTGGTTCCAGCCTCATTGGATTTCATATGGAGAAAGTAGAATTTTAGATTTCATTTAAAATCCAGCAGACTTATCAGTTTTTCAGGATTTCAAGATTGGGAGATTGTAATGTTTCCAGGTGACATCACCTGCTCGGGCTACCCCTGCCACCAGTAGAGGACGTGGTCTACCTCCTATAGCTCCTACTTCTAGTTCTTCAGCTTCTAGAGCACATCAGACTCCACTGCCATCTCCACCAACACAGGCACCAGCATCTACATCTAGAAGGGAAGGGAAAGTTGTGGCATTTTCTCGCAAGAGGGCCAAAGGAAATCAATAGGATTAGACCTCATTTTATTGTATATGACATTATGACATGATGAGATACATTATCATATTTTTTGTCGATATTTTGAGGCTGAGTTGGGACTCAGGAGTCAGGACATGATTCAATGTTATGTGTGATTTTAGCGCTAGAAATGATATTAAACATCTTATATATTAGTTTTTCTATCATATTTATGTGTCAATGTATTTATTTTATGTTGTAGATGGTTTAGATATTAAAAAAATTGAAAAAAAATGAATATTTTTATACCAAACGATTTTTTCCCGCTTTTTTCCCGATTTTTTCCAATTCGTTCCCCGCGCTGATTTAATCCCGCTCGCGCTTTTCACAACATTGGTGCAAATATCTCATCATAGTCCACTCCTTCCTTTTGAGAGAGGCTTCGAGCAACGAACTTGACCTTATATTTTTCAGCACTCCCATCAGCTCCATCTTTCATTTTGTATAGCCATTTTCAGGTGACTACAAACTTGTCCTTCGGTCTAGGCACCACATCCCAAACATCATTTTCCTTGATAGATTCATATTCCTCATTCATCACATCCTTCTAGACTTGGTGCTTTACAGCTTCTTCAAATGTACATGGCTCAGATTGAACAATAGTACTCATAGCAACTAAGTACGATTGATACCAGTTCAGCTTCTTGCTTTCACGGAATGTCCTTCTTGGGGAAATATGTCTTTCAACATCTTCGAGAGTATCTTTGAGCCATAAAGGTCCTTTTCTTGAGGTAGAGGGATCACCATGAGGTGGGCCAATGGGATCCATCGGGCCTTCAACATCAGGCATAGGTTCATCTGTCGGAGGTTCATCCTGTTTTTCTGCAACAACATGATTATATTTCCTTGGAATGGGGAGATCTTTGGCTTTCCCAAGGGCAGTGTCTTCATCGAAGGTGACATCATGGCTTACTCCCACATCTCTATGACCAGGTACATAAATTCTATATGTCTTTGAATTTTCACTGTAGCCCACAAATATACCTTTCTTCCCAGATGCTTCCAACTTGTTTCTTTTCTCTTTAGGCACATGAAAATACATGGGACAACCAAATATTCTAAAATGAGAAGCATCAAGTTTCTTACCAGAGAAGACTTCTTTGGGTATCTTGAAATCCAATGCTTGATGCGGGCTCCTATTTTGAACATACACAATAGTGTTGGCAGCTTCCCCCCATAAGAACTTCGATAGACCTTGATCATGGAGCATGGTCCAGCTAGCTTCCATAATTGTCGATTCTTCCTTTCAGCAACTCCATTTTGCTCAGGAGTGTATGGAATGGTTGTCTCCCTCTTAATGCCAGCCTCTCTGCAAAAGTCTTTGAATTCATTTGATTTATATTCGGTTCCATTATCGGTTCTTAATATTTTGATCTTCTTCCCTGTTTGATTTTCCATCAAGGCTTTGAAAGAACGAAACTATTTGAACACTTCATCCTTCTTCTTCAAGAAATAGATCCATGTTTTGCAAGAGAAGTCATCCACAAAAATTGCATAGCATAAGTATCCTCCCAATGATGTTACAGGCAACATACCAGATAGATCAGAATGGACCCATTAAAGAATATCTATTGTTTGGATTTCACTTGAAGGGAATGGACCCCTTGTAGGTTTCCCAATTGCACAACCTTGACAAACTCCTTCATGATTCATGTTGAACTTGAGCATACCTGTGACCATCTTCCTTACCCTAGGTAAGGCTTTGTAATGAAGGTGAGCAAATCTTCGATGCCATAATTTAGATTGAAGAGAAGTATCGCAAGTTAAGGCTCCCAAAGGACTTCCTCCAACTTTACCTTCAACCCTAAAACCAAGTGTAAATGCATCTTTAGGGTTTTATCACCAAATATGTACCTTTCCATCAATGAATGCTACCTTGAAGCCTTTATCTTCCATTGCAGAAATAGACACTAAAGTCTTCTTCAAATTGGGCACATATAATACTTCCTGTAGATGAATAGTTTGACCTTGATTTAAGTGAAGAGTGACAATACCTATCCCTTTCACGGGGTAGGTGGCATTGTCTCCAAGTACGATTTCCAAATTAGTCTTGTTTCAACCAAATTTGAGAGGGCCTCCTTTTACCTAGTGAAGTGCCTTGAGGCTCCATTATCAATCAACCAATAATCCAAAGCATCCGAAGGAGAGGTAGTAGATAAAGCGGAAATAAGATAAAATTACTTTTTTTTTACAATGTTACTTTCTTCATTCCTGGAATTTCTCGTCCTTTTGGAAGGTCGACCATTTCCATATCGAGCAGCGGGAGCATTCCTCTTTCCTTTATTGTTGAACTTGTTGTTCCTTTGATTTATATTGCCTTTGTAGTAGTTGTTGTTGTTGTCGTCATCCTTTGGAGTATCCTTCTTGTGAGGACACTCTCTATCATAATGGCCAAAGTTGTTGCAATTGTAGCACCTTCCTTTTCTTCCTTCTTTGAATCCCTACTTGAATTCTTGGCCTTGTCTTCTTGGACCAACATTATTCTTCTTCTTAGCATGAGTGGAGAAGGCAGTGGGCTCATGTCCATTTGAGGGCTTGTCTCTCTCCATCATCATTGTCTCTTCTTGAGTGCATCTAGCCAATAATTCATCGAAACTAGGAATCCTGTCATTGTTGAGAAAGGTTGTGTTAAACTGAAACACATCCCATGATCTTGGAAAACCTCTAAGTGCAACGAGAGTGAACTCCCTATCAGCAATAAATTCTACAATAGATAGAAGATCATTCTTGATTTGTGTGATTCTCATGGAGTAGGATTGGATAGACTCCCCTTTATCCATCTTGATGTCCTTCAAATTGTTTTTGAGAAAGAGGATTTGATTTGCATTGTTTACTATGAACATTCCAACCAACTTATGATGCATCTCCTTAGATGTTTCCAAATCAGAAATATAGGCAACCAAATGTTTTTGTATTGAGTCTATCATAATTTTCTTAACTTTGACCTCACCTTTTTTGTATTTAGTCTTTGCAGCAATAGGTGCATTTGAAGGAGGCTCCACCATTCTTCGCTTCACATAGTCAATGGCATCATGTTCTTCCAAAGTCAAGTCCAAAGTCATCTTCCATGCATGATAGTCAGATTTGTCCTTGAGCTTATCCTCAGATTTGCAGTAAAATGTAGTAGCCATTAGTCCAATAGTCTTGTCCAATAGATCTCCCTTAGTGATTGCTTTCTCTCTCTCTTGATTGGGCTTCGTCTTCACCTATGCTCCGATACCATGTTAATTTTAGATAACAATGGTATGTTCTATGCTTAGCACAACTACTTCAATGTTCCTTATCAGCCCAATGACAATTTCAATTTAGTTTTCTAATAGCAATCACATTGACATTAAAAGTAGATAGAACATGAAACAAAATGCAGAAGACAAGCCAAGACAAGAGGACACCAGATTTGGCAGATTCCAGAGAAAAACCCCAATGTGGGGAAAACCCTTTGATCAAATCTTTTTATTATTATATCAAAAGTTCAACAGGGAGAGAGAGTACAAAATTGACTTGCCAAATCAAAGTGAAAACAACCTTGACAATTCTGCAGTCAAACTTCAACCTAACTAGAAAGTCAACAGTGGTCAAATCAATAGCAAGATGTCTCCTTTGAAGCTTAGTCAAACTCAGTCCAACTCGGCCTGAATAGGTGGTCCAAATCAGCCCAAAAACAGTCACAAAGTCAACAGTCAAACTCGGTCAAACTTTTGTCTCGAAATTTGTGGTCAAAGTTGCAATCAACCCTGAATTCAGCGCTGGTCAAACTGCCCAGATCTTCTCGATTTTTGTGCCCAAAAATGTGGCCTAAAGAATAAAAAATAACCCTCCAAAAATCGCAATCAAAACAAGTCAAAGAGTCCTTGGTCATCATCGATCAAACTTGGTTTGCTCCTGAAATTTTCAGCCCTACAATTTAGTCTAGAAACTCATCCTTTTTGCCACACATGCGAGAGAGAGAAGTTGTCCAATAGCCATACGGACCAATGAGAGAAGGAGGGAGAAGAATGTGTGAGTGATGATGATGCCAAATGAGGTGAGAAGTCACTTGTATTTATACAAGTCGTTAAGGGGGAAGATTCATGTCCATTGGGCTTCATGAGCCGACATGATGATGTGGTCGACCTGAACAATTTGCACATGTGTGGGCATAAATTCAAAATCACACTTCTGCTTGTCCAAATTAGATGTTCTTATATCAATTTTGGTCCTCTCGAAAAGAGGAATTTAATGCAATCATCATCTCCATCAAATGAGTTGTCCCAAGGTGGAATTTGGCCATAGTTGCCAATTTTAACAACCTGCAATCCTCACTAGGAGGTCATGGAAGAATGATTATAACCCAGCAACGAGAAACAAAGACAAGAGGCTAGCTAATAGTAAAACAACAACAGTACTAGGAGAGATATAAGATACTTATATTTTAAGGATTGAGGGGAAATTGTTAGCTCCCTTTTTATCCTTGCCATCTTGCAAGAATCATCCATTTGCAAAACTCTTCATCCCTTTTATCATCAATATGTTGTTTTCCTTTCTTTACAAAGGTTTCTTCATGCAACAAAATCAATAGTCTAAGTTCAGTTCTGGGGTTTTCTCCACAAACACTCGACCTTCCAATCTGTTAGGGTTTACAAACCCTAGAATTTTCATTTACACCCTTTCTTCTCTAACAACAGACAAGGTCAAGCAATGATACCCTCAGACCTTAATATTAGCATATTTCTGCAATCCCCAACATCTTCAAAAACTTATCAATATTTTTGGTAAGTATGTTCAATAATGCCAACATGGCCTTATCAAAGGCCTCAATTCCAAGTATATATATCAGAGACCTTTAACATTTCTCTCTTTTGCAAATGCAACATAGTTCCACTCTATCAAGCCACATGACTTTTGTCAAGAGAAGGGCCACTTCAGGGAAGCCCTAAGCAATCATTGTTGGAACATCAAGTGTTTCAAAGAGGCTAGCATTTTTGATGGAAGACAACAATTGTTGTAATGTATAAATGAAGAACAATTGTCATACCATTCTTATAGCACAGATCATATCTATGTACTCTAAGGTCATATCTTGAGATCGCATGTCAAAGCACTATACCACATGTTGATCACTGGAGTGCCACCTGATGATTATATGAAGACTACATGCCCATGGATGATCCAGATGAAACTTGTACCATCAGATATCATCAGTCAACAGAGTTTTTTTAACTCTACTTCTATTTTCTCATCATCTTTCTTGTACCCAGATTCCACACCCTGCGGGGAATTGTAATAAGTGATACTAGTAATGATGGGTTTTGAGTATGTAACAAGCATAGGATTTTGGACTCGATCAACAAATGAGTACACCTTGAAGTGTTTTTATTATCTGGTTAATTATCATTTCTTTTTCAGAGGCGGATAATTTTCTAGGTTTTTTCACTCACTTTTACCCCAAAGCCAGGGTGACAGTTTGAAGGTTGAGCCCCTAACACATCTTAATGTCTAGAGTCAATGTATATTACCATACTAGATCACACAAAAAAATTTGTGGAATTTGGTTAAGTCCAGGTAGTCATTTTTTAATTTTTTAGATTTCCCACAGGTCAAAAATTGCAAATAAAATTGTACTTGTAATGTAATAAGTGATGTCTACAAAAGCTATATGGAAATTCGAATTTGTGAAGTTAATGCACATTTGGGAAAATTTGGGAGAATATTTGGTGGAGATTTATGTGGGAAATTGCCCCCACATGGATTACCACCCATATACACTTGTCATTCCATCATAAAATTCGAATTTGGCACGTAAGGGAAGAAGAAAATGATGTCCACTTGCCAAAATTCGTTTTTTACACTTGGCATTGGAGCTCCATTCAACAAATTCGAATTTCTCTTTGGGATTGTCACTTCATGCCACTTGTTTAATCACTTCTACATTGGGATGGACTCCAATGCCATTTGTCATTGTCATTCTTCATTGGGATTTGCTACCAACTCTTTATATAATAGAGCCATGGGCTCTCATATTGTATCATGTAATACGAGCAATTGTGCTTGAGGAGACTCTGCGAAATTGTATTCACTACTTGCAATATAATACAACAGTCATTGGGGTAAAGCGTGATGGTGTTCTTCTCCTTGCATGTGTGGTAAATTCTTGACTTGTTGTTATGCTTCTATTTATTTTCTCGTGTCATTATTTCTTTCATGCTTGTTTCAAGTTATGTTAGCATGCAACTATCTCATATTAGCATAAGAATTAATTATTTGTTTTAGGAAAAGAAATATTCTAGTGGATAATAGATGTATCTTTAGGAATTCTTTCCACCGCACTTATTTAATTTCATGTCGATTTAATGATTTGTGTTGAAGTTTTGTAGATAAATCATCATTTGGTCAAGGTTTTCAAGCATGAAGGGAAATTCTCAGAGGAATCAATCATTCTTGAAAAATATTCAAAAAGAACCCGCAGGTTTTGAATTCCAAAGTCTCATCTATATCGTATTTGTGTCTTGAAGGGATTCTTTCAAGCAATGTTGCACAAAGCGGGGACGTGGAAGCATCATTTTCCAAAAGTCTAGGAAGCGAAGCTTCTGTGGAACTGTCTGCTATATATATATATATATATATATAATATTTTTTTGCATTTATACTCAAAACAAACATCCCAAATACCTCTATTCAAAACAGGTTGCTCACCATGGAAGAAAAACAAGTGCAATTAATCAACACCATGGAAACAAATCATGCCAAGGAAATAAGCATTATTAAGGCTAATCAAGTCACTTTTCAAAGTAGGTTGGATGAAATGGAAAGATTACAGGTACAAAAATTCCAACTGAGGCTAAATGATGAATGGGAAAAGAACAAAGAAATAAATCATAAACTTCCTGATCCATTGAAGCAATCTTCATCTCATTATGAAGAGGTCATTTACTCCATTAAAAAATGGCTAATTGATGGAGACTTGGATAGCAAGGAAACTGAGGAGAATCAGGTTTATACTTATGAGATTGATCCATCACCCATGTCAGAGCATAAGCAGAATGGACAATGGAAAGTAAAAAAAGTCTTGGATACTTCAAATTTTCTATCAGATCATCTTCAAAACCGGGCAGAAAGGTCTACTTTGATCATCTCAACATCAACATCACAATCTATTAAGAAGAAAAGAAAAAAGCGGAAAGGACTTGGTAAATCTGATGGCCATGTACAACACAGTTTTGGGATTGATCAAAGTCCTCAAATATTCGGAATTGGACAGGGCACATCAGAAAAACAACCCATGGATCTGCCTAAAAGTAAGTTGGTTCTCAACATGAACTTCATTAAGGACATCTGATGCTATGGGGCATCTTTCTGTATCATATTTCTAACCTTATCCCTCGTCATTTTATTTCATGAATAAATTGTCATTTATGCTTTTAGAAAGTTTCCAATGCTTCATTTATGTACTTGATGATATTTTTGAATGGACACCGCTGATATATGTCTTTTGTCGATGGATGCAGATTCCAAGTTCTTGCACACTATCACTTCATATCTAGCATGCATTCCCATATGGAGCCAAATGTTGACCACTCGAGTGGCACCTGATGATTATATGAAGACTCCATGCCCATGGATGATACATAGGACACTTGTACCATTAGATATCATCAGTCAACAGAGTTTCATTAACTCTACTTCTATTTTCTCATCATCTTTCTTGTACCCAGATTCCATATCTTGCAGGGAATTGTAATAAGTGATACTAGTAATGATGAGTTTTGAGTATTTAACACGCCCAGGATGTTGGGACTCGATCAACAAATGAGTACACCTTGGAATGTTTTTTTATCTGGTTAATTATCTTTTCTTTTTTAGAGACGGATAATTTTCTGGGTTTATTACTCACTTTTTACCCCAAAGCCGGGGTGATGGTTTGAAGGTTGAGCCCCTAACACCTTAGTGTTATTACCATACTAGATCACACAAAAAGATTCGTGGAATTTGGTTAGGTCTAGGTAGTCATTTTTTAATTTTTTAGATTTCCCACAGGTCAAAAATTGCAAATAAAATTGTACTTGTAATGTGATAAGTGATATCTAGAGAAGTTGTAAGGGGTATGAGTAATGAAATTTACACCTCTCATCCTCAACTTTCTACTATGACACACTTTGATGGGTTAAAAATGTGTTTTAAACCCTCAAAACTCATGTTTTCTAAGTTTAGTGGGAAATCTGGCAATTAATTAAGCCAGAAATTAAATAAATGAAAAAAAAAATATCGACACATGCTAAATCGTGTGGAAATGAGGTGGAAAATTATGGAATTAAAGTGAAGTCCCAAGGTGATGTGGACTCCTAAAATCAAGGAAAAGACGTGCTCAAATAAAATCGAATCTCTGGCATTAAATGAGAAAGTTGCTTACTTGGAAATTCGGATTTGTGAAGTTAATGCACATTTGGGAGGATTTGGAGAATATTTGGTGGATATTTTTGTGGGAAATTGCCTCCACATGGATTACCACCCATATACACTTGTCATTCCATCATAAAATTCGAATTTGGCACATAAGGGAAGAATAAAATGATGTCCACTTGCCAAAATTAGTTTTTTACACTTGGCATTGGAGCTCCATTCAACAAATTCGAATTTCTCTTTGGGATTGTCACTTCATGCCACTTGTTTAATCACTTCTACATTGGGATGGACTCCAATGCCATTTGTCATTGTCATTCTTCATTGGGATTTGTTGCCAACTCTTTATATAATAGAGCCATGGGCTCTCATATTGTATCATGTAATACGAGCGATTGTGCTTGAGGAGACTCTGCGAAATTGTATTCACTACTTGCAATATAATACAACAGTCATTGGGGTAAAGCGTGATGGTGTTCTTCTCCTTGCATGTGTGGTAAATTCTTGACTTGTTGTTATGCTTCTATTTATTTTCTCGTGTCATTATTTCTTTCATGCTTGTTTCAAGTTATGTTAGTATGCAACTATCTCATATTAGCATAAGAATTAATTATTTGTTTTAGGAAAAGAAATATTCTAGTGGATAATAGATGTATCTCTAGGAATTCTTTCCACCGCACTTATTTAATTTCATGTCGATTTAATGATTTGTGCTGAAGTTTTGTAGATAAATCATCATTTGGTCAAGGTTTTCAAGCATGAAGGGAAATTCTCAGAGGAATCAATCATTCTTGAAAAATATTCAAAAAGAACCCGCAGGTTTTGAATTCCAAAGTCTCATCTATATCGTATTTGTGTCTTGAAGGGATTCTTTCAAGCAGTGTTGCACAAAGCGGGGACGTTTTTTGGAAGCAGGGACGTGGAAGCATCATTTTCCAAAAGTCTAGGAAGCGAAGCTTCTGTGGAACCGTTTTTTTGCATTTATACTCGAAACAAACATCCCAAATACCAAATTAGTTGTAGAAGACATGAAAACATGCATATTTTTGCAAAAATCAAGATAGATATGGCATCCATGATTCCAATGTAGTTACTAGTATGTACATCAACCATCTATATTCTAGCGATTACAAACATACATCAAATTTTTAAGCATATTATAAAACATAAAACATAGAGCATATTATGATTTATCTAGCAAGTGAGCAACTGTCAACATTTGTCATGTCCAAAATTCAAATAATAATGTTTACAAAATATGTCACTTGGTCACTGCCAAGACAAGAAAGGTTCAAAATTCAAATTCACAAGCCTACAAGTCTAATGAGTAATCTATGACAAAAATAGCAAATTGTGAATATATCTAGTATCTACTAATCTCTCCTCCTTCCACCACGAAGAGAACGTGGCGGCGGGCCTCCACGTGGTGGCAACGAAGAAGATGGTGCCTGTGGATGTTGTGGCAATGGCACTACAACTGATGAAGAAGAACCCCATGTTGTTGGTGTTGAACCATGGAACCTAGGAACCAAGGGACCAGATGGGAGTGGGGGTGGCATATCAACATGATCATCATCATTTTGGAATCGCTCAAAAAATTCATGCAAAAAAAAACACTAGTTAACAAAGAAATTAAAAACATGAATTAGAGAAATGCTTTATAAGGAAAATTCATACCACAATGGACATACCTGAATAAGAGCATCCTCTAATTGCTCAAATCGCAACACTCCATCCTCCAAATTGGGCTCCTTTGGATTCTTGTCCGAAATCAATAGGTCTTTATTAGACTTTGCATCTCCTCTCCTTTCCTCTCTTCTCTTCTCCAACTCTCATACACTCAAAGTGAGCAAATGAGGAATGAATGAGGGCTTTATTCCCTTCATTCCTCACCAAAACCTCACCCTAACCCAAGGTGGACCCACCCCCTTTATGCCAAGTCAGCTAAACAATGAAAACAAAAAACAAAAAAAATTCGCATTTCTTCCCTTCGCGCGGCGCTTCTCCGGAATCGTACGAAACTGTACGGAAAGCATACGCTTCGCCCTCCGAAGTGCCACGCTTCGGACGGCCGAAGCGTCATACGAAGCGCACTTTGGAGATTCGAAAGCGCACTTCGGAGGAAAGCTTCGAAAATTTCCAGGAAGCGTCCAAAACAGGCGGAACCACGCTTCCGAATTTTGGAGTCGCGCTTCCGGGGACGCTTCCTGTATGAATCTGTACGGGATGCGCTTTGGGCCTTAGAACCAGGGGGACGCTTCCTGCAACATTGCTTTCAAGTTTCTTAAAGCTTTTATTTCTTGTATCAAAATATCAAACTTGGAAAAAATTATTTTTTACGTATTGTACTTCATTTATCAACATTTGGCTATTTCAAAGAGCTAAGTCATGGCTAGTCAAAGAGGAGAACTTGCTCATACTCTTTGGCCTAGCATATTATAGATTATTTTTCTAACATACTTTGTTGTCATCTTGGTCTAACATTTGAGTTATTTTTGTATCATTTTGAGCAAGATAGTTTCCATGCTTTGATTTGTAGGCTTATTCATCTTGAAAGCATTTATAATATCTTGTGCTAACAATTTAGTGTTTCACTTTTCAGGTTTATTTTGGCTTTCCATTTGAAAGCATTTCACTTCATTTTAAGCAAAATACAATTTCATTTCTTAAAGAGCAAATACTTGGAAGGCACTGATTGTTTATGTATTTGATGCTTACCTTATGATGGTTATTGCTCATATCAATTTTTTGCTTAAAAATCTTAAAGAAATAATCTATTTAACTCTAACAATTCTCCTAAAAAACTCACATCCTTTTCAAATTAACTTTTCATTAAGGACCACCCCCCTTAGTTAACCTAGGAGATAGCTCAAACGGAGAGAGTTGGGATTAATATGACAACCCTTTCTCTGAGTTCCCTGCCACCAACCACACCTTGTGGGGTTGAAGGCTTTTCTCACTGACTTGTAGGTAGGTGTAGGCGGCAGGGTCAACACCACCCTCGGATTATGTATGTTCTCAAATGAGATTATGTTCTAACTAATAGTGAAATTATGTTCCTGAATATGGCCTTATTTCTGAGATTTCTGAATTTATGTGATTCATGTCAAAGACAGCAAAACATTCAAGTCATTGTCTTTGCTTTCTGCAATCAATGGAGTTGTTCTAATAGTAGTCATCCTCCACATCATCATAAACCAACCCAAGTGTGAAAGCAAACCACAAAAGCAAAGGTGCTCAACCAAGTCAAAGTGGATCAAACTAGTTGTTAAGAGTGATAAGATCAACTAATCACAAGAAAATCACTTAGGAGTGACAGTTCATGTCATCATAGTGCACCTCAAGTGTCAATAACCTTCAATCGAGCTTGATGCTCACACCATGTGGCTCAAATCAAGCCAAACCAAATCAAAATAAATATCAAAAGATTGGAACCATGTGACGAAGTAGTCCACATAAAAAGCACTCTCCAAGAATGATGCCAACAGTGCCAAAATACAATCTATGCATGTATGAACCTCAAATCACTAAGGCACTTCTGTACAATTGCCATATTTCATCATGTGATGGCTCGATCATCTTAGAATGATGTGCCAAGTGAATAACATCACAATGCCTAGGTGAAGCATTTGAACTTTGAAGTAAGAAGAGTTTCATCAATCATATACTGCAAAACTTATTCATGAAGAGCATGCATATCTAAAGAAACTTCTATCAAAGTTTTGACTTCTGGAAGGTTAGAATCATCATAAACACTTGTAAATTATGAGCAAGTATCACTTATAAGGCATCTCGACCATGTTTCCAAAGGTCTAAGGCCTCTGTGATCATATTTGGCCTTTGTGGACATATTTGGCCTCTGGATATTCGGCCTATTGCAACCATATTCGGCCTCTATGGATATTCTACCTCCTGCAACCATATTCGGCCTCTATGGATATTCGGCCTCCTACAACCGTATTTGTCCTTTGTGAATATTCGACGTCCTACAACAAGGCCTGAGGCCTTTCGGCCTAATTGAAATTGCTCTATGATTTTTCAGTCCTCGGACTAGGTTGGATACTGAGGCCTTCAAACAAACCCTCGACCTTCCTTCTTTTGGTTGAAATAGCCCTAACTCAGGCCTCAAATTTTGCCTTAGAACAGGCTTAACCAATTGCATACCTTAAATATATTCCAAAAACTCGGCCTTAGACACAATTCAAAGATTCAGTCTGATCATAGCTTGAGTGAGCCTTAACCTCGACCTCTGATCTCCTTTGAACCAATGCTTAACCACAACAAAATGATAAGAAACCAAAACTGCTATGAAACTCAGCCTTTGCTATAGATATTCAAATCTACTCTTTTTAAACCATAGCTCTGACACCATGTTGAATTTACCAGATTTCTTAGACAGCTAATTACTTCTAATAATTTCATCATTTAATTATCTTGCATCACATTCATTATTAGGTATTTACACATAGAAAATCTTCAACTGTAAAACAATTATGCCAGTAGGAACAAGAAGAGACAGCCAAACACAATAGCCACAAAATTACCTGGGAAAACCCCAAACCAGGGAAAAAAACCAACAACCTTTTCTTAGTGAAATTTGTCCATTCAACAAGAGATACAATCTCAACTTTCCAAAAACAAAGATAAACATACCAGAAACCAAACCCAGGTCAAACCCGGTCAAACAACTATCAAAAGCCTCAGAAATTCGGTCTTCTTGTGCCTCAAAATTTTTGGCCTTCTCAGATTTCATCCTTCAATTATCTTCCTCAAATTTTGTCCTTCCTTCACCCTCAAATTCATCCTATTAGCTTCAGAGGACACGCCTTTTTTTTTAGTGATTCAAATTGTCTTTTTAGAGGAGGTTGAATGGCCCTTTATATAGTGATCAAAAGGGGCCCGAATGGACACGTTCTTAGGAAGGGCCAATTTGAACAAATGGAGGATCCTATGGGACACTAGCTATAGGGCCATGTACCACCAAGTCATTGAGAATTTCATTTCACCTTTATATCACATACTCTTCGACACAGACTCACCATGTATGTCAAACAGATCCAAGGCAACATTGCAAGATATAGATGATTGGTTCACACCAACAAATTCAACGTATATCAGGGTATTCAGAGCTTGCAAGCCTCTTCACCAACTTCCTCTGTTTGTTACAGATAAAGTAATATTGTAGGAAGTTGCATACCAGTTAACAACAAGACTTACATGCATGCTAGCTTGTGCAAAAAAGGCACCATGCCCACTTTTCCAATACATGTAGGCATGTATTGTGTTCAAAGTTTCAGAGAAGAAGAGGTAGAAGCCAATGGTTTGCAACACTTTAAGTTTAGCGAATTGAGTTTTCACAAATATGATTCTAGGGGCATCACTGCAAATCATTGTAAGCAGATAAAGTAAAAATGGTTGTACACACTAAGCATAGATGAGGAAGAAAAAGTCAAGAACTTTTACAATGTTACGAAAGTTGTACATTCAGAAAAGGGGATTGGCAGTTCTCAGCCCACAAATGTTGCCAAACCTACAAACAGGAAGTCCTCCAAAGGAAAAGATACCCAGGAGAAGAAAGTTGTCCAGAAATGAGAAAGGGAGAAAGAGGCAACAAACAAAGATAGACAGAAAAAGTTGAAAGTTGAAAAACAAGCCAAGAAACAAGAAGAGGATAGGCTGAGACAGGAGGAAGAAAAACAGAAGCAAGAAGAAAAAAAAAGTAAAAACAGGAAGAAGAAGAAAAGAGAAGGCAAGAGGAAGTAGCATGAAGAAGAAAGACTTGCAAAAGAGTTGGCCGACAAGCACATACAAGAAGAAATTAGACAACAGGAGCAAACTTAGAAAGAAGCGCAAGTCATATTGCCCCCTATTGATATTGTGCCTTCTACACCACTCAGAGGAGGACATCTACAACTTGGAGTGATGGGCACTTCAGTAGAAGAAGAAAATCAAGTGCTTGATATTTCTAACTTTAGATTTGACTGTGGCTCGAATAGAATTGTTCAGGAAAGGCGAGATTTCTTAGCCTGAGAACAGACCAAACTGATCCCCATGACCAGTGAAAGAGATCTAGTGACAGATACCATGAACAATCCCATGGCAATAGCTTCCGTGGGGTTTGCATTCTTCGCTACAATGGAGAAGAACATTGAGCACCTGTTGAACAAGGTTAAAGAACTGGAAAGGTATATGGTTCATTCCCAACAGGAGAATGAAAGGATTCAGAAAGAGAACCAAACTTTATCAGCTTTGAGTTGCCATGAAGGTGACTTCCAAGCAACAACACTGGAAGAGAATAGAGTACTGGAAGATATCGTGAAGTGGCTATATAAAGAGATAATCATGCTTCAAAAGATAGCCTCCTCTCTCATGGCCATCCAAAAGGAACTCAAAGAAAAAGGCACACTGTTATAGGAAGCTTCAACCGCCGTGGGTATAACGTATGAATGGGACACAAAGTACCCTGATGCCCTAACTGATCTACCAAGGAGAGATATGACGGCCAAGTTAAGGGCTAAAGCAAAAATCAAGTTAATCATTCAAGCCCATGAAAAGCTTGGGAATGATGTAGCCAAGATACTAAGCAATTATTGACAATGTCATAACATGGTAACATTTCTTGTCAGGTCTAACCAAATAGTCTCCATCAGAGCACGTGCGGAAGTAAGCCCACAGCAAGCCATCCAGTGAGAAAACTAAGAGATGATAGATGCTTAGAAGGATCTCAAGACCACTAGATAAGCTATTGTGGAATACTTGGTAGAACCAACAGAGTTGCATACAATGCTCTCCATGATTTTCCACTGAGTTGAAGCATACATGAAAGCAATAGTGCATAATACTTTCGAATGTGAAGTCGTCTATGAAAGCCTGATATCAAGCAAAGTCTTATTTGTGGCGGCAAATTACAAACCATGGCACAAATACATATCTCAAGAATTGCAAGTTCAAACCGTACCATTGGCAATTTTGGAATTAGTGCCATAAGTGATGCTTATTTTATTATTTTGAATTTTCATGTAAATTTTGTAAATAAAATAAAATTAGAATTAAAAGTGAAATAGAAATTAGAATATGGAGAAAAATGAAAAGTCATGTGGAAGATAAAAAGACACGAGGGAAGTTGAAAAGTCATAGGAGGTTAAGAGTCACCCCACTTTGTATAAATATACCCTCATGGCTAGTTAGAAAGGACTTTTAGTTTAATAGTATGTGATTGCTATTAATGTGTTGAAGTTTGATGAACTGTTTCGTTGATTGGAAACCCATATGTTACTTGAGATTGCTTGTTGATTTACATACGCTTTCATACTAGTTATTAATTGTGAATTACTTTACGATTGGTAACTAGAATTACTCTTTATTCATGTATCTTAATTGAAGTTTGCTAACAATCTTTCTTTTAGATTCATGTATGTTTACTTAAGTTGTTGTTATATTCCTTGTGTCTTCTGCTTAGAGCATTTCATAAAGTGTTCTAACTTGCATTCTACTAGAAGTCTAATTGCGATTTCCTTTTTCTTGCTCACTCCGTCCAAAACCAAATTCTCAACCAAACATTTTGGCAGTCGAGCCCACGAACAGTATGGGACTCCTATCCCAAACGGTGTAAGGTTTAGTGGGACTTTATACCAGGGAGATCCCCTAACCGTTGGCGGCACATTTTGTCCCATCAACATCAAGATAGGAGAAAAATTTTCTCCTATGGGGTTACCCACATTTGATCGATAACAATACCAACTAAAGGAGGTCCAATATCTTGAGTATAATGATGAGAAGAGGGAGCAATCATGGAGGCCTGAGTTACTCCTTTCCTTATCCTACTTTTTCCACCCCTCTGGTGTGCCTCTTACGCTAATGATTTATCTTTCTTTCTTGCATAGCTTATGTGACCCTTTATGCTTTTCCAATACCCCTTAAGGATGGAAGTTTATCGCTCATTGGGATTGGGAAATTCATAAGTTCCTTTATTTAGATAGGACATGAAATACTTAGAAACTGAGTGATGGCTAATAAGGAGGGTAGAGTTCATGCTAGGCTTTTCCCCACATGCTTATTACAGGTCCTAGCCATATTTTACATTTTTCATTTTCTTTCATTTGTGGCATCTTATGCTTTTATCTTTCTTTCAGCGCATCAACCTCTTAGGGCAAATTTCTAGGCCATGACTCAGAGATGAGGATATAGATATTAGAATGTCAGTCCCAATGACCAATGAAAATCAACCCAAAGAATGGAGGTAGATATAAAGGAAACATGGAAGATGGCAAGTTTGGATTACCTTGGGCATGCTATATCAATTAGTGCCTCCTATTAGTGCCCCTCCTAGTAGTGGAAGAAAAGGACCTCAAGGGAGGTCACACTAGACTAGGAGCAAAAGGTAACCTCCCACGTTTAGTATGGGAAGAAGGGTACAATCAAGAATGGTTAATCATCCAACTTGGCCTATGATTCATATTAATATGCCCAAAACATTAAATGAAAGCAAGTGATTACAAAAATGGTCAATGTACCATTTGATAGATGACCCACCTTCCTTCAGGAAGTATGCTAGATGGGAGAGCGCTGACTAGAGCATAGGTGGAGAGCTCTAAAGTAAAGTTATCTATGGGTCATCATAGGGCCGCTGGCTTGCTGGCTGACCAATAGGGAGAAAAATTTTCTCCTAGGGGTTACCAACTTTTGGTGTGTAACAATACAAAATACAAATCCATTGATGCTGATTATAGAGTCTAACCTGGAAAAGAGATCGAGTAAAGCATGTAACAGAGGCATCCAGCCAAGAGAATTGACCTCGAGATCTCATGCATAAATCTCAACGTACTCAACCTCTCAAACTATCCCATCAAGCTATGTTTTGGAAACAAACTTATTTAAAGAAATCTATAAATAATTATAATTTTGTTAAACCAAAGAGATGGATTTCTTTTATTCAAAGAATTGTAGGATATTGAACTGCTCACATATACCAAGTATGGATAACCTAAAGAACAAGTGGAACTTTGATAGACATGAGGAGCCCAAGTGGTAGACATATAGAATATGCAAGGAACAATAAATTTCGCATAAACTATTCTAATATATCATATTTTCCTGGACTACAAGGCCATCAGGACTATTTTGTATTTGGTTGAACTGCAACAGCACATTTCTCCTGCATTTTTGTTTCTTCAAGATATTTTACGCAGCTTATTGGAAGAAATCCTTAGGCAAACCAATGTGTTATGTGGATTTTCCTTCTAAAACCATTCAAATGGTTTCAAATTTTAATATAGGCCAGATTAACTTACTTTTTGAATGTTTCTTTCGATGCCTTTTGCTGACGTTTGTTTGAACTTCATTCCGCGAAGCTGCCTTAACAAACAATTTACAATTTCCCAATTCTGATCCACAAAGCTCCAATGCTTTTGAGAGGAATCCACTGTCTTCAAATTCAATAAAAGCAACACTGAATAGACCATTTGCAACATGGCACATCAAGGATTAGTATACTTGTTTGATCTACTAGAGTCTAGAACTATCATGATGATGAAACCAAAAGTCTAAAACACAAGAAACACCCACCCCATCAAGCATCCAGATGGGATGTCCTTGGGAAGATGAACAACTTTGATACCTCCACAATTCCCAAAATGCTTCATCAAGCTTTTCCGAACCTAAATTGCATTTTGATATGGTAAGGAGATTGGATGAAAGTAAAATGACATTTTGATCACAAACAAGTACAGCATTTCACAAGCTTACAACTTCTTCCTCTTGACTCTTTTCAAATCCCCTCACAAGAACTGTGCAGTTCTGTGCATCCTTATTCCTGTTAATTGCATTATATAACTTAGATTAGAAATCAATATTTACCATAGGCTTTTGCAAATATTTAATAATATTCAGGACAATGCCACTGTAATTAAGCTGTACGATTGAAGATTACCTAATTTCCTTAGCAAAATCTAGTTTAACATTGCGACCACCTAAGATTTCACCATTCTTATCCATGGCCTGAAAACAAAATATGCAGACAGACAATCATGTAAGTATAAGGAAATAAACACTAGCACTAATTGAAGTAAATACTATGTTATGACATACAGTCACCAGCACCACTAGAGGTAACATTGCAAATCTAATAAATGACAACATTATTACTGCAAATGAAGCTCCAATACCACTATTTAAATTTAGAGATGACATAGGTCATCCATGAAAACAGTCACTCAACAAATGACATAGGTCATCCCTGAAAACAGTCCCTCAACAAATGACACAGATCATATATACCACACTGATAAAAGACAACATGAAAACAACAAAATTTAAAAAGCCTACATACAACATAAATATTTCATAGAAAACCCCAGAACCATATACCAACACAAACTATGCAATCAAATTTCTTACAAGTTTGAAGAAATCAAACAGCAGACTAAGGTTGACTCAAATCACCATTAAAATGGAAAACAATGCAGAAAACAACCCATAAAATAGCCAATCCCAGATAGAATAGCATAAAAGTAAGTTGATGACTCTTGATATATTTCTTAATTTTAGTATCAATGCAAGTTACTTCAAAATATCAGAAAAATATTTTCTAGAGATGTAAATAAAATAAAATAGTCAATTCCTCCCCAGGTATATGCTGACCCACAAATGTAATTATAAGAAACCTTTATGAATATTATCACAATCAATCATCCTAAACAATCTTCAGTACACAAAGAATTTCTATAAATTACTCAAATCAATTGCTAAATTGCAGTAAAGCTGTGTTCTCAATGTAAACTATTTCTGTGAACATGCATTAGGTTGTAAGGCTATATCTATGACAGTCGCATAGAAGATAAGTAGCAAAATCTCTAGCCATTAATAACCCATCTCATGTTGATTTTTAGGATCTTCTAGTCTGATAATTACTTGCAACGATTTCTTATTTGATACTTCTTTTGTTACATTTATCATTAAGCAATTATACATATAAAATCTCAACTTTAAAACAATAATGACAGTAGGATCATGAAAAGACAGACAAACACAAGAGACACAAATTGTACCCTGGGAAAACCACAACTCGGGAAAAACCTAGCAACCTTTTCTTAAAAAAAAATCCAATTCAACAAGAGATACAACCTGATCTTTCCAATCAAATAAAAACTGTCCAAAATAAGCCCCAGTCAACCTGCAGTCAAACTGCCCAGGAACGGGCCAAATTTTGGCCTCGTGTTGCTGCCCAGAAATTTCAGTCTGCTCTGGCCAGAATTCAGTCAAACGGATCAGAAGAAGAAATGGTCAACGTAGGTAAAACTCCGGCCTCCTTTACTTTCTCTCTCCTTCACATGGATGAATAGAAGAGAAGATGCGGTGTGTGATCTGAATTGGCTCCAAGAGGTGAAGTCAATTGGCAATATATAGAGTTTGATGAGCCCAAATAGCCCGAATAGTTAGGCTGGACGACTTATATATTTGAAGGCAAAAATTGAATTTCAGAAAATTGATTTTCTTTCTTTTGAAGCCAACTTGAATTCAATTTTAAATTTCTTTTATTTCTTTTATTTTGTGGGTTAATGCAATTTAGGAATACCAACAGCAGCTACCAAAATTCAACACTCCCTCTTAGCTAGGGAGGTATTCACTTTGACTTCTTCAGATGTATCTCATTGTTGAAAAATTTCTCCATCCCAAGAAAAGGTTGAAAGAGCTTGCTATGTTGATGAATCCATCCACCTCATGTTCTATTACAAAACCATGTGGAAAGCATCTTGCATCAACATCATGCAAAGGAATCTAGTCACCCACTAGACATATACCCTTTGCAAATGGATCTAGTCACCCACTGGCCAAAGGCTTGGGTTCCCACTATCCTTTTGGCCTTATGCGGTCAAGGCTAGTCCTCATTCACCAATTATCCAAGTCGTCAACTGGACCCTGGTCAACCCCTGTGACCTATAGTGAAGCCTTGGACTATTACCATTCATGCATGCCAATTGAATGGTAATACACCTGCTCGATGCTAAAGGCACTCACTCTACCCACTAGCCAAGTACCTCTTGGCAATTTGGGGGAGCGTTTCGGGCCTTGATGCTCTTTGGGCCATTCTCCTTGGCCACGGCCCACAATACATGGTCCCTAGTCAATATCCTTGACCTGTCAATATCCTAACCTGGGGAGAATGTCTACCCCTTGATGCTACAACATCAACACTCCCTTTGGCTGAGGGAAGCATTCTCAACTAATCTAAGCTTGTCCCTGAAGTATACAAACTTTACCCTGGGACAGGCTTTGTGAGAATGTTAGCATCCTTCTCGTCTGTAGAAAAATGCATTGGAGCCTCATTGCTCCCTTATGTACCATATCCCAGATGTAGTGGTATCATGTGCTTCGAGCTATCATCACGATCGTCTCCTACACCTGTTCAAACAATCCTGCAAATAGCTTCCGAAGCCACATTGCTTCACAAATCACTAAACTAGCTGCAATATACTCGGCCTCGACAATGTTGAGTGCAATGGATATCTACTTCTTGCTCATCCTGAAACATCTTGATGTGCTCTTCCTGTCATCTGCACTCTCTTCCTGATCTGTATATTCCCACAGTTGTACTTCATCAATTTGAGACATGTCTCAATCCATAACTAACTATGCCACGCAGATATCTCAATACATGCTAGAGTCATGTGCCTTGGCTCAATCATAACTTGACTAGCTTCCTTCACTCGATTCATTACCATGGCTGATCTTCAATCACCTTGATTAGGTGCTCCCTCAGAAACGCATCCTGCAATGTCAATTTTCGTTGCTCCCTATCACGTGAACCCTTTTGCACCCGACAAAAACAAGTCATATGATAACAAGATCAACCAAGACTCCTCAAATATCCATTAATACTATGTCTGAGGTCCGTACAAAGCTTTCTTTAGTTTGCAGACATGAGAATCCCTCTCATGTACCTCAAAGCCTTGAGGTAGCTTTATGTACACTTCTTCTTTTTCCTTAGTTACTCCATTGACGAAAGTAGTCTCCACATCCACCTGATGTAATTTCCAACCCATAGTAGAAGCAACAAAAATAATCATTCTAATAGAAATGTACCGACAACTAGAGAAAATGTCTCCTCATAGACCTCTCCCTCTTTTTGGTAAAATCCTCATGAATCTTGCTTTTTACTCCATCTATTGTTGGAAATAATACTGAGAGGGGGGGTGAATCAGTATTATTAGATCAATATAACTTTTTCTCTTTCCATATTAAGATTCATATGTGATGCAACAAGTATATATCCATTAAACATATGATTCAGTTAGTTGATCTCTAATGAGTGCATCAGAACATTATTAACCATATGAGCAGTAAACCAGAGCAGTAAAATAGAACAGATCATCACACACAAGAAGCACACATGAACACCATGACGTAAGGTGGAAACCCAATGTGGGTGAAAACCACCTGCTGCAAGTCGTCTCAATCTTCTTTAATAAGAAATACCTTTTACAATAGTTTTGTACTGGTGCAGACTTATACCAGTACACAGGCTTCTACCTGCAGAAGGCTACAACCTTCTCTCGTTCTCCAAACTCTCCTGGAAGGGAGCTACAACCCCCTTTGCGCAGGCTGCCACCTGCTGAGATGCTCCAACTTTTACTTGTTTTCCAGCTGCTACTAGAAGGGAGCTACCACCCCCTTGGCTCTTGTACTAGCTGATGTACTAGTACGTAGGTGCGGACCTACCGAAGGCTACAACCTTCTCTTTTCCTCCAGGTACCACGTTTCATACATTTTCAGACTGGATACTCCTGAAGCACAACACATAATCTGAAAGGCCACGTTTCATCCAATTTTCATACTAGACCCATTAATATCATTGAAGCACATAATCAATCAATCTTCTGAATCACCCAAACACCAGATCAATACATATACAAGGATAATATATGTGTTAGCACCCAGATCTAGTCCATCAGATCACATAAATATGAGTCATTATGATCCTGATCCAATATTAGTTCTCATCCATCAATACTGAAGCTAAACCCAATCAACCAAACAGGATATGCAGAATACTGACACCTTTAAATTGTCATCAGAACCCATCAACAACCAAAACCACCTGTGACTTCAAATATCATAGCTCAAATTGTATACGCTACTACAATGAACCAAACCTGCATGTATACGCGCATTTGATCCCGATCTATCCTTAGATCTTGTTCTCCATCAACCGGTGAGATCCCTCTTTAGCTCAGATCCAGATCTGCACCATAACCCAATCACAGTATTCCAGATCTAGCACTTTATCAGATATTCAATAATTCAGATGATGCTTTGTCAAATGATCTCCTTCCTCTTTTATAGCCTTAGTCCTTTCTCAATACCACGGTCCAAAACCATAGGATCAAAAAACTGTTGGACTAATACCATGAACCAACCATGAAAGTGCGTGAGATCAACACTTTTGGATGCAATACCACGGGCCAAAACCATAGTATCAAAAACTGTCGAATTAATACCATGAACCAACCATGAAAGTGCGTGAGATCAACACTTTTGGATGCAATACCACGGGCCAAAACCATAGGATCAAAAACTGTCGAACTAATACCATGAACCAATACTTGGGATCAACACTTCTGACGAGGTACCATGGTCCAAAACCATAGGTTCAAATACCAAGGACTAACTACCATGGACCAAAGGTAAGTTCTCCAACATATACACGCTTTTCCTTGCATGAAAGTGCGTGAGATCAACACTTCTGACGAGGTACCATGGTCCAAAACCATAGGTTCAAATACCAAGGACTAACTACCATGGACCAAAGGTAAGTTCTCCAACATATACGCGCTTTACTTGCATGAAATACCAAGGACTAACTACCATGGACCAAAGGTAAGTTCTCCAACATATACACGCTTTTCCTTGCATGAAAGTGCATGAGGTCAACACTTCTGACGAGGTACCATGGTCCAAAACCATAGTTTCAAATACCAAGGACTAACTACCATGGACCAAAGGTAAGTTCTCCAACATATACGCGCTTTTCCTTGCATGAAAGTGCGTGAACTTTTTCTCTACATGAAATAAACTTTTCTCTGCATAAAAGTGCGTGAACTTTTCTCTACATGAAATAAACTTTTCTCTGCATTAAAGTGCGTGAACTTTCCTCTACATGAAATAAACTTTTCTCTGCATAAAAGTGCGTGAACTTTTCTCTACATGAAATAAACTTTTCTCTGCATATAAGTACGTGAACTTTTCTGCACTATAATTTATCATCTGAGATGAGTGGGTTGCCATCAAGTACAACATATGTATCATAATGCCAACATCTATCGCATTCTTCATCTTGTAGATCCACTTTGAAATCACCATTGACTTCTCTTCGGAACAATTTCCTTCATCATGGCATCCTTCAAACTTGTTGAATTGCCTTCTCCCTCTAAACTAAGAGCTCTTCTGCTCATCAAGCACAGTTCTAGATGTTAGTACAATTTCTCCCTCTTTAACACAATCACTCTGAGAGAATTGTGATATTCCTAATGGAATTATTCATAATATAACAAAGACATGCAGTAGATAATAATAGAGAAATTGTAAACAACACAAGTTACAAACACACCACACAAATTTTAGAACAACTGATCCATTTTATTAAATTTTGAATTGCATGGAGTACATATAGGAAGGAATAAGTGCACTTGGGCTTGCATAAGCAAGCTGAAGCAAACCCAGGTCAGAAAGATGCCCCCAAGAGCTAGAAACTTCAAACCCAAATGGCTTTTGCACTGACCCAAAAATTGGCAGTTTCTGCTATCTGAAAATGGTGCAAATCTCCCTCTGTATTGCCCGAAATTGATTGAAAATGCAATTGTACCCTCTCCCAAAAATACTCCACCAAACTGAAAAAGGGATTGGCCCAACTCACAGCTACCCACAAACCCACAAAATGGTATGAATTTCCCTGTGAGACTGGCCACATGCACTCCTAGAAATCAGTGGTCAATCCCTTCCAAATGGCACCAAGGAAATCTACTAAAATCCTGGAAATTCTTCTCCCAAGTCTCCTCTTCCATTCCGGCCCCTTCTCTAGCAAAACCCTGCTTGCTCTAAGCTCTACGAAATTGCCTAGAAATTATGTCGGCGCAGGCCCTAGGAGACCAAAATTCCCTCACCAATATTTTCTCCTCTCCAGCTTGCAAACCACCAGAAAACTTCCGCAATTTTCCCTCCAAACCAGCCATGAAATTCCAGGAATTTATCTTTCCCTCCAGATGGCTCCCCCAGGTGGTATGAATTTCCTTCTGCATCTTGGAACTCACAGAACTGAGTACAAAACACTAATCCCTACTCCAAAATCTTGCTGAGGTACTCAGAAAACTCCCCTTGGGTGGCACTCTAGGTCCACCAAAGCAAATCTCTTGTGCTAAGCAGCATTGTGCTAGCAAGGTTGATCAGCTCAAGCAAACCACTGATTTCAAAAATAAAATTGTCAAAAGGCCCCAAATGTTGCACCCCATCTTCTATTTATAATTGTTGCCTCACTTTTCTCTTGTGGGTCCCTCATTCCACTAATTCGACCTCCCTCCTTTGCCCCTCTCCACAAATTCAAATTTTTCCTCCAAGGGGTGCATATTTCCTAGAGGGGTGGCCCCCACAACCCACCAAACTTTAATTTAACCCATCTCTCCTAAGTTTGTCACCAAAATTGTATTAATCCCAAAATTGCAAAATTGTGGAACTCCATCTGCAAATTTTATTAAGAAAGGAAATTATAGTCCTCTTGTCCCAAGTGTTGCTTGTTCTCAAGCCACTGTAATGCAAGGTGCTATAAGATTTGCTCACCCTCCCAAGTAGCGTCCTCAACTGACAAATCCTTCCATCTTATAAAGTACTCTTTGATGACCATGCTTCTCAATTTCCTCTCCCTGGTCTCCAAAATAGCCACTGGTGTCAGTATCAAGTGCCCCTCATCATCCAAAGGAGGAAACATAGTGGTTGCAGTAACTTGTTGCCCCAAAGCCCTTTTCAGACAAGAAACATGGAATACATTGTGGACATTGCTTCCTGGGGGAAGCTTCAACTCATACGCTACTTCTTTAACTCTCCTAGCTACTTTGTAAGGCCGATAGAAACCTGGCTTGAGTTTTTCTGCGCCCTTTTGCTTGTTGGTGGATTGCTTGTATGGTTGGAGTCTCAAGAAGACTAGATCCCCAACCTCAAAATGCCTCTCGACACTTCCCTTGTCTGCATAGAGATTTTGTTGGTTCTACATCATTTGCAGGTTATCCTTGAGAGCCCTAAGGATATCTTGACTCTCCTGTATCCAATCCTTAGCCCCCGGGGGCCCTATTGTCATATCTTGACTCTCCTGTATCCAATCCTTAGCCCCCGGGGGCCCTATTGTCACCAAAAGCCACATTAGCAAACATCAGTGCATCATAACCGTACAAGGCATGAAAGGGGACATACCTATAGATATATGGTAGGTGGTGTTGTAGCAATACTCGCCCAGATGTAGTCACTTCAACCAAGCCTTTTGTTTCCCAGACACATAATTAAGCAGGTAGACCCCCAGCCACTTGTTCATTATCTTTGTCTGACCATCCGTCTGTGGGTGATACCTCATGTTAGGAGTGAGCTGTGTCCCCACAAGCCTAAACAACTCTTGCTAAAAACCCCACATAAACCTGTTGTCTTGGTCATTCACAATGGTCTTAATGAGATCATGGAGGCTAAACACTTACCTGAAGAACAACTCGACTACCTGTGACAGTGAATACTGAGTCAAGATAGCGAAGAAATGCGCGTACTTGGTCAACTGGTCTACCACAACATAGATACAGTCTCGTCCCTAAACTGTTGGTAACCCCATGATGAAGTCCATCGAGATGCTCTCGCATTTCCTCTCAGGAATAGGGAGAGTTGTAATAGTCCTGCCAGATGCGTCTGCTCCACCTTGTTCCTTTGATAGGTATCACACTCCCGGACATGCCTTAACACATCCTACTTGAGGCCCTTCCATATGAAGCGCTCTCTAATGGCCTTATACGCCTTGAGGAACACATGATGACCCGCCAAGGGTGAATCATGGGCCACATGCAAGATCCTTTCCTTTGGCTGGGAACTGAGCACTAAATAAATTTTATCCTTGTATTAAATCACATCATGCATCACCCTATACCGATCATCATCTGCCACACCATCAAGGATCTCGCATGCACGCTTATCCTTGGAGTACTCCACTAGCAGTTGCGCTCTCTAATCAGGGGTGATGCTCATGAGTGAGAGGGTCGAAGGCCTCCTAGACAATGCATCTGCTACCACGTTCTATCTACCCTTGACATACTCTATGTCAAAGTCATATGCCTGGATCTTGCTGACCCATTTCTGTTGTCTCTCCTTTAGCTGCTTCTGCTCCAGGAAGAATGGAAGACGGTTGTGATCAATCTCTACCTTGAATCTGTTACCCACCAAATACTATCTGAACTTGGCCAACGCATGCATGATGGCCAACATCTCCTTGTCATATATGGAGTATAATCTCTCATGTGGTTGTAGCTTCCGACTGTCGAAAGCAATAGGATGGCCACCCTGTGTCAACACTGCTCCAATGCCCTCCCTTGATGCGTCACACTCCAACACAAAGGGCTGAGAGAAATTTGGCAATGCCAAAACTGGGCAAGTGCTCATGACCACCTTGAGGTGCTCAAAGGACTCTTGCGTCGTGTCTAACCAACTAAAAGCCCCCTTCTTTGTGAGGTCTGTAAGGGGCGCAACCAACTAGGAGAATCCCCTCACAAATCTCCTGTAGTACATTCATATGCCTAGGAAACCCTCAACTCCATAATGTTCCTGGGTGTGGGCTAATCAATGATGGAGTGGATCTTCTCCTGGTGGACTCTAATCCTCGCATATCACATGCCCCAAGTATAGCATCTCATTCAACCCTAACTCGCACTTGGACATCTTGGCATAGAACCGTTGCTCCTCCAAGATGCTCAAGACCTGCTCCAACTGTTGCAGGTGAATGAGTATATCATTGAACAACACTAGGGCAAATATTTGTAGGTGCTTGTGAAATACGAGGTTAATGCATGACTGAAGTGTGGGAAGAGTGTTGGTCACTCCAAAGGGCATCGCCAGGAACTCAAAGTGCCCATAATGGCATCTGAATGTCGTCTTCAAAATATCTTGCTCACACACTTTGATATGATGGTACCCCGAACGCAAGTCTATCTTAGAGAAGTACTTGGCTCCTTTAAGCTCATCCATCAACTCCTCTATCTGGGGTATGGGTTATCGATTCTTTAGTGTCTTCTTGTTCAGGGCCTGGTAGTCGATGCACATACAAAGAGACTCATCCCTTTTCTTCACCAACACCACTGATGAAGCAAAAGGTCTAGCACTAGGCGTGATATGCCCTAACGCGAACAACTCCTGGATGGCCCTCTCAATCTCATCCCAGTAGGCCTTGGGGTGCCTATACGGGGTGGTGATAACTACATTGACCCCCTCCTCCAACTCAATGGCGTGCTCAAACCCTCGATCTGGTGGCCTTCTTAGAGAAACCTCCCCAAAAATCGCCTGATACTTCTCTAGCAGTGTGAGGATGTCTGGATGAACCAACCTTGTTGGGGTCCCTGTCTCTGAAATCTTGAGCTCCACCGCCCAAGCTATATCTCCATGTTGCAAGTTTGCCTCCATCTGGTGAGTAGACACCGTCTGAGGTGGGTAGGAGTGCATACCCCTCAACACTACCAACTTCCTGTCTGGGCAAGTGAACTCCATCTCCAAATTTTGTCAGCGAGTGGTGACCCAACCCAAAGAGTACAACCACTGGACACCCATCACCATGTTCGTGTTCGACACATCAACTACGAAGAAATGGTCAGTGACAGAGAAGTTCCCCATAGTCAGGGTTAGGCTGGGAACATACTTCATGCATTACATCATCCGGTCTCTTAGTACCAACACCGAAAACCCCTCAAAGGTCTTTGTGTGTATGCTTCTTCGGTCCACCATCTAGGTATCAATAAAATTGTGGGTAGCCCCACTGTCCACTAACATTGATACACACTACCCATGCATTGTGTTGTTAGTTGTTGTAGCAATGGATATGTTCTAGCTAGAATACATGAGATCTCCAAACCCCATAAATCGTTTCTAGAAATTCCGCCTAGTAATGACTTAATTAGATTATTAGTTACTTTTTAAATATTTCCTAAGTCTAAACTTAGGGAATATGACTAATTAAATTAAGGTGTGAATGTTCTAGAAACTCGCATGGATCGACTTCCAGTTAATCCTAACCAGTGATTCAGTTCTAATCTTGGCTATTGAAGTCTCAATAGAGGATTAAAAGAAGAATTCGATGGGGGTTGAAAAATCGCTTGGAGAGTTTGATTTCATAGGCAGATTGATTTCCAAAGTAGCAGTAGTCAGTTGCCAGAGAGAGCTATTGAGATCGAAGCAGTGAGAGAGGAGCAGGGGCAGTGAAGTCGGAGGAAGGATTCTAGATCTGATGAGTGCATTTGCAGACAGGCATAGGAGCCACAGTGAGGCTGACGCAGAGAAGCGCAGTAGCCTCTAGAGGTAAAGTCAATATGTTGATGAAGATTGACGTTTTCAATTCTAGAGGCCGGGAAGGAGTCCCAGAGTATTGGAGAAGCATCTTTCTAGTTAACAAAAGGCAAAACGACTTCATCAGAATCCAGCAGAAGACAAGTCATCCAGCCCACTGCGCAGAGCAGTGCAAAGGCTGACACAGTGCCTCAAAAGGCTAAAATTCTAAATAGAAGTGGTGTCGGGAGATTGCCTGTGGGGTGTGGAAAATTCCTCTCCAGACTTTTGCCAGTATTTCTTTGTAGGATTGCCAATTTCGGCATCCAATTGTACTCAGATTATTTCGCTGTTGCATAATAATAAAATCCTCAGTTGTTGCATCGGTTTTCCCAAGTTGAGTTTTTCCGGGAACATTGGTCCAAAAATAACTGTCATTTTATGTGTGTGTGCTAGTATTTATTTCGCAGTTTATTTGTGTAGGTTGCAATGTGATTGATTCAGTGTCTGCTTTAGCAAACAATAAATTGTTAAAAATTAACTTAACAGTTAAGAGAATTATTTCCAGTTGCTGCAATAAAATTCCAGGTTTCGGACTTTTCAAATGTGCCCCTAATCCGAAGTCTCAAGTACCTCGGGACTTCCCAAAGTGAAGCTAATACACCCCTAGAGAGTTGTTAGGGGTTTTATATGTTCATTTAAATTCCCTATAATTTTATAAAAATGTCAATCCGGAATTCGTAATCTTAGAGTTGCAAAATATCACAGTTCAGATCCAAGTTCACTGTCCTAAGCTCAGCATAGTACTGAATTAAGTACCGAATGTTCACTCCAATCTTTGTTTTTACTCCTAATTCAAAATTATCCCATTACTTTACTACAGTCTACTGACGTAAAGAATCCTATTATGTATTTCTTAATAACGTAATTCCAGAACCAATTTATTCTAGAACAACTACACAAACCAATTCATCTTTAAATGCCCTGCTGGAAACAAATCTATTAATATCATAACCCAACTTCAAATTTGATCTCAATTAATCTATTCTACTCAATATCCGGAATTCGTAATCTTAGAGTTGCAAAATATCACAGTTCAGATCCAAGTTCACTGTCCTAAGCTCAGCATAGTACTGAATTAAGTACCGAATGTTCACTCCAATCTCTGTTTTTACTCCTAATTCAAAATTATTCCATTACTTTACTACAGTCTACTGACGTAAAGAATCCTATTATGTATTTCTTAATAACGTAATTCCAGAACCAATTTATTCTAGAACAACTACACAAACCAATTCATCTTTAAATGCCCTGCTGGAAACAAATCTATTAATATCATAACCCAACTTCAAATTTGATCTCAATTAATCTATTCTACTCAATATCCTCACACAAGAGAAACTAACCCCAAGGACAAATGAAATCCTTATATATCTTGTAACTACAAAACAAATATTAATTCTAACAGAGCTAAGAAAACACTAGCCAATTTGAAGTTCAAAAGATCTATTCACACAACTCTATGATCACATATATCGATTAGAAAGTAATCTGAAAAAACAAATGATTTACAGTCGAAACAAAATCCTACAAAGGCTTTCAGGTATCAAGCTTTGGCTTCAGAGTACCCTGCTAGAAGTTTTGATTCCCAAGTAGTAGAGTATTTCACTTCAAATCCAAGGCTTCAATTCAGTCTGAAGTGTTGTTATAAAAGCTCGATCTTCAGAAATCTACATCAGAGAAGAACATATCTATCCCAACACAAACGATGTTTGATAAAGGGTAATCTTGTAAACTCGAGCAATCTTCTATGAGAAACAATTCCATAAACTCAAGCAGTCTCAAATAACAATCAATCCTCTAAACAATCAATCATTAACTAGAGGTTTAAGAAATGGAACATGTAGATCTATAAGAGATTTGAATGCTATGTAATCACACTTCTAAATACAAAATACTTGTTTAAAAACAACAAAGAAATGAATATTCAAGGCGCAGATACTCTATGCTAATCTATACACATATCTTTCTATCCTGACTAAAATTAATTAAAGAACTTGGCAGAGGTCAATGGTGGGCCCTTGCCACGACCTTAGACTAGTTAAATTGCTATAGTAAACTTACAGATTAAAAGCACATAAATTTACAAGAATAGAGGTTGATATTGCTATATTAATGGTCTTCAGTAATGCATAAGTACAACAGTTCCAAACTGAATTAAAAACAAAGTTATACAATGTCCACAGTCACGGTTCTTCCTTGCTTCTGCTCGCTAACTTTCTAACACTGTTGGTTGATCTTCTTAAAGAGATCATGACCTAAAGATAGATTTAATTGAATAAACAAGAAAGATAATACAAGTATGATCTGAACATAATTAAGGTAAGCCAGATCCTCGAAGATCATTATACAGTCTTTCATATCTATAGGAATTTGATCGTGGTACTATCTTTAGGAGGAAGGTGTTGTCACTATTGTCAAAGAACATGAGAAGCCGCCTTGGAATTACCAAATGGATTGTTGTCAAATTTTGGAACATGGTACTGAATGAAGTACAAAACCAGGTACCGAATAGCTCCCTAGAGCATCACGAACTTAGATGTTGAACCACCAGTGACTTGTCAATGCCATCAAGTCTCCATCCTCATCTTTAAGAATCCTAGCAATATTTCAATCAAATTTAGTCAAAAGAATATGAATTCGCTTAACATCTATCTGGACTAACCAAACACATGAAAACAGGCCTAATTGTGACATTTACCTCCATTCATGAACTGGAACAACCTGACAAGGATAGGATGGCTTTTGAAGTGTCAAAAAGGGTTAGAATGGAGGAAGATATTGTGAAAGGTAGCAGGATAATGTATCCAAAAAGTGACAAAAGTAGGGCCCAACAACCCCCCATGCCAAAGAGGATGCATGTCCTCATGCAGTTGTCCTCTTCCAAAACCAGCCAGACATCAAAATTGGGACCGTCCTCCTTTTTCAAATTCCCACCACGCTAACCAAAATCTCTAGGCCGCAATTTTTCCTTGTTTTTTGTCGTCGAAACCTTCGGACCTGTTCATAGGCATTGTATCCCTTAGTAGGCTTCAACTGTCTCACCTTCCAGCTAAGGAGTTGTTTATTCTTCAAGGCCAGTCTATCATTCTTTGACATTGGAGCCAAGTTCTAAGTCCTGTACATTTCATTCTCTTTTCTAACATGACGATACAGGGTTTTATAGTTATGATACTTCTCTTTGAGCTTCAGATTCTTCTTTTGCAATTTACCAACTTGATATTGTAAGTCCCTTTCAACAAGAGTAGAGACATCCTCAGGAGGTAGGCTGTGTTTCTGTGAACTCTTTCCCTTATGGGTTAATTTTTCGTGGGCCTGGCTAGACACTTTTCCTGTTGTTGGCCCTTGTTCAGATAAATCATTATGTGGGAAGTCACTTTGAAGAGCATCAAAGTTGTCAACAGGTACCTCCTCCTCAGGTAAGGTTTTGTCTAGCTTCTTTGTTCCCACAGGTGTTCGAGAGGTACTCTTTATCTCTATCTCTTGAGAAGGGCATCGATGACAAGTCATGCTTCGAGTGTATTGTCGACCTTGTTGTGTGGTCGAAATCTCTAATGTGTTCGAAAGCACTTTTCATTGCGGAGGTGGAGGTGGGGTCGATATTGGCATCGCTTCCTTTTTCTCCTGGAATAACCTCCTTCGCAACTTCTTAAGAACAGTTTCAACTTTTTCATTTGGTCGTGCCTCAGCTGCCAAGGCGATAGGACCTACAATCTCCACCTGTGGTTTATTCTGATCACTTTGCTGGGGTTAGTCAGACACTTTATCCTTTTCTACAGGTTCTACATTTTGTTTATGGATTTCCTTTTGTTTCTTCCCCTTTGATGCTAGGGATTCTTTCTTCACAGGAGGGTTAGGGTTTTTCAATTCTTGTTTGTCCAGAGGGTTCGTCGTACTTCCCTCAACTTCCAATGATCTTGTTGTTGTTTTCACAGAGGCTTTATCCTGCTTAGAAGGTCAATTGAGAGGAACTTCAATTTCTTTGCCTGATTTCTTGGAGCACGAACTGATTATTCATTGCCTGCCTTTTACTTGGTTTTCCTCCCCAGCAAAATTTTTAGTTAGGAAATTGGCCCACGTTTCTTTCCATCCGCCCAACTCATGGACAATAAGCATTTTAATGAGACTATAAAGCATACATTGGTCTCAGCTTCCTTGGAAGTCGATTGGATGCTTCTAGCAACCTTATGCAAACTTTGATGAAGGAAGAAAGGGAAACTACCCTCGCGCCCATCTATAAAATGAAGGAATCTGATGTGGTAGAGGAATACGGCAGCATACCTTCCTTCACAGGTTATGAGCCTTTGTAGTGAGGTGATGAGTAGCCACCGTTCTTCTTCAACGTAGCTCCTAAGGACACCCTTAGACCAATTGATCGATTTGTATGGTGGTTCGAGGAATATGAGCATTCTTCCGAATCGAGTTGGCCGCCTTTGAAATACTTGTCACTAGCTAGAGGCAACATTGTCACCTTACTTATTAGTTACTCTGTGACTTTTATCTTCAAATTTCCAACCTTCGTTGTCTTCCCATCAAAAATTTGTGCAAATGCCATGGTGACTTTGTCATTGTACCCTTGAAATTTCTTAAGAAAATCGATCCACCCCTTCTCCTCGAACCTGGTTTTACAAGCTACATACTCAGGGCTAGCACGCAATTGAGCGAAAGTGGGCTCATGTGTGTTGGCCCCCATGTTGGCGATGAAAACAATGTTAAAGCCAAGGGGAAAATTGGGAAATCACAGGCTAATCCATAGGGTGCTACGAAACTTGACAAGGTTGTGTAATTAGAGATAAACAATCCTTCATTATAGGGTTTCAAATAAAGTGTGGGATTAATTAGGAAGGGCAGCCATGTTTTCAGATTATGACAAGAACTAAGTCGATTTACAATGATGGTGAAAGTACCAAGGCATATATATCATAATAGAAGGCTAATAAGTATAATGCATTATCGGCTAAGACATTCTAGATCACTCACAATAGCGAATTTTAATGTCATGAGGGAATAGCATATGAAATCATGATAACACATAATTCAAATGAATGGAGGGCAAGACCACCAATCTGACTCTATTACTCACATTCTCTGCATTAACCCAAAGAAATGAAAGCTTGTCTATACCTTTGTTTGACTGTGTAATGATGGCTAGAGGTTCGAAAATAATGAGTGATAGGACACTTTTAACATTAACAAAAATGCTTTTGCCATTGTTGGATCTGATGTAGATAAGTTGTTATTTTGATCATGAAATTATGAGGTGAACAAACTAACACATATAAATTTTAACGTTGCCACCAAATTTAATGTTGTTGAACTGGAGCCTAAACACACTGATACACTTTTTGGTTTGACATTATCCTTGCAACAATCTTAGATACCGAATTTATTCAGTACTTCGACTTGTAAACTATGGTAAGTACTGAATTAAGTACAAAATCTCTGAAATTACCCAACAACAATAAAGAAAATATCGAACCACTGAGACTGTGTTAAAATAACAACTAAGAGTCACTCCATGTTAGCTTGGAACTAGTCTAGAAAACCAGCTTTTAGGAGGAAGATGCAAATTGAAATCTGACTGTTGTTGCTTCAAATCAATACGAGCACCACCATTCCATGGACTTTGACCAGGCCTAGAAAGGTTGTTGCCTGGTGGCATTTCAATTTTTTAGAGTCTAAAATGCACGAGAGAAGACTTGAGGGGGGCTTTTTTCCTGTCATTATTATTCTAAGCACAGAAAAGAATAACTCTATACTTAACAGATCCCTATCTACTGCCATCCCATAAATTTTAACGAGCCTGAGTTAGCTTATGCTTGGAGTGTTCAATTTTAGAGAGTCTGAAGAAATCAAAGTAGACTCTAGGGGGCTTCCTTTCTATAAGTATTCTACCAGGCCCAGAAAAGAACAAATTTGTACTTGGTAGATCCCTAACTACCACTGTCCCATTAATATCAACGAGTCTGGGTCAGTTGGTGCTAAGAACATTCAATTTTAGAAAGTCTAAAGATATTCAAAGTAGACTCCAAAGTGTCCTTTTCCGTAAGTAATCCATCAAGTCCAGATAAAGGAATAAACCTACACTTGACAAATTTCCTCTTTATTCTATGTGAGTTGTGGAGGAAAACAAAAATCAGCCCACTGTTATTTATATTATGTACATATATACATATATTAAAATAATAAAAAATTAATTTGAAGAACCAACAGGAGCTGGATCCCCTTTATCAATCAGCTCCATTCCTGGGTTCTGCAGTACATTTTGCAAAAATTCTTGTTTGGAAAGTGGGCAGTGGTAGACCTTCAACCTATGTCCATTCACCATAAGTGGAGTCTAATCATCATCAATGGTCTTAATTTTGACTAAGCCATTATCAAAAACTTCCTCCACTTCATAGGGTCCCAGCCATCTAGTTGAAAACTTCCCTTTGAAGTGTTTAAACTTATTGTCATACAACAGTGCCAGTCTCCTGGTTGAAAAACTTTCTTTTTAATATACTTGTCATGCCACCGAGCCCTTTGATCCTGCACCAACATAGTCTTTTGGAGAGCATCCTGCCTGATTTAGTCAAGTTCATTCAGTTGAAGCACTCTCTGTTTTTGAGATTCATCTAAATCCATCCCTAGTTAAGCAGCAATTCGAAATGCTTCTACCTGAAACTCAATGGGCAACAGTACCTACTTCCCATATACCAACTCATAGAGAGTGTACCTCGTCACATTTCTCCATGTTATTCGGTAAGCCCATAATGCTTCTGGCAACCTGCCAGCCCAATCTCCATGGAGCAGCGGAATTGTTTTAGTAAGAATAGACTCCAAGACTTTATTGGTAGATTCTACTTGTCCATTCGGCTAAGGATGGTAGGGTGTAGACTTCTGGTGCTTAATTTGGTACCGTTCAGTGATGGATTTTACTAGTTTAGAAGTAAATTGTGTCCCCTGGTCAGTGGCAATCTCTCTAGGTACTCCAAAACGAGTAAACATATCTTCAAAGAGGAAATCTACATAGACTTCTTAGTGGAAAAATATAAAGCTTTAGCTTCCAACCACTTTGTCACATAATCAGTACAGACTAGGATATACCTCTTCTTTCTGGACATAGGAGAAATAGACCCTACAAAATCTAATGCCCATTTTTCAAAGGGTTCAATTGATACCTAGGTTTGAAGAGGCATCTCATCACTTTAAACAGGTTTTCCTATTCTCTGGCAAGCATCACAGTTGGAAACAAACTTCTTGGCATCTTTAAAAAGAGTGGGCCAATAATAGCCCGCATGCAGCACTTTGTAAGTTGTCCTTTTGTTTGCAAAATGCCCACCACATGGTTCATTGTGACAAGATTTCAAGACATCATACATCTCGTCCTCCCGCACACATCTCCTCATGATTAGATCTAGTCCAGTGCGGTATAGGTCTCCTTCTATCCATGAATAATTAGCACTCAATTGAACAATCTTATGTTTTTCCCTGGCAGATAAGTTTTGTGGCAACTTGCCTAACACCAAGTAATTGGCCACATCAGCAAACCAGGGAGTATAAGTAGAAATGGTGAATAGATTCTCATCAGGAAAATCATCTATAACTAGGCCAGTGTCCTGTGAAATGTTCATTATGGACAAAACGTCTACAACTAAATTGTCTCATCTAGGCCAGTCAATCACAGTAATATTAAATTCATGAAGCAGAAGTAATTGTCGAGTGATTCTACCATTTGTAATAAGCTTTTTCATAAGAAATCTAATAGTTGAATGATCAATATGAACAAAAGTTTCATAACAAGTAATATAATGCTTGAATTTATTAATAGCATGGACTACTACTAACAATTCAGTTATGCATGTGAGATATTTTTGCTAACAAAATAAATAGTATAAGGAATGTGAATCTCCCTCTGTCCTAACACAGCTCCAAGTGTTGTATCTGATGCATCAGTGCAAATATGAAAAGGAAGGGAACAATTAAGCCCTTTAATACTGGAGCAGTTGAGAGCCTGTCTTTTAACACCTTTTTGACGATGTTGGACCCACCAACATGTTAGGGAATCTCCTCGGTAAGAAGTCCCAACTAGACCTCAGATCGTTTGGTGTAGGAGTCCCAACAGTGGGTTGTACGGTATCGGCTTGATCGCGGTTGCGTGCAGAGGTAAGTAGGATGTCCTTGTTGGTAGCAAGGGTGTGACATGCACAGCAAGCCAAGGAAGGTGCATGAATGGTTTTAACACAAGGAAAGTGCAGTGAGTGCGCCCCTTGGAAACCTGTGGGGACACACTGCTTGGAAGGGAACACACAAGCAAAGATGCATCACAACCTAGAAAGCAAGTGATCCAACAATCCGAAGTGATGGTTAAACCAACTGCACATCTCAGTAAGATTCATGCATACATGTACAGAAAGAGTCTACACATACATGCATGAGCAAACAACTACATATATCTTTACAGTAACCAAGATAATTGAAATACAATAACAACATTTGCATGAAACGTGTTGGCTTTGTTATATTAAGAAGCGAGAGTTCCAATCATACAGTACAATCATGACCAACCACTAGTCTCAATAACGGAACGCTACAGTCACTGTCGCCTGTTCCTCCAAAGAGATGTACTAGCTCTGCACTGTGGAAACGTCAAGGCTCATTACAATACACTCCAAGCTTTCTCTAAGATACTCCTATCAGAAGCTTGGCTGCCCAAAAGCCTCTACAATGAGTTATGAGGTGGGGTGACCCTTGACATTCCCTTTGTGACTGTTCACCTCCCCTCACGACTCTTCAACTACTCTATCACTGTACCATTCAACTATCGACACTTGGACTTTCACTTTACAAGATGTTACATACAATCTGCCCATGTACCCATGTGAGACAAAATAGGCTTGAGCAAGCCATGTAAGACATCACTAAGACTCTAACAACTGTGGAAAGATCAACTCTTCGACATCCTCACCATGGTCAATGGTGGCGAACTGATGCCAGGCTTGGTAGTCCGTGATGATGTCCATGTACGTTGTGGTGACATATTTCTGGAAACGGACTCTTGCCTCTATTGCATCCGAGTACATTGTTTTGGCTCCTTTGTCCAACTCGTCTGATAACATGCGCATCATTGTCTTGAGTGCGACCGACCAACGACATAATAATGCATAGTGTCTGCACCAATCGCCAAGTCTGTGCTGGTGGCTATGCGCATCAACTCGTCAAAGTACGTGTCCAGCCCCAGTCGGACTTGATTCTTTGTCTTTGCCTTGGTGAGTGTCCCAATGGATGAGATCGCATGTGCGCGCACAACAACATCCATGCTTCTAAAAACATGTGCATGTGAAGCCTGCAAACCAATGATGAGCTGCGGGAGTTCCTCATAGTTTCGGATCTGACTCTAGCTGCGTAACTTCAGCTCTACCGCCTTGGGCTTCATCAACTTAGGTAAGTGTAACGGGGCTCCCTTGTATCTCATTGTCCATGTTTGCATGTGGTCGACAACAGTATGCAAATTTGACAAGATGTGTGCTCTCCTAGCACAGCGTTGTTGCCAACAGTTGAGATGGACAATTGCCTTATGCACGGTACCGAATTTCAAATACAACATCCGCATGACTGTCTCAAGGGACGATACCTCAGCTAATATCGCTTTCTTCAACTCTGCTTTGGCGGATGTTGTAACCTTTTCTCCTCCCTACTTGGTCGTTTGTAACTCCTTAGCCATTCGCTTGTTCTCTGCTATCAAGAAGCGAACACTCGAGTTGTTATTTTCGGCATATGATTTGGTAGCATCGGCCAATGTTGTTGGATGCTTGCGCATGTCAGATACGATCACTCATTCTTCAAACTGTGCAGGAGATTTGTGGACATCCAGAGTAGTCACTCTGCACGATTGCACAACTCTATGTTGTGACTTGTCGAATGATATGTTGTGCATTTCTGCTTCCGGATTGTCTCCAAGGATCTCAATATCCACTTGATCGCTCAGGACTTGCACTGCCTCCAGCTCTGGTGAAGCCAGTGGGTCGACCTCTTGGTTGTAAGGCATGAGGTTAATATCCTATTCTAACTCTGGCTGCTCCATCTCCATATCCATCTGCTCAAGTATTTGTTCAATCTCTTGAGCGAAGTCTTGCTCCTGTGACTGCTCACCCTACCTGCTTTGTGCCAGCTACTCGAATGAGTCTAAAACCTATATGGGCACAGTTTCATCAATTTGTGCATATTGCGCGTCTTGTTGTGTCTATCTCTGCTGCACTTCCTTCTCCTGATTGCGCAGCTCTTGTTCTTCCTGGAGTTGCTACTGCAACTCTTGCAACTCCTTCACTATTTCCTCCATCCTTTGTTTATCTCTCTGCCTTTTCGCATTCCTCCTATCGCGTTGTCACCTCTTCGCCTCTATCTCCAAAGCTGCTTTCTCCACAAGTGGGTCTGCTTTGAACTTGCAGCTTTGTTCTACCTCTACATTGTCAACAATCTTTCTCTTGCCTTTGTCACACACAGGTATGCTACCCCCTGCTGCTACTAATG
Source organism: Pinus tabuliformis (assembly GCA_031772625.1). NCBI lineage: Eukaryota > Viridiplantae > Streptophyta > Pinopsida > Pinales > Pinaceae > Pinus > Pinus tabuliformis. The sequence goes on from CM062820.1 coordinate 48,139,884, forward strand.
ATGGTCCTCTCCTAGATGCTGCTTCGCTAACCATTCCACAACTATGTCAACAGGTTCATTGAGCCTGGTGAAGTTGTGGAAATATCTCCATGGATCTTCCTCAGCCCATTGACACACCCTGTGGATCCAAGGGAATTGCACTCTCGCACAGTGGTCCTTTACAAAGCAATGCGAGTCATACAGAATGAAGGTTCTGGGACCAAAAGTAAATCTTTTGGACTCGTCTATCTCAACATCAACATGCTTGAGATTCTGTATCTCATACAACTCGATCTGCAACGGAAGAGTAGGCCAGGGTGGCTTCTTCTTCCGATGCAGTCTAGCTGACAGTCTTGTCGAGATGTGGTACGACACTTCTTGCATGATGAGCTTGTCCATGGCAAATTTCGGTAAAACATGCGAAGGCTTCTCCACACTATACATCTGTATGAAGGTGCCAACAGATGAGGCATACCAATCTGCCATGTCGATCAATGTCTCCATTGCTGCCTGCAACATGCAAGGTGGATCTTGCTCAAATATCATCTTGTATACCAGGGTGACAAAATGGTCTGACAACTGTGTGATGACTCCGTGGAAGCTGCATTTGGAAAACAATCTGCAGTAAGTGTGTACAGAGGTTTCTGCTGATGTCCATGCCCAACCCAAGCCTGGGAACTGTTGACGGGCACAGATTGCATCCAGAATGTATGCGGACATGTATATCTCTTTTTGCTGACCTTTGGGCGGTTGTCGAGCTCCTGTCACTTGTTCCTTCAGCCTGCGAGCCAACATGTCGGACTAGTTGCATGGTTTACCTTCAGTGGCCAGTTGGTCCAACGCAATCACCCAACTCTGCAGGAAGGTCTCCGTGATCTCTTGGCTGTATAAGCGGCATGCAAAGATGACCAAGTACTGATATGCCTTCCGTAGTATCTTCGTCTTGTAAACCTGGTTGGGTGTCATCCTGAACTTGGCTGGCTCCTTCACCCAACTCTTCAAGATATCCCTGGAATTTGCACTATTGTTGGGTCTGTTGAAGGGTGTTTCCATTATGATCACCGGTTGCGGCAAGTGGTACATCTACTGATAGTCCTATGCCCTGAAGGTAGCAATCTTTGTCCCGTTGACACTTCTTAACACCATCGTCTCAGGATCAGTGTACGAGATGATCCAATGTATCATGTTCGTGCATGGAAACACAGGATACCTACATGCAATCCAGTACAAGCTAGACTTGTGAATATTCACATAGACCCTGCAATCTTCAAAATATTCCCCAAATGTGCCTGAGAATGTATTATTGATGTCGTGCAATTTCAGCGTGATGTCTTTGTTTATGAGCATCTTGGTGTCTTCCTAAATCACCAAACTCATAAACACTTGCTCAACTGCATCTCCAGTTGCGCTTTCATCGATGTCCTTTGACCCTGCTCTCTTGGAGGCCATTGAACCTGAACTGTTGAGAGATGGGCGAACACCTGCTATACCTGGAGACATGGCAACATTCATGGCAAGCAATCTGTCAGTTTAAAACCAAAGAAAACTTGAGGACTGACATGCAACATACCCGAGAAACTGATGGCAAGGATTGTGCAATTTTCACCGGGAGGCCGAGAGACTGACTGTCAGAACTGCGCAAAAGACAGTTCGGACTGTTTGGACGCTGGTTAGCTACTGGAATTGTGCAATCCGCAATCCAGGCTGACCTGCTGGGGGCTTTGCGTAATGCACAATTTCAGTCAGCAAGGCATGCAAGCCTAGGGACTGCATTGTGTAATTTTCTGGGCCAGCAAAGCACTGCCTCTTAGAATTGCGCAGAGCAAGAATGGAGTATAGTGTCTGGCCAATTTTGCGCAAATTCTGGGAGGAAGGCGGAGCTTTCCCTCTCAGAAATGCACAATGTTGTCCGGGAAAGGCAAGGCCCAAGCCAATGTTGGCCAGACCCGCCGACGGGTGACTGAAAACATGTGAAGCTTTGAATGCATGGTGTAGCTGAGTGTACGCAAGAGTGAATGATCATGCATGAAAATAGCGAATGCAAGATTCAAAAAATGGGAAAACATGCATGTGTGTGAAACAAGTCACCACATCAGCGACCGTCAGTGCAAAAACAGTGTCATGCATGCGACAACAGTGAGATGCAAACGAAAACTAAAACAGTTCTTGTACGGGCTAACATGCATGCAAACAACAACAAGTGTTCACAGAAATCAAGCAGACATCACTCACACAAGCCAAAACACAAAAAGCCACAAAAATGTTGCAAAAGACATGTAAAGCGACTTACCCAGAAATAGTTGAGTTGAATGTGTCGAAGACTCTTAGATGTGTTGTGGGATGTCACAGCTCCAAGATCAATGTGCAGAATGAGCTCTATAGTGTCGAATAAATAAGTTTGAGGCTCATGACGCGCATGCCACAAATCTAAGAAAAAGCTACACTTGGAGGGCAGTTTCTAAAATGATCTTTGCATGTAACCTCCAGCTGCTAAAAATAAATCACTAAAATCTAGGGATGCCTTTTTCATGTTGTTTTTTTCTATTCCAAGAAAGCACCCCATGCATGCAAATCAGGTTTGTTGGGTCCCAGAGGGAACCGATCAACCTGAAGGCACATGCAACAACCTGCAAGACTAGGGCTGAGCTGGGTTGGTTGTCCCTAAGGGATTGCGCAATTTCTGGGATCAACACTGTCTCCCAAAATTGCGCAATTTCTGGGCTGAGGCCCAGTGCCTGGCCAAATTGCGCAGTTTTCTGTAGGAAGCTTGTCTGACTGTTTTGCGCAATTCTGGAGCCCAACAGGTTGCCCAATGGATTTGCACAATTTTTGGAGCGAAGGCTAGTTCCCCTCCAAAATTGTGCAATTTTCTAGGGGAGTTGCTCAACCAGCAAATAGTCTAAGTCCACGATGGCATCCTGTGAAGGGAGTGAAGCAAACTGACAAGCACACGCTGGCAACAAACTAAAAATCAGTTGAAACCTATGTACTTGACAGTGCAAGATACACTGCTAAGGATGGTTGGTAGGGAGCCTCCAAAACAAAGCTAAGGCATTTTCGAGGGTGGTTGTAGCCACTACAACGCACCTGAAAAGCATTTTGACAATCAGTATTCCATGAAAAATCAACATCTTTAGTCAACAATTTAAACTAGGAACAACAAGTTTGGTGAAATTTTCGATAAATCTCCTATAATACCCTGCATGCTCTAAAAAAGCTTTTACCTCTTTCTGTGATGTTGGGACTGGAATTTGTGAAATTACCTCGATTTTTGTAGGGTCAACCTTTATCCCTGATTGTGAAACATGATGACCAAGGACAATTCCCTCAGTTTGCATTATTTTATATTTTTCATTGCTGAAGGCTAGATCAGTTTCCTGACAATGAATCAAAACATTTTCTAGATTTTCCAATGCCTCCTGAAAATCATTGCCATACACTGTGAAGTCATCCATATAGACTTCCACACAATCATGTATAAGGTCAACAAAAATGGCTAAAACAACCCTTTGAAAGGTGGTTGGAGCATTACACAAGCCAAATGGGAGAACTCTATAGGCATAGGTACCCCAAGGGTAGGTAAAAGTAGTTTTCTCTTGGTCTTCTAGGGCTATTTGGATCTGGTTGTAACCACTATACCCATCTAAGAAAGAGAAATACTTTTTCCTTGATAAGGCGTCAAGTAGCTGGTCAATAAAAGGCAAAGGAAAATAATCTCTCAAAGTGGCCTTGTTTAGCTCCCTATAGTCAACACAGATTCTCCATTTCCCATTTTCCTTGGGAACAACGACTAAAGGAGATATCCATTTGCTGTCAGAAATGGGATATATAAAACTTGCACTCAAAAGTTGTTTTGGAGTTCATCCTTTACGATTTCTTTTAGGGTTGTGTTCATTCGTATTTGTCACTGCCTTACAGGTCTGATGTCTTCATTGGTGTAAATATGATGTATGCAAGTATCAAGGTGAATCCCTTTCATATCCAGGTAGTTCCCCTGAATGAAAGGTGAAAAAGCTTAGGCAACCTTAACAGTCTTTATAACCGGGGTCAGGCTCAGTACGTCAGGGGTTAAGTCCCTTATTGTGCCCAGGAAGGAGATTAACGAACTATAGACTTGACCATTGCCTCATAAAACAATCCCATAAGGAAAGGATATGAATGAGACATTCTAATCCTAACCAATCGTCCCATCTTTGACCGTCCCTTCCTAAAATCATCAAGACCGTACCTTCCGATCTAAGCTCTCTGCTACGCCTAGATTCTTAGGTTTGTACCTGTCACTTAGAAATTTGTCCCTCACATGGATCCATACAAAGATTGCTCTGTACTTGTAGAATCCATTGGGCTTCCAAGTGCCAGCAAAACGAGCAGGGAAATAAGAGGCAAACCTAGGTCCTATAGAATCTATCTATTGGTTGTAGGGTGGTTCCTTTTATGCCTCTACGGTTTTATAGATAGCTGGAAGATCTATGACAATTTCCAGAAGGAGCACATGTTTTAGGATTGGGATTCAATCGTAGGGAGGGGGGAAGTTGAGGTTCGTTTTAAGGCTAACCTGTCCCGCTTCCTTTTCCATAGGAAATCGATGTTCCAACCAAAGTATGGCTGCAAGCTTGAGTGTCTGATGTGAGTGGGAGACAGGCCTACGAACCTCAGGTAGATTCATTGTATAATGGTACGAAGGTGGTTTAAGCAAATGCCCCAGACTGTTTTTGGATCATTTCCACTACTTGTTGTTTTTGTTCTGTATTCAAGTTTGTACCTATATACAATATTTTTCCAGCGCTGATTTTATTAGGTTGTGCACCCACTTCCTTGTTCTCTCCTATAGTTGTGATAGTGAATGATGCAAAAACAACAGGGTAGCAGGTTTCCTGAAACTCAGAGCTAAAAACATGACTATAACCACTAAAAGAAACAGGGTATTCAATATATCTTATATCAGATAAAAATTGTTGCAAGACATGTTCTTCTGATTGCTCTTGAAATCCCCTTGATTGTTCTAAACATAGAAGAGGAAGCATACATTCTTCCTCTCCATAAGGGCTTTCCAACCAAAGTGGGACTTCGCCTGCTAGTTGAGCAAGAGGAAAAATTGTCAATCTTTGGATTTCAGATCTATTAGAGATGGTCATTTCTCTAGTCCTACAAACAGTGACAACATCAATGATAGCTAGCCAAGGTTGGCCTGAGACTATTGGATGCCCTGGTTTAGTAGTTTTCGGAGACATTACTATGAAATCAATCGGATACTCCCAAGAGGCTACTGTTACCACCACATCTTCTAGGACTCCAATAGGCTTAACAATAGACTTCTCTTTTAATTCCAACACAATAGGTGTAGGTCTTACCTGACTTAGTTGCAGCAATGTCACGGTATCAACAATCATTGCATTAATGGCTTCTCCAAGATCTACTAAGGTGTTAGGCAAAAAAGTCCCATTGATTCCTATAGTTACCACTGGCTTCCTTGGATCATCATATTTTGGTGGCAATCCAGATATCATTTCCGACATTTGGCTAATTACTTTAAAAGTTTGGTTATTGTTTTTCTTCCTTCCTGGTTTCTTGATACAAAGATCCCTAGTGATTTTAGTGTAAGTGGGTATATCTTTAATGGCTTGTAATAAAGGGATCTTTATACAAACATTTATTAATTCCAACTCCAAATCATATTCCACAGGTGACTCAATCTTCTTTACAAGCAATCTTTCAGGAAAGGGACACTCCTTAGGTTCCAAGGGTTCTTGTGGTTCTCTTACTACATCATTCTTTTCAGTTTCCATTTGTTCATTAGATCTGTTTTCAGACTCTATGTGGGAATCCTCCTCTTGTATAACCACTGCAGATTTATTCTTATTAATCATTTTCCCAAACCTAAGTTGAATTTCATTTATAGGGAAAGAAGTGATAACATAAGTGGGAAAAGGTTGCAGTTCTATGTTTTGCACAAGCTGAGGAGGTCTATTATTAGGATTAGATATGGGTTGTGCAGGCAATTGTGTTGGCCTTGGAAGATTTGAGTTAAATGATTGTTGCATCTGTTGTGAAGATGGATTGGCATTTTGAGGTAATGGCAGTGGCTGTTGTAATGGGGGTGGTAATGGTAATGCGGATTGTTGTTGCATGGGATAGGGTGGGCTATACCCTTGCTAGTACTGAGGCACATTAGGTGTATATGGCGCATAAGGTGGATATTGTGGTTGGTAATGGGGATATGAGGGCACTAGAATTTGGGACTGAAAGATTCCCGTAAGGGTTTTCTTTCCATCTTTGGTTCCATGGTGAATTTTGAGGTGGTTGCGCTGACCATGGAGAATAAGGTGTCTAAGGATTCCATGGTTGATACTGGGGAAAAGACTACATATTAGGGTCTTGATAAGAATTATTGTTTAGTGTCCAGTTTCCTCCATGGTGGTCTTCTAGAGGTTTGAGGGAGCTCACTCATTTCAGCCCCCCTTTATAAATAGCTTGTAGTCCTGGTAAAGAAGGGCATTGTTTAGTGGGGTGATCATGAGTGCAAATTCCACAGACTTCTATCACATTCATAAGACATTCTCTCTCAGCATGTTTCCTTCTGCATTTAGGACAAAAAATGGCTAAAGCAACCTTCTCCTCTTCTTGTTTCTTCTTAATTTTAAGAGTATCTAACTGATCACTAATAGTGTTCAGGATATTTGTCTTAAAGTTTTCCAAAAGATTCCCTAGTTCAGTTTGAGTAACACCACCCTGTACAGGTTTAGGATTTCTAGATACATAGTCTCTTGGGCTATCACGAATTCTTTTGCCTACCTTAGCTTGGCTTTTGGAATAAGTTCTACACAGCTCAACTATTTCAGCAAAAGGTTTCTTATAGATGTCTCCAGAGCTTAAGAGATTTAAGGTTTCAATGCAATCTTCCCTTAGCCCTTTTAAAAAAACAATCCTAAAGGTTCTTTCATCCAAATTACCTATTCAGGATTTATGGTAATTATAAAGGAATCTTTTAAGATATTCTTCCAAACTCTCATCTTCCATTTGTTACATCCTAAAAATGTCATTAATATCTTTGCTTTTGCAATAATCTTGGTATTTCTTAAGAAAGATAGATTTCATGTCATCCCATGAATAGATAGTATGTTCTCCCAGGCTCATAAACCACCTAAGGGCTGAATCTTTCAAGGTAGCAGGAAATAGTTTGAGCTTGTGTGCATCATCATGATAATTATAACTTCTACAAAGAATATCAAACTCAAATAGAAAAGAGTAAGGATCTTCAGAAGAAAATAGTGATATTTCTGGTAATGTCCAAGATTGGAAATCCAAATGTAGTCTTTGTTTCTTCCTCGTTTTCCTCAAGTCCTCCCCTAGGTCCATCTCTTTTGTCACCATTGCCATTAAGTAGGTTGTTAATTTTGTCATTGTTTCCAGCATTGTTCCTGTCATTGTTTTTGTTATTGTTTCTGTTCTCCTCACCTCCTTCTCTGTCACCCATTCTTCCAAGAGGTCCAAAAGCAGTAGGCTCTGGTGTACTACTCCAACTAGAAGAAGATTCGACTGACCTAGATTTTATATACTCAGGCCATAAGTCTCTCCGAGCTACTCCCACTGCAGATTCTACATGTGAGATCGCCCCTGATTTTGTTTCTACAACAACTCCTAATATCGGTTCTTCTTGTTGTAGTGTTTCTTCAAGTTGTATTGTCCCTCTGTGTGGAGTATTTCCTTTTCTGAGGCCACTATTGCAACAAAGCTTTCTCCTTTCTCCTTTCTCCTCATTTGTTGCATAACGATTACCAGGGTTAATTGGGGGGCTCTTTGTAGGACCAAATAATTCTAAAAGAAAATTCTCACTCTGAATAAATCTTCCCTTACTATCTCTAGGTCTACCTCTACTTCTACGAATAAGAAAAAAGCTACAAAAAATTGTTAGGGACAATCAAACTTTGGAGCAACCCCGCCATAGTGATGCATGGCTCTTCACTCACGTCTTACTGTACATTCTCCGCCCTCTGATTGCCCTACAAAATCTCTGTCACACACATAAATCTACCAAAGGAAAGTATTACCTGTACCGTTTGCAACTCCCCAACAACTGCCCCAAAAATGTTATGGGTTTTATATGTTCATTTAATTCCCTATACTTTTTAAAAATGTCAATCTGAAATTCGTAATCTTAAGAGTTGCAAAATATCACGATTCAAATCCAAGTTCACTGTCCTAAGTTCAGCCTAGTACTAAATTAAGTATTGAATGTTCACTCCAATCTTTGTTTTTACTCCTAATTCAAAACTATCTTATTACTTTACTAAATTATACTAAAGTAAAGATGCATTTCTTAATAACATCATTCCAAAACCAATTTATCCTAGAACAACTACACAAACCAATTCATGTTTAAATTCCCTGCAGGAAACAAATCTAGCAATATCATAACCCAACTTCAAATTTGATCTCAATTAATCTATTCTACTCAATATCTTCACACAAGAGAAACTAACCCCGGGGTCAAACGAAATCATTATATATCTTGTAACTACACAACAAATATTAATCTAACATTGTTAAGAAAACACTATCCAATTCGAAGCTCAAAAGGTCTATTCACACAACTCTATGATCTCATAAATCAATTAGAAACTAAACTGAAAATACAAATGATTTATAGTGCAAACAAAATCCTACAAAGGCTTTCAGGTATCAAGCTTTGGCTTCAAAGTACCTTGCTAGAAGTTTGTGATTCCCAAGTAGTAGAGTATTTCGCTTCAAATCAAAGGCTTCGATTGAGTCTTAAGGGATGTTTTAAAAGCTCGATATTCGGAAATCTACTTTAGACAAGAACATATCTATTCCAACGCAAACGATGTTTGATAAAAGGTAATCTTGCAAACTCGAGCAATATTTTATGAGAAACAATTCAATGAACTCAAGCAGTCTCAGATAAAAGTCAATCCTCTAAACAATCAATCATTAACTAGAGGTTTAAGAGATGGAACATGTAGATCTAAAAGAGTTTTGAATGCTATGTAATCACACTTCTAAATACAAAGTACTTGTTTAAAAACAACAAAGAAATGAATATTCAAGGCACAAATACTCTATGCTAATCTATACACACATCCTTCTATCCTAACTAAAATTAATTAAAGAACTTAGCAGAGGTCAATGGTGGGCCATTGCCACGACCTTAGACAAGTTAAATTTCTATAGTAAACTTATAGATTAAAAGCACATAAATTTACAAGAATAGAGGTCGATATTGCTATATTAATGGTCTTCAGTAATTCATAAGTACAACAGCTCCAAATTGAATTAAAAACAAATTTATACAATGTCCACAATCACGGTTCTTCCTTGCTTCTGCTTGCTAACTTTCTAACACTATTGGTTCATCTTCTTAAAGAGATCATGGCCTAAAGATAGATTTAACTGAACAAACAAGAAACATAATACAAGTATGATCTAAACTTAATTAAGGTAAGCTAGATCCTCGAAGATCATTACACAGTGTATCATATCTATACGAATCTGATCGTGGCACTATCTTTAGGAGGGAGGTGTTGTCACTAATGTCAAATAACATGATAACTTGCCTTGGAATTATCATCAAGTTGATTGTTGTCGAATTCTGGAACATGGTACCAAATGAAGTACAGAACCAGGGACCGAATAGTTTCCTAGTGCATCACGAACTTAGATGTTGAACCACCAGTGTCCTATCAATGCCATCAAGTCTCCATCCTCATATTTAAGAATCCTAGCAATATTTCAGTGAAATTTAGTCAAAAAAATATGAATTCGCTTAACATATATCTGGACTAACCAAAGATATATAAAAATAGGCCTAATTGTGACTTTTATCTCCATTCATGAACTGGAACAGTTTGACAAAGATAGGGTGGCTTTTCATGAAGATGTCTACAATTTGCTCATTTGTGGAACAATGTCGTAGATGGATAGTCTTGGCCTCAACATGATGTTGAATCAAATGATATTTTGTATTAATGTGCTTAGTTTGATCAAGGAACTTTGGGTTCTTGGCCACCTTTATTGCAGAAGTGTTGTCAATCAAAATAGGAGTTGAATGCACTTGTTTCTCTAGCAAATCTTCCAGAATTTTCCTGGGCTACACAATTTCCTTCGTTGCTTTAGCTGTTGCCACATATTCTACCTCAGTTGTGGAATCTACTGGAACTGATTGTTTGCGTGACCTCCAGAAGACAACATCTGATCCAAGACTCATAACATAACCTAAAGTAGATACCCTAGTTCTTTATCTCCATCGAAATCTAAATCAAAGTATTCAATCAAGCTGAAATCACCAACTTGTGTATCCTTGAGTCCAAAGTCTTCAATTCCCTCAAGTACTTTAGAACTCTTTTTGCAGCAGACCAATGAACCTCGCAAGGCATTTGCATAAACCTGGAGAGGATTCCAACAACAAATGAAATCTTTGGTCTGGTAGTAGTCGGATAGTTGAGACTTCCTACAAGTTGTCTATACTTTGTTGCATCCTCAAATTCTTTTCCTTCAGTGGATTTGAGCTTTAACTTTTGTTCCATTAGAGTAGTCAAAGGATTGCCCTCAACCATGCCAAACCTGTGCAACAAATCTCCAATGCACTTCTTCTGGGAGAGGAACATAAACTTCGGATGCTAAGTTATTTCAATACCAAGATAGTAGTGAACATAGTCCAAATATGTCATTTCAAAACATTTTCTCAGTTCTTTGTTTATGGATGCAATGTAGTTCTCATTGTTCCCTATCATCAAAAGATCATCTCCATACACCACAAGATATATAATGGTTTTCCCAACTTTCTTGACAAACAAAGTTGCATCATCAAGATCATAATGTTTGAAGGAGTCACCTTGGAGAATTAGTTGAAGCAACATGTCTTCAACTGATCTCATGTATCATCTTCTTAGAGATGATCTATGCTCTTATCTAGATAGGTCAAACTGTTGACTTTTGTTGTAAATGTACTATCTCTCTCTCTCTCTGCTAAACTATTGAAGAACATATAAGAAGAATTGATTAAGGGTTTCCCCACATTGAGGTTTGTCCCTGGCTAGCGCCACATCTTGTGTCCTCTTGTCTTGGCTTGTCTTTTGTGATTTATGTTTATGTTCTATCTGCAGTTTACTTTAATGCTGATGTGATTTCTAATCTGGAAAAGCTATGGAGCTAACTGTGAAAATTGAAATAAATTGCTCTAACCATAGAACATACCTAAAATTAACATGGTTTCAGAGCTGAGGTGAAGACAATGCCCAAGCAAGAGTGAAAGAGCAATCACTGAAGACAGTTGGTAAAGGACAAAAGAATCAGTGGATTCCTCATCCCTCTTCAAATTCATCAAGGATGAAGTCGAGGCAGAGAATATTATCAGAATGGCGCAGCAGAAGTTTCTGATGGCCTACCTAAAGATCACTTCAATGGGAAGTCTGGATCTAAGGGTGGAAGGAAAGGCAGATGCCTTGGTTGTAATAAGTTCGGCCATTATGCGAAGGAGTGTCCGAATGGCAGAGATACATCTCTTGATGAAGATAACAATCATTCCAGGGACATCTTCAATTATCAAAGGAATGACAAGTAATGCAGGTCATCAAGGAAATGGTCGACTCTTCAAAGAAAGCAAGGAAACCCAGAATCTCTTTTATGTACCTGATCGCAAGAAGAACCTGGTGTCCACCTCGGAAATGGAAGTCAAAGGTTTCAGGGTGGCATTCATCGATGGAAAGGTACGTGTTAAAAGATATAATTTTCAAAGATGCTTTTTCTCATGCATTCAGGGTTGGCAATTTGTATCAAGTTGCAGGATGGTCCATTAGGGATCATGTCAATGATATATCGCATCTATAACACCAGAGGTCTACCTATGGGGCCCTACCTGATGTGAGTCAAATGGTGATAGGGATGTCTGGATTCAAGTAGAGCATGAAGGTACATGTTTGAGATGTACCGAAGGAAAATCTTATAAGGGGACCATTCCCCTCATGCAACAGGTCCATAGGTTTGGAACAACCCGAGGAGTTTGAGATTCATGATCGGGAATCTCATCTATACAAGTGGAAGAAAGCCCTCCTTGGCTTGAAGCAAAACATCCCAGGCATAGTATGAGAGGATTGATAGCTATCTGATGAAGCTAAGATTCTCTAGGAGTCAAACCGATCTAAAGTTCAAACCATTACCCGAAGGTTGTGGATGAGAGACCTCTCATACCGGCACCTTATGAAGACGACCTATTTCTGATAGGTGCAGACCCTCTCATTTGCAAAAGTAAGAGGGAGTTGGATTCCGGATGTGGAATGATAAACTGCAAGCATGTGACTACCTCGAGGATCTTAACTTTCAGAAGTTATATGGTAGTGATGTCGGACCAGATTTGGGAATGCCTCTGAGTTTCATAAACTCATTCGCGTTGATGTTCTTGGTGAACTTCCGTCCGGACATATGTTTTGCAGTTAGCATGACGAGCTCATATTTGGTTGAGCCTCACTGGATTGGTGCCAAGAATCTTCTGAGATATCTTCGGGGCACAATCTCTCATGGATTGAGATACACTTCTGGAAATATGAAACTGCATGATTATTCGAATGTTGACTGGGCAGGCGGTGTGGAGGATCACTAGAGCACTTCTCAGTGTTGGTTCTCTTTGGATTCTACTTCGATATCATGGATGAGCAGGAAGTAGAAGTCGGTTGCTATAAGCACCGCCAAGACCGAATACATAGCTATGAGTATAATCTCGCGTGAATTTGCATGGTTGCAGAAGCTCTTAAGTGAGTTGTTTGTACACATGATGAATACCACTGTCATTCTCTGTGACAACCAGAGGGGGGATACGATTATTGAGGAATCATGTATTCGATGATTGCTCCAGCAGATAGACATCAGATACTGCCTTATCTGCGATATGGTAAGTCGATGAGCGAGGAGGCTCCATCGCATTGAGACTGATGTACAGGTCGCAGACATTTTGTCAAAGCCCCGGGGAAAGGTCAAATCTGTGACTTTCCCGAACGACTTGGAGTCGTTGAGAGACCTTCTTATAAGGGTGCATGTTGCACGCATTGAGCTCTGGGAGCTTTGGGGGCTTGGAGTACTTACTGGAGCAATATACGACCACAGGGTGACTCACCCTCCCCTGGTGGTGCGCTATGAACAGGATGATTAGTTCTTCTATGGGTCGGGATGATTAGTTCTCCTGTGGCAACTGTGGAACAGGATGATTAGTTCTCCTGTGGGCTGGGATGATTAGTTTTTCCGTGGAAACTGTGGAACAGGATGATTAGTTCTCCTATGGGACAGGATGATTTGTTCTCTGTAGCGACTATGGAACAAGATGATTAGTTCTCCTGTGGGCCAAGATGATTTGTTCTCCGTGGCGACTGTGGAACAAGATGATTAGTTCTCCTGTCGGCCAGGATGATTAGTTCTCCGTGGCATCCACTAACAGGATGATTCGTTCTTCTGTGGACAAGATGATTAGTTCTCCTGTCGAGGCATCCTACCCATGCAGTCTGAGACTCATGGGAAGTATCTCTAGTCTGATCAATGAGCAGGGAAATGAGGATAGGGACCATAGTAGTACTATCGATGGACGCATCATTGTATCTACCGTACTCCCTATGCTAGGATGACCTCCATTGATCTGGGATCAATGAAACTAATCTGGGATCAGTATGAGTGGTTTGAGACACTCTCTTGTGACATTGATCTGGGATCAATGGAACTGATCTGGGATCAGTATGAGTGGTTTGAGATACTCTCTTGTGACATTGATCTGGGATCAGTATGAGTGGTTTGAGACACTCTCTTGTGACATTGATCTGGGATCAATGAAACTGATCTGGGATCAATGACATTGATTTGGGATCAGTATGCGTGGTTTGAGACACTCTGTTGTGACATTAATCTGGGATCAATGAAGCTGATCTGGGACAGTGTTGCACTAATCGGGGAAAAATCGCGCTATTATCGTTTTATCGCGATTTTTTCAAAACCACGATTAAATCAGGCGATAAAATCAGGAGAACCAAAAAAAAAATTAGCCAATTTTTTCGAAAAAATCGTGGACGTGTCGGGCAGCACATGTTTAAAGGGAAAAACGCGATTTTTTTTGGTCATTTGGACAGAAAAAGGCGCGCTGGGGTTTAGAGACTTAGAGACTTGGAGACTTGGATAATTTGGAGCTAAATCAACTAACTGGAGGAGAAAAATCGAAGAGTGAGCCAAGGAGGAGACACATTATCTCCATAAAACCGGTATGGGCACCAACGTTTTGTGTTTTCATTGTTTTCTAACGTTGTTTTTGTTTTTTTCTATGTTTTTTGTTGTGTTTGGAATGGGGTTTTTGACATTTGTCCAATGCAAATTTTTTTTAGTTTTTTTTTGTTGGGTTTGGAATGGAGTTTTTGACATTTGTCCAATGTATTTTTTTTAGTTTTTTTCGTTGGGTTTGGAATGGGGTTTCTTAAATTGTATGTAATTTTTTTTTGTTTTTGTACAATGTAAATAGTAAAATACTAAATTGTACATTTGTAACTTGTAAATACTAAATTGTAATCCTTATTTTCCCGTAGGTTCACCGAAACACCATTCAAGTTTTCAACTTCAAAGTTCAAAATCAAACATGCCAAGGAAATTGGACCCTTTCTGGGAATTTGGTGAACCTGATGCTCTGAATGATAGAATGAACTTGTCTTGCAAGTTGTGTGGGCACCATATGTCTAGGGGGTGTACAGATTGAAATATCACCTTGCACAAATCCCTGGATTTGATCTAGAGCCTTGCATAGAGACAAATCCTAAACTCATCCGAAGAGCCATGAAAGCATTGGAAACTTTAGACCACAATAGAGAGGACAAAGCAGAAATAAAGAGGCAACTAAAAAAGTCAACTGAACAAGGAAGTGGCAGTGGTTCTACTGCAACATCAACCAACCCGGTGGCTGCCTCATCACTTTTTATTCCTCGAACCACACCTAGTTCACAGCCATCTATCAATCCAATGCTAAAAAAACTGAGAAAGAACAAGCTCACAAGTTGCTGGCAAAATTTCTCCTTTGGAGTGATATTTCTTTCAGCATTGTAAGGAATAATCCATTTTTCCAGCCTGTTGTTGATGCTATTGCAACTATTGGCCTAGGGTACAAGATCCCTTCTTATCATGACATGAGAGGCCGGATTCTTCAAAATTAAAAGCTTGACTGCACCAAAATATTGGAGGATTTTAGGGGATCATGGGCACAAACAGGATGCACTGTGATGTCAGATGGTTGGACTGACCAAAAGGGGAGAACCCTTGTAAACTTCTTGGTTAGTTGTCCCAAGGGGACTATGTTTATCAAATCTGTTGATGCATCTGCACAAATCAAAGATGCAAGAACTTTATGTGATTTTTCGGATGTGTTTATTTTGGAGGTGGATGCAGAAAATGTTGTCCAAGTCATAACGGACAATTCTGCAAATTATGTTGCTGCTGACAGGATGCTTATGGACAGGCATCCTACTTTATTTTGGACACCTTGTGCTGCACACTGTATTGATTTGATGTTGGAGGACAGAGGGAAAATTTCTTTTGTCAAAGATATTGTTGAGTCATCCAAAAGCATTACAAAATTTATATATAATCATACATCTATGCTTAGCTTGATGAGAAGATTCACCAACAACCAAGAGTTTGTGCGCCCCACCATTACACGGTCTGCCACCAGTTTCATATCTCTTCAATCCCTCTTGAATTCTGTGGGATGTGAAGAGAATGTTTCTTTCAGAGGAGTGGCATGCTTTGTCAATGAGCCGCAAACCAAAGCGAGAGACCATCTGCAGACTAGTTTCATACCAGGACAACTTTTGGGCGGGAGTGCAGGAGGTGTGCGTCGTTATTGAACCTTTGGTAAAGGTTCTTCAGTTAGTTGATAGTGAGAAGCCCGCAATGGGCTATTTGTATGAGGCCATGGACAAGGCCAAACAATCCATTCGGGCCTACTATGATGATAAGGGAGATGAGCAGTTTTAGAGGCAACTCCTCCTATGGGGACTGATTGATGAATGATGGAACAACACACTCCATCGTCCCATTCATGCTGTTGGGATTTCCCTGAACCCCGCATTTTCTTACGCATGTGGGTTCACACTTGATACTAAGATCATGGATGGATTCTTAACATGTGTCCAGAGGATGGTGCAATCTCCAGCAGAACGTACAAAAATCTCTAAAGAAATTGAATGGCATGTGGCACATTTGGCTTTGACATGGCTGTGACAGATAGAATGATTAAAATGCCATGTATTTTTCAGTTTGTTTCAAAAAAAAAATTCTAGTTAAGACTAACCTAAGTACCCACGGGGGATTTGAACTGGTGACCTATCGCAAGGAGTGCCTTACCAGCACACCCATTCACCGTCAATCCAAAGCCCCATGGGCAGTTTGTTTCAAATTTCATTGTCTCTTCAAATTCCATTTTTTCTTATGTTTATTTAAAATTTTATTTGTAATTTTGTTGTAGATGCATGGTGGAGAATGTATGGTGCCAAGGTACCCCTTCAGCAAAAGCTCGCCATTCGAATCCTCAGCTAAACATATAGCTCCTCAGGATGTGAGCGCAACTGGACTGTATTTGAAAAAATACACAACAAGAAGCGCAATAGGTTAACATTTAAAAATTTAAAATATTGCAAATTTCCAAATAAATTTTTGAATTCATTAAACAATATTTTTTTATAATTATTATTTCATGATCTGTGTACAGGTTGGAGTCCCAACGCCTCTAATGACATGGTCTATGTCTACTACAATCTTCAATTGTGGGTGAGGCAACTTGAGAGGACACTTGATATGGAGGCCATCTCATTGGATGGGATTGACACCACTACTGCATGGAGGGTTGAGGCCGAGAGGCCTCTCATGGAGTCTGCTGATGATTGCTTAGTGTAGGATGTAGTGGAGGAGGAGGAGGAGGTGACACCACCTGTCAGGGCTACCCGTGCCACCAGTAGAGGACGCGGTCTACCTCCTATAGCTCCTACTCCTAGTTCTTCAGCTTCTAGAGCACAGCAGACTCCACTGCCAACTCCACCAGCACCAGCATCTACATCTAGAGGGAAAGGGAAAGCTATGGCATTTTCTCGCAAGAGGGGCAGAGGAAATCAATAGTATTAGACTTTAGTTATTTTGTTCATTTCATTGTATATGACATTATGACTCATGAGATACATTATTATATTTTTTGTTGATATTTTGAGGCTGAGTTGGGACTCAGGAGTCAGGACTTACTATTCAGGACATGATTCACTGTTATGTGTGATTTTAGCACTAGAAATGATATTAAACATCTTATATATTAGTTCTTTTATCATATTTATGTGTCAATGTATTTATTTTATGTTGTAGATGGTTTAGATATTAAAAAAATTGAAAAAAAAGAATATTTTTGTACCAAATGATTTTTTCCCGATTATTACCGATTTTTTCCCAATTATTACGATTTTTTCCCTACGCCAAATTAATCTCGATAACGATTAGTGCAACATTGATCTAGGATCAGTATGAGTGGTTTGAGACACTCTCTTGTGACATTGATCTGGGATCAATGAAACTGATCTAGGATCAGTGAAACTGATATGGGATCAGTATAAGTGGTTTGAGACACTCTCTTGTGATATTGATCTGGGATCAATAACCCGACTTCGGGTCAGTAAGAGTGATGTGACACACTCTCTTCAGATGAAACTGACTTCAGGTCAGTAGAGAATGGTATGAGACATTCTCGATCAATTCTTCTTCTTCATGGTTCAGTAGAGCAGAGCTCAACAGATCAGAGCAGAGCAAAGAAGTGCAAGGCACTGATGGCAAAGATAGTATAGTCAGACATATGGATCAACGGATGGAGTTCTCCCTAGTTGAGAGGGAGTGTTAAAATTGGCAACTAGGGCCAAACTCCACGTGGGTCATCTTATTTATGGCAGCTAATATTTTTCTTAGATCCCTCTTATCGAGAGGTGTAGGATTTCATCCAATTCCAATAAGTATTCATGGAGTTATGAATTTATTTGCGTTATAAGACAATTCGTCAAGGTCGGCCAGCAACCAAATAATAGGAGGAGAGATCCTAAGGAATAATGTTGCCCTGATCCAGAGGGCAGAAAGCTGGAACTGCCGAAAAATCCAAAACTGTCGAAACTGCTGGAAAAACCGGCACTGTCGGAAAAACTGGAACTGACGAGAAAGCCGGAAAAGCCGGAACTGCCGAAAAAGCCAGGACTGCCGGAAAAACCAAAACTGCTAGGGCTGACGGAACTATTGGGAACAACTAGAACTACCGGAACCATCGGGAATAGTCAGAACTGCCAAAACTATCGAGAACTGCCGAAACAGAGGAAGCATCTGTGTTCGAAGGAGAGCAGCATGCAAGGGACAGTGAACTAACATTGGGACAGTTGTATGGTACTTAGCAGCAAATACACCAAGCATGCAATGTTACCGCTAGCATGCAAGGGACAACTAGCATGTAATTTTACAGCTAGCATGCAAGGGACAACTAGCATTCAACAACAAGCATGCTAAAGACAACAAGCATGCTAGGTACAACAAGCAAGCAAGGTGCAGCCAACAAATAGGTCAGGATGGCAACATGGTGCAGCAATGGCACATAATGTAGTACAGTGATGGGTACAGTCATGATTAATGAAGCGTGATGAGATGCAGCTTAGTGATGATGGGTGCAGCATGGTGCAGCGCGGTGAGGTGCAGCATGATGACGAAATGCAGCACAATGATTGGTGAAGGAGTCACCTTGGAGAATTACTTGAAGCAGCATATCTTCAACTAATCTCATGTATCATTTTCTTAGAGATGATCTATGCTCTTATCTAGATAAGTCAAAGTGTTGACTTCTGTTGTAAACGTACTATCTCTCTCTCTCTCTGTTGAACTATTGAAGAACATATAAGAAGAATTGATCAAGGGTTTCCCCACATTGGGGTTTGTCCCTGGCTAGTGCCACCTCTTGTGTCCTCTTGCCTTGGCTTGTCTTCTGAGATTTATGTTTATGTTCTATCTGCATTTTACTTTAATGCTGATGTGATTGCTAATCTGGAAAAGCTATGGAGCTAACTATGAAAATTTAAATAAATTGTTCTAAGCATAGAACATACCTAAAATTAACAAAACGATTATAAGCTAGCAAAAGAAACAAAGACAAGAGGCTAACTAATAATAAAGCTATAATAATCAAGGATTGTGGAAAATCTCCCTCTCAATCCTTGCCTTCTTGCAAACTCATCATCCACGTCCTTATCGTCAAAATTTTGCTTTCCCTTCCTTCCTTGCGTGAGCTAGGGTTTTCTTCCTTCAGCGGAATCATTGATGTAGATCTAGCTCTAGGGTTTTATCTGAACCCTAGGGCTTTCTTATCCATGACTTCTAGTCTTCTGGGCTTTACAAACCCTAGATCTTGCAAAGTATCTTGTTGTAGTCAATATAGATGGGACAATTCCTCAAATCCATATGCATTGTATTAAACATAAATGATTGTACAAAAACATAATTGAAAAGAATGGGCCATAGAGTCCCTATGCCACCACATATGTGATGAATTTGTCAACAAGGTGATTGCCCCTTCAACTGTAATGTCAGAATACTTCATGAATGTCTTCAACGAACTCGCTCCATCAACTAATCCTCAATAATAGCAAAGTGTTGAGTGTTCTCTCTTGAGAATCCATTAATGACAGTGATCTGATTCTTCATTTTATTTTTTACTGTCTTGATGTGAAAATAATACTCCAGCATTCCGGGTTGGGTATCCACTTATTTAAGTGAATGGAGACAACAAACATGTCACATTCACAAAATAGGCCCCATGCTTAATCATTTACATCACCCAAATACCCCAACATTGTAGTGTGCTTGGATTGTTAGGATAAAGTAACAGTTTGATTTTTAAAAGTTATTGAATTTCCATGTCAAATTGTGTAAGCCAATCAAAATCCTTTAAAATTCAAAAGAGATACAGGTGTGACTAGGCATCAACAAAGTTTTTAATAACATAATTCACCTACCTTAAACGTGAAAATTACATTAAATATTAAAAATAAAATTAATATCTTATTCTATAAAAGTTATAATATTGAGTATTTTTAATCAAGGGTAAATCATGGGTTGAGTGTGTTTTTAATGATGAGTAACTAATTTAAATTTTAGATTTACTTTTTTAATTTAAATTTTATTAAATCTTGTGTAAATAAATTAATTAAATATAAAACATATACATGGTTATTTTGATAAAAGTGTGTTTATTTGGGTAATTTAAAATTAATTTATTTTTTAATTTAAATGTTATTAAATCTTGTGTTAATAAATTAATTTAAATATAAAACATTTTAATGACACAACTAATTTAAGTTTTAAATTTACTTTTTTAATTTAATTTTGGGTAAATCTTGTGTTACCAAATTAATTTAAATTATATATATACGGTTATTTTGATAAACATGACATTTATTTGGGTAATTTTGATAAAAGTAGTATAATAAAAACGATATATTAAAAATTTGTCTAGATGGCATTATTTTATTAATTTCTTAATTTTTTCTTGGGTGGCTATTTTTTAGTTGAAATTTCCTCTAATCACTGGAAGTTTATTGCTTACACAAATGGGTGAAGGGGCTCCCTCTAGCTTGGAGCAACTTCCAACTTTTCATTGCATACAATTTCATACTTTCTTGCAGAGAGTCCTCCAATGTTTCATGCTTGTCAAGGTTCATGGCAAGGTACAAGGTTTGCTCCTGTCAAATAAGGCAACAACTCTAAAGAAACTTTGATACAAAGTTCTTTCAAGCCTAAACTTAGTCTCCTTTTATGAACAACAGTTCCATGATTCCTTGTTGGCCTTTTACAGAGACAACTCGGCCTTATTTCCTAAGGCTCTGAGTCTTCTCGACACCCTTTGTAGGCCTGTGACCTAACCTCTTTAAGATCTTGGTCCCTTTTGATCACAAGGTTGTGACCCTCGGCTTCTTCTAAGTAGCTCGACCTCTTCAAAACCATTGTAGTAATAGCAACAATTTGTCTTTACAAGGACAACTCCAGCTCTAAAATGACTCAACATTCACAACAACGTTTCTGCCTCTAGAATATGCCTTTTAAAATATTATTATGACTTCCAAATAAGTCTTCTTCACCTCCTGGAAATTAATGCAATCGGCTCCCATAAAACTCAATCTCTTAGTCTATCAACCATTGAGAAATTCAATCTCCTATTCTAGAAGAATACGGTTTCCTTGCTAGGTGATTTGTCCTCCAAGTGGTCATCATTTTAACCTTCAGATAGGATGAATCTTGGCTTTCAATCAGGCCTATACTTGGCCCTACAACTTTGCTGACGGTAATCACAATTCTATGCAATTTTTATCCCTTCATTGTCAATATTTTCAATGTGGACAATGCTATTGAATGTTGGCAAATAAGGCATCAATATATTCTTCTTGAAGCTAGTTGAGATCTACAAGAATGTTGCCAAAAGAATTTGATCCCAAACAATATTACATAAAAGCCATCACAGAATCAAGCTTAACATAGACATTACATTTGTGGGATCACTGATTTGATATCCATGGAGAACTACTTGACCAATTTGGATCAAGCCCTTTCTCACTATCAATAACCCCCATTTGTGCTTCACAAGCCTTCGCGTCTCTAGGCTACCTTTTGAGGCTTTTTGGCCTCTGTGCAATCACACTGAGGCCTTTTCGACCTTCCTGAATTTACCCTTTTGCAATCAATACTGAGGCCTTTCGACCCTCTGACACAGGCTAACTAATAATAAGTGACTTGTCTCCCATCTAGGGCAGAATCCTTCTGTTCACGAATTTGTACATGGAGAGAGGTTTTCGGCCTTCTTCTAGGGCACAAACATTCTTCCCTTGATCTTCATTCTTTTCTTCTTCCTCATACTTATCCATTTCTTGCTAGTCAGAGGTTTCCTGCCCTGAACTAATGTTACAAAAGTGTTGGGTTGTGTTGTATTCTTTCCACAACTAGCAACCCTAGTTAACCAGGGGGTTCGAGGGGGGGCAGAGCCCCCCATCGTTGTGCCAATTGCACAGCGAGGGGTCATAAAGGGCTTGAGGGGGGCAGTTAGCCCCCCTCTACGAGGTCCGGGGCAGTGCTCCAGGGAAAAAAAAATTGGACCCTATATTAGGTGGGCGGACCTACCTAAGGTTTTGTGCATGGTTTTCGGACATGGTTTTGGGCGCGATGGTTTTCGATCCATGGTATTGGATGTTTCGGCATGTATATATATGTATTGTAACATTGAAAGAAATATAATGAAAAATCAATCTAGTAGTCCCAGTTTTGGGATCCAGGGAAAAATCTTTGTTTATATTTGTTTTACGTGTTATGCTTTCGCTATTGTTTAATTTTATATTTTTAGAATTCGTATTCAGTTAATTTTTGTACGGGGTTAAAACCTACATCTGGTATCAGAGTTGTTTTGGCTTCAAGGGGACGCCTTTGTTGCTGAGGGGTTTCGCTCGGGCCTGTGGTAGACCCTGTTCAGTGGGAGATCCGCGGGATCAATTCTGGTGGTGAAAGAAGATGGCGAGCAATGGAAAGATAGAGATCGATAAATTTAATGGTCAGTTTTGAGTTATGGAAACTCAAGATGGAGGATCTGTTGGTACATAAAGATCAGTGGATCGCGGTAGAACCAGGTACTAAACCAACGAGAGTGTCCAATGAAGAATGGAAGAAGTTGGATCGGAAGGCAAAGAGCATAATACGATTGTGTCTCAGATTCAGTATTGTTGAATGTATCAGGGGAAGCTACAGTGAAGGCTTTGTGGGACAAGTTAGGGACTTTGTACCAATCTAAGTCTCTGGTGAATAAACTGTTCCTACAAAAAAAATTGTATAACCTAAGGATGAAAGATGGAGACTCGATGATAGAGCATCTGTACGCATTTAATACGGTGGTAAGTCAGTTATTATCTGTTGATATTAAAATTTCAAATGAAGATAAGTGCATCAATTTGTTGTGCTCTCTACCAGATTTGTGGGATAGTTTGGTTATTGCAATAGGTAGCAATGCAACTGCCTTGTAGTTTGATGAAATAGTTTCATCCTTATTGACGGAGGAGATGAGACGGAAAAATATGGAGAGCCACTATGGTGATGCCTTGTCTGTAGAAGGAAGGTCCCAGAACAGAAACAAAAATAAGTCACAGAGTGGGAGAACTAAATCTCAGGAAAACCTCTAAAGGTGTGCTGGAAATGTGGAAAGGAAGAGCACTACAAAAAGGACTGTCAATCTAAAGCTCTTGACAAAGGAAAGGGATCTGATGATGTTCCTTCTGCAGAGATGAAAACCACCTCAGATGAAGGTGGGGATGTGTACTGGGATTCTTCAAGTACACATGTAAATCATGAGGCATGGTCGATTGACTCAGGTGTATCCTTTCACTTCACTCCCCATAGAGAGTGGTTCTGCGCGTATTAGAAATATGATGGTGGTGATGTCTTCTTGGGGGTTGACAGGAAGGCTAAAATCGTTGGTCGCGAAAAAGTTAAGTTGAATCTGCAAGGTGGAAGGATTAGAACACTTCCGGGTGTTCTGCATATACCTGCATTGGCCAGAAATCTGATTTCTGTAACCAAGTTGGATGATAAAGGTGTAAAAACAGTGTTCGAGAAGGATACCTGCAAGATGGTTCGGGGAGCACTAGTATTGATGCAAGGAGTTCGGATTGGAACTCTGTAGAAGCTGCAAGGTAGCACTGTTGTTGAGGGGTGCGATAGTTCTGTGGTTCCTGAAAGTGGAGCGGAAAATCTAGTGGTCTCTAGAGAAAAGTCCATGCTATGGCATCAAAGGCTTGCACATATTCGAGAGAAGGGCCTTCAAATACTTCACGGTAAAGGTATGGTAGAAGGTATGACTAATAGCTCTCTGGATTTTGATTTCTGTAAAAATTGTATATATGGGAAGCAGAATCGGGTGAGTTTCCCCTCTGATCGTAAGAGGGCGAAACAGATACTAGAGCTTGTGCACAGTGATATTTTGGACCAGTGAAGCTTCCATCACTAGGTAAGTCTGTGTACTGTGTATCATTTATAGATGACTTCTCAAGGAATACATGGATATATTTCCTTAGGAAGAAATCTAAAGTCTTGACAGGATTAAAAAATTTAAGGCTCTCGTGGAAAACCAGACAAAGAAGAAGATAAAGATACTGAGGAATTTGAATAATTTTGTAAGAAGTGTGGTATCGCACGACAGAAGACTACTCCATACACACCTGAGCAAAATGGAGTTGCAGAATGAATGAACAAGACGTTGATGGAAAGGTCAAGAAGCATGCTCAATGGTGCCGAGTTAGAACAGGAATTCTGGGCAGAGGCGGTGGAGACTACATGTTACCTGGTCAACAAACCACCTTCATCAGCGTTGGAGGATAAGACTCCACAAGAGGCATGGACTAGTAAAAAACACTCTCTTTCACATCTGAGGGTATTTGGATGTGATGCATATGTACATGTTCCAAAGGAGAAAAGAACAAAGTTGGATAGTAAATCTGAAAAGTGCATCTTTATTGAGTATAAGGATGGTTTAAAGGGTTATAAGCTTTGGAACCAAGTAACAAGGAAGGTTGTGTATAGCCGAGATGTGGTGTTCAGAGAGGTGAAAGATGTTATTAAACATAAAGTCCAACCAAAGGAACCTGAGAAGATAGAGTTTGAGCTTAAGGAGGAAGAATCAAACTCTACAACAGAAGAGGAATCAGAAGATGAAGAGCCACAAACTCCAGTTGTGAGAAGATCAGTTCGAGAAAGAAGACAACCAGAAAGGTATAGTCCATCTGCTTTCTGTTCAAATTTTGTTTTATCAATTACTGATGATGATCCTAAAATTGTGAAGGAAACAATAGATTCAAAGGATGGCAAACTCTGAAAAGAGGCCATGGTTAATGAAATGGCATCTTTGCACAAAACTGAGGCTTGGGATTTGGTGGAGTTGTCGGCTGGAAGGAAACCCATTGGCAGCAAATGGTTGTTCAAGAAGAAAAAAAATGCAGAAGGAAAGGTGCAAAAATACGAAGCTCGGTTGGTAGAAAAAGTTTATTCCCAAGTGTCAGGAATTCATTTTGATGATATTTTTTCTCCTATTGCCAAGGTAGCTTCTATTAGATTACTTTTATCTGTTGTTGTTGCTTTTGATTTTGAGGTAGAACAGATGGATGTGAAGACAGCATCTCTTCACAGGGATCTAGAAGAAGAGATCTACATGAAGCAACCTGAAGGTTTTGTGGTGAAGGGTACGAAAGAAATGGTATGCAAGTTAAAGAAGTCTCTGTATAGGTTAAAACAGCGACCAAGGATGTGGTATCAGAAATTTGATACATTTATACGGGGACTTAGCTTCACCAGAAGCAAAGCAAACCACCATGTGTATTTTAAATTAATTGGTGACCGTGTTATTTATCTGGTCTTGTATGTGGATGATATGTTGTTGGTTGGAAATGACAAAGAAATTATCTAGAATTTGAAGACCCAATTGTTCTCCAAATTCGACATGAAAGATCTTCGTGCTGCAAACTGTATTTTGGGCATGGAAATTAAAAGAGATTAGGCAAAGAGGAAACTCTGATTAAACCAAAGGAAGTATGTCGAGACAATACTACAGAGGTTTAATATGCAGTATAGTAAACCGGTAAAGGTTCCTATTCCTGTAGGTGTAAAGTTATTTATTGAACAGTGTCCCAAGACACAAGAAACGGAAGAGGACATGTCCTGTGTTCCATAAGCAAGTGTAGTCGGTAGCCTGATGTATCTGATGGTCTGTACTAAACCAACATTGCATATGCAGTGGGAGTATTGAGCAGGTTTATGTCAAAACCGGGGAAAGAGCATTGGATAGCAGTGAAGCGGGTTTTCAAGTATTTGTGTGGCACTAGTGATTATGGTTTGTGCTACCAAGGAAGACCAGAATTGGATAGAGTTTTGGATATTCGTGGCTTTGTTGATACAGACTGGACTGGAGATCTGGATCAGAGAAGTTCTACAAGTGGGTTATGTGTTTAACCTATTTGGAGGTGCAGTCAGTTGGATGAGTAAGAAACAATCTGTAGTGGCACTATCAACTATAGAGAT
Organism: Pinus tabuliformis; assembly: GCA_031772625.1. Taxonomy (NCBI): domain Eukaryota; kingdom Viridiplantae; phylum Streptophyta; class Pinopsida; order Pinales; family Pinaceae; genus Pinus; species Pinus tabuliformis. The sequence goes on from CM062820.1 coordinate 48,165,999, forward strand.
AGAATACATGGCAGCCACTCATTCAAGCAAGGAAGCAGTTTGGTTGCAGAGATTGTGTTCAAGTATGGGGTTAGTACAGGAAGCTATAAGGATAGACTGTGACAGCCAAAGTGCAATTTTCTTGGCAAATAATTCTGCTTACCATTCAAAGACAAAGAACATTGATGTTCAGTATCACTTTGTGAGGGATATGATAGAAGGAAAAAAAGTGTTGCTGGTAAAGGTAGACACTTTGAAGAATACTGCAGATGCATTGACAAAATATGTGAGCTTTGAGAAGTTCTCTTGGTGTAGAGAAACAACGTGCATTGCAAGGCTAGATTAATGACTAAGCTCTCATATCGCCCCCTGTGGAAAGAAAACAACAAGTGGTAGAATGTTGGGTTGTGTTATATTCTTTCCACAACTAGTAGCCCTAGTTAACCGGGGGTTAGAGGGGGGCAGAGCCCCCCCTTCGTTGCGTCAATTGCGCAGTGGGGGGGTCACAGGGGGTTTGAGGGGGCGGTTAGTCCCTCTTTACGGGGTCCAGAGAAATGCCCTGGGGAAAAAAATTGGATCCCATATTAGGTGGGAGGACCTGCCTATGGTTTTGTGCATGGTTTTTGCACATGGTTTTGGGCGTGATGGTTTTCGGTCCATGGTATTGGATGCTTCTGCATATATATATGTATTGTAACATTGAAAGGAATATAATGAAAAATCAATCTGATAGTCCTGATTTTGGGATCCAGGGGAAAATCTCTATTTATATTTGTTTTATGTGTTATGCTCTCGCTATTGTTTAATTTTCTGTTTTTCGAATTTGTATGCAATTAATTTCTGTACGGGGTTAAAACCTACAAAAAGTTGGACTAGAATTTCATCAAGGCTGCTCCTTAACTTTCCTTTATTACCATGTTGATTTTTAGAATCTTCCAGTCTAATAATTACTACCAATGATTTCTTAATTGATACTTCTTGTGTCACATTCATCATTAAACAATTATACATAGAAAATCTCAATTGTAAAACAAAAATCACAGTAGGATCATGAAGAGAGCCAAATACAAGAGACAAATTTTCCCATGGGAAAACTCTAACTACGGAAAAACCCAGCAATCTTTTCTCAAAGAAATTATCCAATTCAACAAGAGATGCAATCTGATTTTTCCATTCAAATAAAGTCAACCTTCCCAGTAAACAAGCCCAGGTCAAACCTAGTCAAACTGTCGAAACAAGCCTCAGTCAACCTGCGATCAAACTGCCCAGGAACAGGCTGAATTTTGGCCTCCTTCTGCTGCCCCAAATGTGCCCAAAAAATTCAGTCTGCTCTGCCAAAAACTCAGTCAAACAGATCAGAAGAAGAAATGGTCAACGTAGGTCAAACTTCAGCCTCCTGTACTTTCTCTCTCCTTCGCATGGATGAACAGAAGAGCAGATGTTGTGTGTGATCTGAATTGGCTACAAGAGGTCAAGTCGATTGGCAATATATAGAGTTTGATGAGCCCAAATAGGTGTGTCTTTTGGGCTGGCTGTCTTGTACATTTGGAGGGAAAAATTGAATTTCAAAATTTTTATTTCCCCTCTTTTGGAGCTGACTCGAATTCAAATTGAAATTCCTTTTATTTCTTTTATTTTGTGGGCTAATGCAATCTAGGAATACCGACTGCAGCTACGAAAATTAAACATCTCAGCCATACATGGAATATCACTTGTATAGCTATGTGTTAAGGAAACAATCGTTTAAGAATGAGGACATGTTCATACTGAGAAATAATAATAAGAAAAGAATAAAATAACTTAGAGACATACTATCTATTATAAGAAAAGAGAGGAATTAAACAAAGCAATTAATTTTCACAATTATCAAAGCAATAACAACTGTGCTCCCAACTAAAAGTGTCAAGTGTGAGACTTGAATAAAGTGTCTAAAATGAACAGAACACCCTGAACATTCAAGTAAAAGCTAGTAGGCATAGAAAAAACCATCTAAAATGGACCTTCACAAATCTGAGACACAGTTAACCACCTTCTTAGCAGCTGCTTCAGTCTCAAATGTCACATGACAAAAACCTTTCATAGAACCATCAATACACTTAGCCATACGAATATCTACCACGCTCCCAACATCTTCAAAGAATTTTAACCTGTTATATGAGAGAAGCAGGATAACATAACTTAATGTCAAACACGTGAGCAACATCCAGTCCCTATATCCTAAGAATGATGCAATAAAACTCAAAAACTTCCAAACTCATTTGAAAAGAAAATGCACAGATGGTAATAACATACATATTGCCATGGTCAACAGAGTAGGGAAGATTTCCCACAAACAGAACCTTGCTTCCAGCAGCTACCGGTATTTTGGGCGTCATAGATGAGGACTGCAAAAGAAATGAATTGGACAAACCATCATTATTATTTTCAGTGAAGAGTCATAATAATGTAAAGTACACTGAGTTCTAATGCTTTACCTTTCGTTTCCTATGTTTTCTTTTCTTGGTAGATAGTTGAATGCTAACTTTTGGAGTATCTTCTTCCCCATTAACCAATTCTTCAGGAGTACCATCTTCTTCAAAACAGCCCTTTAAATAGAAAGAACAGAAGGAGGTTAGAAGTAGAGATCAATCATCAAACATCTATATGATTCAGAATTATAAGATCAGTCAGACGCTGCTTTACATGCCCTTTCCTTTACACTAATATTTATGCTTTTTTAAAGTTCCTTGTATACTGATTCTAGAATAGGAGATCCAGTAGGTGATTCCTTAACATATTTTGCTTGTCTTGTGGGCCTGTTAACCCCTAAATTTGCCCCTTGCAAATTTAGAGGGTTAAAGACCAGCGCATTTCATCAGGCTTGAGGTTTAGAGACAAATGCAGATACAGACTGGAGGTTCAGAGATAGATGCAGATACAGGCTGGGGGTTGGTTCCCAAGCAGACTAGTTACATGATTGATTCATTGATATTTCAGACACAGTTTTGCACAAACTCAAGAGCGAATTGTTATTTTTAGCAGGTCCCATACTTTGTAGGACACAGAGTTCCAACTTCCAACCTCCAAGGATTGTACAGCGATATTGACCACATTTTTTTTTGGTCAAGTAAGAATGGAGCTTTCTATTAACCGAACAAGTACATTACATATGTTACAGGGTAAACCAAAATTCCTTTCGTTTACCAAAAATGGTCCACATAACCTATCAGAAGCGTTATTGGCTTTAAACCTTTAAAACTCGGAACCATTCACTCTATTGGAAAATAAGGATTACACAGGAAATACACAAAAACCTGACCCGCAACCCATAAGGTCGGACTTCAAAAATAATACATCCGCGACCATAAAAAACAGCAGGTCCACACTTCCGGTGCAACGCCCTCCCACTGCGCTCACCGAACACCGATCTCCGATCGGCCTGAAATCTGCCGTCCATCTCTTTCAATGATCCAACGGCTATCGTCGAATTGCTTAATCGCATATCGGCGAATCGCAATTCCAACTCCACCTCCTTCCTCCAATCGCCGATCAACCACTTGCACGACCGAACCTCCACCGTTGATCTACCCTTCGTGGATCCAACGGTCCACGCTAATTTTGGGTGGACAAGTAGCACAAGGATTAACCGCCCAAAAAGCGGTTTCCTCTCTCCTCCTCACTACTACGTTTCGCTTGAAGAGTGGAATCAGAGGCCTTCCTCGAAATACCAGTTACCACTTAGACCCCGCCCGAAATAACACTTGTGATTCGAGAAACCATTTTCTCGCGAATTAACTTGCGCGCTCTTCCGCCAAGCGAAGACTATCGATCTATCGCATCGGACGGTTCTCATTCCTTCCTCCCTGTGTCGTTGATCTTCTGCTTATCACTGGATTTACACTTAAACCCCAATTTCTCTGCCATACTCCGTTTAACACATAGGCACTCATAGATACCAATATTTCATTAATCAATTTGTCGCCATCGATCCATACAGTGATATATGGTCGATCAAACCTACAGCACTCCAGAATCGGTCCTCACACCACTGCATCCTTGGTCTTCCTCCGTTGATCTCAACCTTCCACTCAAATCCAATGGAATACTAATGCCAATACAATCTTCGGACTGTTGCCAAACAACAGGCAAACAATTTAGGCTTCCCTATCCTCCCACCTGTCTCCTGATCCTCTTCGATCCATCCTGTCAATCCATTGCTCCCTATCTTTGGCAGCCTGACAGAGACAGTCCTCTAACAGTTTACCTGGGGGTAACAACTCCCAAACATGCCGAGTGTCCCTTTCCTTATTAGTCACTCCTTCATTCGCCAAATGATCAACTAACATGTTAGCTTTTCTTTTCACATGGACAAAGCTTACAGTTTTTAAGGTTTGCAGGTGGGTGTAGATATGGTGAAAGACCTGCGATAGCCTCCAGTGTTTCGACACTTTATCCAGTGATGTGCCATTACATATTTTCTTAGTCGCTCTTATTTGAATTGGATCCTTGAAAATTATCAGAGTTTCTATGACTGTTTCAAATGAGCTATCAGGAAAGACCTCTGGACAGTGGCAATTTGTAGCCAGCACGGAACAACGAGGACCCTTGGTCAAAGCGCGCTGATCGTTGGCCCATGGAGACCGCGCAATGGCACAAACTAGCAAATAGGGAGTCCAGATCCAAAAACAGAGGTCGTTTCTGATACGCGATTAGCGCAAAGCAAAACCCCTCGAGAAGGAAAGACCCCGAGCACTCGGTCACAAGGGAAACCCGAAAACCGTGGGAAAACGCTAAAACTGACAAGGTGGGTCCCACGCTCAAAACCGACGAAATATCAGAAGCATTTCAGGCAGTAAGCGGGTTTGGCAGAGGACCAAGCGATGCCATACACTGAATGACACGTGTCCGGCAGATGAGAGAGAAAACCGCTCTCATCGCAGGGTAACGGTCAAGCAACTCACCCATGCGATAAAAGCGATGACCGTTGGTCTGGAGGCCCCAGATCGACGGCGAAGATTGCATCCGATGTGAGATGGGATTTGATGGAAGAATAGGCTAAGGCATATGAAATTTGGGGTCTGACATGACCACTAAGCTGGCGAATGAATCATTTCACAGAATAACCGAAATAACAATCGTTCGAGGAAGAGCTGGCGCTCAGTTCATGAGGGGACAAGTGGCCACCTCTCTGTGAAATGTTACACAGTGGCGATGACACAGAAGCAGGGAATTCCAGCGGACAGAGGCAGGCGATCCAAAGAGTCGGAAGAGGAAGCGAACAGTCATGGGACAGATTGGCTTTAAGCCACGAACAGACAAAGAGCAGAGGGGAGACAGAGGAGAGAGTGAAGCAAGAAGTAGAGAACAGAGAAGTCGAGCTGACCTGCAGAGCTAAGGCAGCATCGAGCAGACAGAACCGAGAAGGCTTGAGAGGTTCAAGCAATCCCTGTGAGGATATCAGTCGAGAACTGAGTACCAGATTGGACTCATCCCATTAAGACCAGTTGAGGTCGAGACTCGGTAAGGGGGATTCTGTGTACTCTAGCGGCTTGGGGAATCCAAGTACCACCCTACTGAGCATCATCTGTTACAGGAGACTCAAATTGAGCTCCTCATTGTAAAAACCCTGCTTAAAGACACAATAGAAAAGGCCACCATTGAAAGCTAGACCAAGGAACGTAGCCCAGGAGAATTGGGTGAACTCCTTATTAAATTTTTGTTTGTTGTGTTTCTCTTACTGTTTTCCAATGCCTGTGTATTTCGCAATCTTATCAATCTGTTGCTTAAAATAACATAGGCACACACCACCACATGAGTCTGTAATACCTTCATTAATTTCGTGAGGTCGCCTAGGGGTGATTTCAGATCAAATGGTATTAGAGCTATGGGTTGTTAAGGTTAGACAAGCTTGTGTTGGATTTAGCTGTTGAATGCTAACTAGATCAAAGCTCAAATTAGGAAAAGGAGAGTTGGTCGAAACTAATCCTGAAATTGGAAGAGTCTATCCTCAGAAGACAATGTCAGAGGAAGGTTCTGTGGGGCCAGACCCTCAATTTATAGATAGTTTCCTGGCCATAAAGTCCATGGTAAAGGAAATGTATAAGGACTTTAGAAAACATAAAGATGAAGATTCATCAGTCTCCAAACAAGATAAAGGAGAAGAAGAGTCTCTCCTCCATGACCACTCAAAAGGCAAAGGGAAAGAAGAAAACTTTCTCACACCTCCTAATAGCCCTGAACATAAAAAGAAGACATCTTTGACTAAACTATATGTTAAATTTGATTTACCAATATATGATGGAGAGTTGAGTGCAGAAAAGTTGGACAATTGGATTAGACAAATTGATGTTTATTGCAGAGTGCAGAGTATCGATTCAGATAAGAGCAAGATTCAGTTGGCCAGCCTACGCCTTGGAGGCACTGCTTGGTTTGGTGGGAAGGCAGGACCCAAGCTGACATGAAAAGACATGGTAAGACTCTTTATGTCTGTGAATTTGTTTCTACAATCAAAAATCAATTCTATCCACTGGCCTACATGCAGCAAGCAATGATGAGCTGGCAAACTCTTCGCCAATTGAAAGGGAAAAGTGTACAACGTTACACCCAAGAATTTAGAAAGAGAGCTTTGATTCTAGGAATCTCATTAGACTCACCTGAGACTCTGTTGAAGTACATTGGTGGTCTACACAGCTACATGAGACACACTATCCTCATGTTTAATCCCACTAGTATAGATGAGGTATCTGTTCAAGCTACGCATCTAGAAGCTAGAGGAAAGAATGGGAACCCAGAAGTTGGGGGATCATCCCAACCCACTGCAAGCAAGAATAAGGAGAAAAGAAAACAGAAATGGAAAGCAAGGAAAGCCAACACTGCACAGAAAAGCAAGTCTTCATGCACTCACTGTAAGAAGGATGGGCATGATTATGAGCACTATTGGATTCTGCATCCGTAGTTGAAACCTAAGAAGTTCAAGGGTAAAAAGAAGAAGACTGTTGCAGCTATTCAGAAAGATTTGATGTCGGACTCAGGAGATGAAACAACCATTGCAGCCGCAGGTATAAAAAGTAAAAACTTTGAAGCATCTACTAGTAATTCTGCACAATCTACTATTGATGAAGAAAATGAGAGAAAAAGACATGAGATTTTCCATATTCGAGTTATCTCCAAACATCAAAAGATTGATACTTTGTTTGATAGTGGCTCACAAGTAAATTTAATTTATGAAGCAATTGTAAAGAATTTGGGATTACTGACTACACCTCACAAGAAACCATACCCATTAGGTTGGTTAAGTGATAAAGCACAACTACAAGTGACTAGACAATGCAAACTCAAGTTTTCTTTTGGGTCAACGTTTGTAGATGAGGTTGAGTTAGATATAATTCCTTTGGATATATGTGGAATTGTTTTAGGAAGTCCTTACTTGTATGACAGAAAAGCAGTTTTCTATAGAGCCGAGAACAAGTATCTACTCGTTAAAGATGGAATCGAATACTTTGTAAGAGCTCATAAGCTCAAGAATAATTACACTCTCATAAACTCAGGGTAGATGAAATGAATTGTAAATTCATGCAAACAATTTTTATTGATGGTTGTAAAGGAAAATAAACATGATAAAACCAATGTATTTGAAGGTTGTGATGCTAAACAGCACGCTGATTTAGAAAAAGTTGTTTCAGAGTATGATATCTTGTTTCAAGAACCTAAAGGTATGCCACCCAAGAAGGAAATAGTGCATGATATTAATTTGCAGCAAGATGCTCCATTGCCTAAAATTGGAATGCACAAGTTGTTTGCTTTAGAGAATGCAGAAATCAAGAAGCAGGTGCAGGAGTTGCTCGAGAAGGGGTTCACCAGACCTAGCACATCACCATGTGGATTTCCAATCGTTTTGGTGAGAAAGAAAGATGGCTCGTGGAGAATGTGCATTGATTACCGAGCACTGAACAAAATAACAATCAAAAATCATTATCCCCTTCCTCGCATAGATGATCTATTAGATCAATTGAAAGAAGCTGTTTATTTTTCCAAGTTAGACTTGCATAGTGGATATCATCAGGGCAGAGTTGCAGAACAAGATGCATGGAAGACTGCTTTCAAAACAAAGCAGGGATTGTATGAGTAGCTGGTTATGCCTTTTGGCTTAACTAATGCTCTTGCTACTTTCATGAGAATAATGAATGATGTACTCAGACCTTTTCTTGATGATTTTGTTATTATGTATCTGGATGACATTCTGATATTTAGCAAAACGTGGGAAAAACATTTAAAGCATGTTAAGCAGACATTAGATGTTTTGAAAAGAAAAAAAAATTATGTTAAACTCTCAAAATGTAAATTTGGCAAAACATCCTTGAATTATTTGGGACATATAGTAGGGTGTGGTGAATTGAAGATAGATCCCTCTAAGGTGGCAGTCATTGTAAACTGGCCTAAACCCAAATCTACTACAGAAGTTAGGAGCTTCTTAGGAGCAGCACAATATTGGAGAAAGTTCATTTCTAACTTTTCCTTAATTGCAGCTCCCTTACATGCTTTAACAGGATTGAACAAGGTGTTTCAGTGGGGAGACAAACAGCAGAAAGCCTTCGACACCTTGAAAGAAAATATTAGTACTAGCACTGTCAGATCTTCAAACATTGTTTGAGATCCAAACGGATGCCAATGACTATGCCATGGGAGCAGTGTTGATATGTTATCTAGACCCATTATAAATGCATCTACTATACTTAAGCATAATTCTGTGTTACATGAGAGCTACATTGAACAATATGCACAAGATATAAACTTTAAAGATGTATATACAACTTTAAGTCAAGGCAAACGAGTAGAAGAATTGGATTATCATATTAAGGACCTACTCCTATATCATTGTGGAAAGCTACGCATTCGACAAACTGAAAGAGTAAAGATAATTCGAGAAGCACACACTTCTCTAATATCAAGTCACTTTGAAGTAAGTAAAACAGTGGCACAGCTGCAAAGATTTTGTTATTGGCCAAAAATGAACGAGACAGTTTCTAGATATGTAAGAGGGTGTACTATGTGTGCTAAAAGCAAGCCCAGCAATAGGAAACTAGGCTTGTACACTCCATTACCAGTTCCTTCTCATCCCTGGGAAACTATTTCCATGGACTTTGTTGGAGGATTTCCTAAATCTAGGAAAGGTCATGATTATCTGTATGTTGTTGTGGATAGGTTCAGCAAAATGTGTATTTGATACCTTGTAATAAACAGATTATAGTTGAACAAACTGAAAAAATTGTTCTTTCAACATGTATCAGTTTATTTTGGATTACCCACTTCCATTATATCTGATGGAGACACCCGATTTGTGGAAAAGTTTTGGTCAAGTCTGTGGGAACTGATGGACACCAAACTAAAGAAAAGCACAGCTTTCCATCCACAAACCGATGCCCAGACAGAAGTAGTCAACAGGACAGTGATCCAGTTGCTCAGGGGATATTGCAGTAATCATCCTAAGCTTTGGGATGAACATTTGTGTTATGTGCAGCGTGCTTACAACCGAGCCAAACATTCTTCTACATAGAAATCTCCTTTTGAGAGCTGTTTTGGTTTCACACCAAGGTCTCCCTTGGATTTTGTCTTTGGTTATGTGTTTTTTGTTTTGAGTCTTTGATCATGTATGACAGTTGACTATGTATTGCCATTGGGTACCATTTTGATATAATGGATTGGTTCATGAGCCTACTTTGATCATATGTTGTCTTCCATCTATATTATAATGCTGTGTGTTTGGAAACATGAATGAAAATCTTTAAAATTATGTTTAAAATCTTTAAAATTATGTTGTTTTATATAAAAAAAAAAATTATGTATTTTTTACAACGACCGAGTCATTGAAATCGAGTCGGCCGAGTCATTACCGTTTCGGAGTCGGAGTTGGAGTCGATCCTCGGCCGAGTCGGAGTCAGAGTTTTAAAACTATGGTCATAAGTCATAAATATACTACTTTATATCATGTGGATGTCTTCTATATATCTCATTAGAACAATATTTATTGCAATCAATGTAATCACTGTTATATGTAGTAATCATTGTATATAGGTTATTATCTCATGTCAATATTACTGTTCATACATCAAGCCACAGATGTGTGAATCAGTGAGTAATGCCAAATTCACTAAGTAAATGGAACTTTGGATGCATACCTGTGCTTCCTTAGGCTCTTGAGAAAGCTCAATGCTATCTTGTGCAGTTTCCTCCGCATTTTCAGTTTCCTCATCATTCTTTTCCTTTTCTTGTTGACAATTCTGCAAATATGAAAGTACACACCAAAGTATAAAAAGTTTCAAATTATTGATCAAGATATATCTCAGGGTTGTAAAGCTATTTTTACAATACATGCCTTTTCAAGTACATTCCACTTCTGAAACTTATACATCCACCCTTACAACTCCAGGCAATTTACATATCCCCAATTTTCAAATATCTAACAAAAAGAAAATATGAAAACCAATGAACTAGCGTTTTTAAGTAGTTAATTTACAACTATTTTAAATTTTTAAACATCTCACAATATACAACTTTGAATATTACATATCCCCAAATTTAAAATATTTAACCAAAAAAATATAATGAAAACCATTCAAATATTATTTGAACTAGTTCATTGATACCTATTGTAAACAACTCATAGTTCTATGTTATAAAATAACAGCCAGTGTTAACAATCTCCCGTGCAATATCAATTGAAATAGATAGAATTTTAGATGCATGTACCTGTGCTTCTTTAGCATCCTGAGAAAGCTCATTGCTATCTTGTAGAGTTTTATTCACAATTTCAATTTCCTCATCAATCCTATCTTTTTCTTGTTGACAACCCTGCAAATATAAAAATGAGCACCAAAGTTGAAAGCGTTTCAAATTATTGATTAGATATATATCGAGGTTGTAAGATTATTTACAATTCATGCCTACACAAGTACATTCAACATCCAAAACTTGTAGACATCCATCTTTTACCCAATAATTTAGATGAAGTTCCTTACAACTTTGAACAATTCATCTATCCCAAATTTTCAAATATTTATTAAAAAAAAATAGAAAAATCATTGAACTAGTTTTCTAACTAGTTAATTGGCAACTATTTTAAGCTTCTCACAATTTACAACTTTGAACAATATACATATCCCAAATTTTCAGATATTTAACCAAAAAAAGCGCAAATCATTCAGCTAGTATTTTAACTAGTTAAGTGACACCTATTGGATGCATACATGTGCTTCATAGAATTTTTTTTCTTAGGAAAAACGAATAGAAATAGAATTTTGGATGTGCATGCCTGTGGTTCTTTAGCATCTTGCGATAGTTCACTGCAATCTTGTGAAGTTTCAATTGACCTTTTAATTTCCTCATCAATTCCTTCTTTTTTGTGTTGACAAACCTGTGAATATGCAAATGAGCACCAAAGTTGAATATTGATCAAGATATATCTCAAGCTTGTAAAATTATTTGTACAATAAAGCACTTGATCATTCCTAAGTAACTATCACTTAACAAGGACGATACGAATAGAAATTGATGGAACTTTGGATGCATACCTGTGCTTCCTTAGCCTCTTGAGAAAGCTCAATGTTATCTTGTGCAGTTTCATTCACATTTTCAGTTTCCTCATCAATGCCTTCCTTTTCTTGTTGATAATCCTGCAAATACTAAAGTACGCACCAATGTCTAAGAAGTTTCAAACTACTGATCAAGATATATCTCAAGGTTTTAAAGATATTTTTCCAATACATGCCTTTTCAAATACATTCCACTTCCAAAAGTTATATACGTCCACCTTTTCCCTTGTAATTTCACTGAACTTTCTTACAACTCCAAGCAATTTACATATCCCCAATTTTCAAATATCTAACAAAAAGAAAATAAGAAAACCAATGAAGTAGCTTTTTAACTAGTTAATTGACAACTATTTTAAATATCTCACAATTTACAACTTTGAACATTACATATCCCAAATTTTAAAATATTTAACCAAAAAAATATAATGAAAACCATTCAACTATTATTTGAACTAGTTCATTGGTACCTATTTTAAACAACTCATAGTTATAAGTTATAAAATAGTAGCCAGTGTTAACAATCTGCCATGCAATATCAATTGAAATAGATGGAATTTTAGATGCATGTACCTGAGCTTCTTTAGCATCCCGAAAAATCTCATGGCTATCTTGTAGAGTTTTATTCACATTTTCAATTTCCTCATCAATCCCATCTTTTTCTTGTTGACAACCCTGCAAATATAAAAATGAGCACCAAAGTTGAGAATGTTTCAAATTATTGATGATGATATATCTCAAGGTTGTAAATTATTTTCACAATTCATGCCTCCACAAGTACATTCAACTTCCAAAATTTGTAGACATCCATCTTTTCCCCAATAACTTAGATGAAGTTCCTTACAACTTTGAACAACTCCACTATCCCAAATTTTCAAATATTTATCAAAAACTAAGAAAAATCACTGAACTAGTTTTTTAACCAGTCAATTGAAAACTATTTTAAGCTTCTCACAATTTACAACTTTGAACAATACACATATCCAAAATTTTCAGATATTTAACCCAAAAAAGCGCAAACCATTCAGCTAGTATTTTAACTACTTCAGTGACACCTATTTTAAGCGATTCATAATTGTCAGTTATAAAATAATGGCCAATGAACAGAAATAGATAGAATTCACAATGTAGGTACCTGTGCTTCTTTAGCATCTTGAGAAAGCTCATTGCTATCGTGTGGAGTTTTATTTGGATTTTCAATTTTCTCATCAATGCCTATTTTTTCTTGTTGACAAACCTACACATGAAAATGAGCACCAAAATTAATGTTTCAAATTATTGATCAAAATATATCTCAAGGTCACCAAGTCATTTTCACAATTTGTGCCTCCTCAAGTACATTCACTTCCAAAGCATGTACACATCTACCTTTTCCCTGATAATTTCGCTAAAATTTTTTACAACTTTGAACAATTTACATATCCCCAATTTTCAAATATTAAAAAAAAAATAATGAAAACCAAACTAACTCACGGTTTTAAGTTATTAAATAATGGCCAATTTTAAGAATCTGCTCCACAATATTAATAGAGAAAAATACAATTTTAGATGCATGTACCTGTGCTTCCTTAATATCTTTAGAAAGCTCATTGCTATCTTGTAGAGTCTTATTCACATTTTCAAATCCTTCATCAATCCCCTCTTTCTTCTTGACAACCCAACAAATATGAAAATGAGTACCAAAGGTGAAAATGTTTCAAAATATTGATTAGGATATATCTCAAGGTTGTAAACTATTTTTTTCAATTTGTGATTTCTCGAGTACATTCAATTTCTAAAACTCATATACATCCATATCTTCCCTAATATATTTAGTTGAAGTTTTTTAAAACTTCAAACAATTTAAGTATCTGAATTTTTCATATATTTAACAAAACAACTATGAAAACCATTGAAATAGGTTTTTAACGGTAACTGACAACTACTTTAAACACATAAAGTTTATAACTTTGAACAATTTAAATATCCCCAATTTTCAAATATTTAGACAAAAATAATAATGAAAACCATTCAACTAGAATTTTAACTAATTCATTGAACCTATTTTAAGCAACTCACAATTATAAGATATGAAATGACGGTGAATGCTAAGAAAATGCTCTGAAATCTTATCTAGTTGACATTTATTTGGCAACAACAAATATAAACACCACTTGATAAACCCGTTCAGAGTAGTCTCTTTTCTAGTGTTGTGGGGTCATGATCACCTCATAATAGGAGGATTTTTATTGAAAAGAAAATACCAACTTTTCAAGTTTTATCTCAAGCGGTGGCAATTTTCCACTTTGTAAAGGTGGCTCCAGCTCTGTTAAAATTGGAAACCAGGGCAAAACTTCATGTGGGTCATCTTATTCATGGCTAATAATATTTTTATTAGATTCCTCACGTCGAGAGGTGTAGGATTGATATAAAGATCATCCAATTCCGATAAGTATTCATGGAGATATGAATTTATTTTGATTATGTAGGCTCAGAAGCCCAACAGTCGCATCTATTCACCAACCAACGTTGTGTATAAATATAAGAGGACTTTTCCTCATTTGGACTCATCTCATCACATCTCTCTCTCTCTACTGCGCAGATATGAGTCTCTTCTCTACTGCACTGAAATGGGTCTCTCTCTCTCACACATGTGAAGCCGGAAACTACTGAAACTGAAGCTGCAACTGCATTCCTAGAAGATTTCCTCTTTGGAACTGCGTTGTAGGTTCATCTGAACCTCCTTTGAAAGCCGCAACTTTTGGTGGTGGAATGAAGTCAATCCGACGAACGGTTTGCAAGATATCGACTGCCCTAGTTTGAAGCCGAAAACTGCTGAAACTGAAGCTGCAACTGCAGAAGTAAAGATTGACTTGCGTGGCCTAGAATATCTCCTCATCTGAACTGCACTGTAGGTTCATCTAAACCTCCTCTGGAAGCCGAAACTTTTGGTGGTGGAATGAAGTCAATCCGACTGTCGGTTTGTGAGATATGGTCTGCCCTAGTTTGATAATGAAGCCGCTAATGCTGATGCTACTGATCTAGGGTTTGCTACTGCTGATATGAATCAGATTTATTGTACTATTTCTCGCTGCTGAATTATTGAAGATAAAAGAAGATTTGATCAAAGGGTTTCCCCACACATTGTGGGGTTTGTCCCTGGCTAGCCGCCACATCTTGTGTCTCTTGTCTTGGCTTGTTTTCTGTCGATCGTTTAATGTTCTATCTGCACTTTACTTTATGTACATGTGATTGCTAATCGGTGGAATATAATAAGAAAAAGAAGTAAACTGTTATAAGCATAGAACATACCATAACTTAACATGGTATCAGAGCTGAGGTGAAGACAAAGCCCGAGCAAGAGCAAGAGCAATCATTGAAGAGAAGATTGGCAAGGCTATCCTAAAATAACTATGGGGTCCTCAACACTCTTTCCTGCCGAAGACAAGATCCGTGAGAAAGCTGACTATCACAGATGGAAGATGTCTATCGATCTAACCCTTGAAGATCAAGGAGTGTTGGACCATGTAAGAGGCAATATTGTTGAGCCTTCATCAAATGCATCTGCTGCTGCCTGGAAAAAATGGAAAAATGGAAAAGTCAAAACAAAGAAGATCATCCGGGACTCTATCGACAAGCGCTTGGTGGCCTACATCTCTGATCTAGACACCTCCAAGGAAATCTACGACAGACTGGTGAGTTTATTTAAAGTTAATGATGCAAATCAAGTTTTGTTTCTTAGAAATAAGTTGAGGGAAATCAAGAAGGGTAAAGATGAAAGTATGCAGGCATACTTCTTAAGAATCACCGAGATCAAGAACGATCTCCTATCTATTGGGGAAACCATTACTGACAGAGAAATGGCACTCACAACTCTCGGAGGATTACCATCTGAATGGTATGTGTTCAGGACTACTCTTCTGAACAATAATGTAATTCCTAATTTCGAGGAATTAATGGCTAGATGCATTCAAGAAGAAACAAGGGAAGAAGTGCAAGAAATGCCCATGCCTAAAGGTCCTCCTACTGTCTTTTCTTCTCATGCAAAGAGAAGAAAGGACTCACACCGGGACGATGATCAAAATCCCTCTTATGGCAAATCAAAGGAATGACAAATTCAACAGCAAAGGTAAGAGGAGAGCTGGAGATCGAGGAAGAGGACAACCATTCAAGAAGGTTAGAAAGTCCAGGATGTATTAAATACACCTGACCTCAAAAGGAACCTAGTGTCCATCTTGGCAATGGAAGACAAAGGCTACAAGGTAACCTTCAGCAATGGCAAGGTATGTATATGGAAAAATAATGTTAAAGATCTCTTTACTCTTGGGTTTAGTGTTGATTCATTATATCAAGAAGTCCGCTAGGTGTCATGTCTTGTGAGACAACTCTTTAGTCCGAACTTTGGCATCGGAGGTTTGCCCACCTTCATTACAAAGCTCTACCCGATGTAAGACAGATGGTAACAGGGATGCCCGAATTCCAAGTAGAGAAAGAAGGTGTATGTCCGGGATGTGCCAAAGGAAAGCTCAAAAGGGAACCATTCCCCTCAAGCCAAAGCAAGACCTCCGATATATTACAGTTGGTTCACTCAGGCATACCTGAGGTTGGCATTAAGAGGGAGACTACTACACCACATACTCCTGAGCAGAATGGTGTGGTGGGAAGGAAGAACTGCACGATTGTGGAAGCTGTCCGGGCCATGCTACATGATTAAAGACTTCCAAATTTTCTATGGGCTAAAACTACAAACACTGCCGTATATGTACAAAATTCGATGCCCTCATCAAGCATTGGGTTCCAAGACTACTGAAGAAAAGTTCACTGATATTGCTCTCAGCAAGGTGAACAATCTTCCGACTTTGAGGAGCTCTCAAGAAGCCGACAGCAGAGAACCGAAAGAAAAGGATGATGAATCAATGCCTGATGTAGAAGAACCCATGGATCCGATTGATCCTCATCCACATGAGCCTTCCTCTTCTAGGAAGAGGCCTTCATGGCTTAGGGGGATACTTGATGATGTTGAAGGACATGCTGCACCCTGAGGAACCTTCCATCAAAGTAAGAAACTTAACAGGTATCAGGGATACCTGACCATCATGAGCACGATCATACAAAATGAACCTTCATCATTCTCAAATGTCATCAAGCATTAACTATGGAAGGATGCTATGACCATAGAATATGAGTCTATTATGGAGAATGATGTCTCGGAAGTAGTTCCCAAACCCTGGACAAGACAATTGTTACTTCAAAATTGGCTTACAAGATATAGCATGCAGCAGATGGAAGTATGGAAAAGTATAAGGCTCGTTTTGTTGCTCATGGTTTCTCCCAGAAGGAAGGTATAGACTATGATGTGATATTTGCACCTGTTGCCAGATATACGACCATCCGCTCGATCATAGCCCTTGCCACTTCACAAGGATGGAACCTACATCAGATGGATGTCAAGACTGCGTTCTTGCACGGTTTGATCAAAGAAGAGGTCTACGTGGAGCAACCCGAAGGATTTGAGATTTATGATTGAAAATCTCATGTATGCAGGTTGAAGAAGGCTCTCTATGGGCTGAAGCAAGCACCCCGAGCATGGTATGAGAGGATCGATAGCTACTTGATGAAGTTGGGATTCACTAGGAGTGAAGCCGATCCTAACCTTTACTTTAAGGTTGAAGATGACAAGCCTATCATACTGGTGTTGCATGTGGATGACCTCTTTCTACAGGTGCAAACCCTCTCATTCACAAATGTAAGAGGGAGATGGCTTCTGAATTTGAAATGAAGGACCAAGGACTTGAAGTGTGGCAGAAGCCAAGGGAAATTTTCCTATCTCAAGGAAAATATGTGGTAAAGATATTGGAAAGATTTGGTATGATGGACTGCAAGCCTGTGACTACCTCGAGAATCTTAACTTTTAGAAGTTATATGGTAGTGATGTCGAACCAGACTTGGGAAATGCCTCTGAGTTTCAAAAACTCATTCGCATTGATGTTCTTGGTGAACCTCCGTCCGAACATATGTTTTGCAGTTAGCATTGTGAGCTCATATTTGGTTGAGCCTCACTAGATTGATGACAGGAATCTTCTGAGATGTCTTCAGGACACAATCTCTCATGGATTAAGATACACTACTGGAGATGTGAGACTACTTGGATATACTGATGTTAATTGGGCAGGCAGTGTGGTGGACCGTAAGAGCACTTCCGGGTGCTGTTTCACCTTGGGATCTGCTTCGATATCCTGGATGAGCAGGAAGCAGAAGTCGGTGGCTTTGAGCACCACCAAAGCAGGATATATTGTTGCTAGCATGACCTCGTGTGAGGCAGTCTGGTTGCGAAAGCTCTTCAGTGAGCTGTTTGGATTTACATTGGATACCACTGTGATTCTTTGTAACAACCAGAGGTGGGATTCGATTATTGAGGAATCCCGTATTCGTCAATTGCTCCAGCAGATAGACATCATCTGGGATATGGTAAGTCCATGAGCAAGGAAGCTCCATCACATTAAGATGATGTACAGGTTGATACACCTTGTCAAAGCCCCGAGGAAAGATCTAATCTGTGATTTTCCCAAACGACTTGGAGTCGGCAAGAAACTCTTGTACAATGGTCCTGCATGTTGCATACATTGAGCTCTGGGAGCTCTGAGGGCTTGCGGTTCCTACTGGAGCAACATATGACCACAAGGTGACTCACCCTCCCCTGGTGGTGCACACTGGAACAAGATGATTCGCTCTCTTGTGGGACAAGATGATTCGCTCTCTTGTGGAACAGGATGATTCGCTCTCCTGTGTAGCAGGATGATTAGTTCTCCTATGAGGCCTGGATTGATGTGTTCTCCATGGCAGCCTGGATTGATCTATTCTCCATGGCAATTGTAGCAGGATGGATGTGTTCTCCTGTGAGGACAGGATTGATTAGTTCTCCTGTCGAGGCATCCTACCCATGCAGTCTGGGACTCATGGGAAGTACCTCTCATCTGATCAATGAGCAGGGAAATGAAGTTAGGGACCATAGTAGTACCGATGGACGCATCGTTGTAACTACCGTACTCCCTACGCTAGAATGACCTCCATTGATCTGGGATCAATGATACTGGTCTGGGACCAGTGGTAGGAGTTGTACCATACTATGACGCTGACCTCGGGTCAGTTGAGACTGGTCTGGGATCAGTGGTACATACTCTGAGACTGACTTTGAGTCAGTGGAGGATGATATTGGTCTAGGACCATTGGAGTTGTACTCACTATGACGCTGACTTTGGGTTGGTTGAGACTGGTCTGGGACCAGTGGTACATACTCTGAGACTGAATTTGAGTCAGCATGATACATCCTCGATCATTTCTTCTTCTTCATAATTCGGACAAAAGCAGAGTAGAACAGAACAATGCAAGAGCAGAGCAGAACAGAACAAAACAGTACAGATCAGTGCAGGGCAAAACAAGACAAAGCAGAACAGGCAAAATAGAGCAGAGCAAGGCAAGGGTCAGGCTGTACAAGACAGTGCATTTGATGGATGAATAGTAACGACCGATAGACAGATTGCAGATGAAGTTCTCCATGGTTGAGAGGGAGTGTTAAAATTGGCAACCAGGGCAAAACTTCATGTGGTTCATCTTATTCATGGCTAATAATATTTTTATTAGATTCCTCTCGTCGAGAGGTGTAGGATTGATATAAAGATCATCCAATTCCGATAAGTATTCATGGAGATATGAATTTATTTTGATTATGGAATTATTATCAAGCCGACCTACAACTCATGTAGGCTCAGAAGCCCAACAGTCGCATCTATTCACCCACCAACGTTGTGTATAAATATAAGAGGACTTTTCCTCATTTGGACTCATCTCATCACATCTCTCTCTCTCTCTACTGCGCAGATATGAGTCTCTTCTCTACTGCGCTGAAATGGGTCTCTCTCTCTCACACATGTGAAGTCGAAAACTGCTGAAACTGAATCTCCAACTGCAGAAGTAAAGATTGACTTGCGTGGCCTAGAAGATCTCCTCTTTGGAACTGCGTTGTAGGTTCATCTGAACCTCCTTTGAAAGCCGCAACTTTTGGTGGTGGAATGAAGTCAATCCGATGAACGGTTTGCAAGATATCGACTGCCCTAGTTTGAAGCCGGAAACTGCTGAAACTGAAGCTGCAACTGCAGAAGTAAAGATTGACTTGCGTGGCCTAGAAGATCTCCTCATCTGAACTGCGTTGTAGGTTCATCTGAACCTCCTCTGGAAGCCGAAACTTTTGGTGGTGGAATGAAGTCAATCCGACTGTCGGTTTGTGAGATATGGTCTGCCCTAGTTTGATAATGAAGCCGCTAATGTTGATGCTACTGATCTAGGGTTTGCTACTGCTGATATGAATCAGATTTATTGTACTATTTCTCTCTGTTGAATTATTGAAGATAAAAGAAGATTTGATCAAAGGGTTTCCCCACACATTGTGGGGTTTGTCCCTGGCTAGCCGCCACATCTTGTGTCTCTTGTCTTGACTTGTTTTCTGTCGATCGTTTAATGTTCTATCTGCACTTTACAAATTTTTAAAAATTTCATATGTCTAAACTTAGGGAATATGGTTAATTTATCAGTATTAATTGAAATAAGGTGATAATCATCTAGAAACTCACACATATCGACAGGGAATTAATCTGGGTCATTGATTATGTTTTAATTTTCGTCATTGGTGCTCCAACAGAAGATTATAAGAAGTCGATGGGTAGATGGAGAATACACCAGTTGCAGATACTCAATGATCTAGGCAGTTCGATTTCCTAGTGGCAGATGATTCAGCAGTGAGATCAAGCCAGTGATTTAGCAGAAGGCTTAGGGGCAGCATAGTGATTTTCCGGAGGAGTTTCCAGTTCCGAAGGAGTCAGAAGATGAGGTCGTAATTATTCTCCAAGAGGCTACGCAAGGGTTGCGTAGTGCCTCAGGAAGGGCAGTTTGATTTAGCTGTGGAGTGGAATGTTTTAGGTGTCGGAGGCCGGGAAAATTTCCAGAAAGCCTGGACAGAGACTTCCAGCAGCTGAGACAGGCAGAAAGTTTGCTTCAGAGGGAGTTCCGGGTTGAGCGTGCAAGGGACTGTGCAAAGCCAGCGCAAAGGTTGACGCAGATCATTTTGGGGATCAGTTTCTGAGCCCAAACTGAGTCAAGATTGCTTGGAGAGGAGGGCGAAATTCCCCAGATATTTTGGCCAGTATTTCTTTCAGATAGAAATGCCAGTTTGGCATCATTTTATTGTACTCGGAATTTTTGGTGCATAATAATAAAACCCTCATTTGTTGCATCGTTTTTCCGAGGACGATTGTCCAAAAATAACAGTGTCAAAATTTTATGTGAGAGCTAAATCTCTCAGTTTCCAGTTTGTTATTTTTCCGCAGCATTTTTATGGTGAAAATTGCAGTTGTGATTTTATTCGTCAATTGTCGTAGCAAATAAACTGTATAATTAAATTTACAGTTAGAAGAGGAATTTCCAGTTGCTGCAATAGATGAAATTTTCCTATGTTAGAACATAAGAAAGAAACCATAATACTTGCTCCTCTCGAAGAAGCACCTAATGAGGACTCCTACATGCTAGACACTTAGCCTATCTAGAAGGCCTTCTGATGCTACAAACACCAACACTATCCTAGCAATGAAGGGATTCTCCACTACTCCCAGCTTGTCCTAGTAGAACACAAACTTCCCCTTCACCAAGGGCTTGGTTAGAATGTCGACCACCTACTCATCCATATATATATGTACTACAACCTCACAACACGCCTTTGGACTGTTAGTTTTTGTAGCAACGGATGTGTTCTAGCCACAAAATTTGGTGGAGAGGCTAGAATACATGAGATATCCAAAACCCATAAATCGTTTATGGATATTCCACCTAGAAGTGTCTTAATTAATCAATATTAATTGAAATAAGGTGAGAATCATCTAGAAACTCACACGGATCGACAAGGAATTAATCTGGGCCATTGATTATGTTTTAATTTTCGTCGTTGGTGCTCCAACAGAAGATTATAAGTAGTCGATGGGTGGATGGAGAATACACCAGTTGCAAATACTCAATGATCTAGGCAATTCGATTTCCTAGTGGTAGATGATTCAGGAGTGAGATCGAGCTAGTGATCGAGTAGCAGATGGCTTAGGGGCAGCATAGTGATTTTCCGGAGGAGTTTCCAGTTCCGAAGGAATTTCGAGTTCTGAAGGAGTTAGAAGAGGAGGTCGTAATTATTCTCCAAGAGGCTACACAGGGGTTGTGTAGTGCCTCAAGAAGGGCAGTTTGATATAGCTGTGGAGTGGAATGTTTCAGGTGTTGGAGGCCGGAAAATTTCCAAAAAGCCTGGACAGAGACTTCCAGCAGGAGAGACAGGCAGAAAGTTTGCTTCAGAGGGAGTTCCAGGTTGAGCGTGCAAGGGATTGTGCAGAGCCAGCACAAAGGTTGACGCAAATCATTCTGGGGGTCAGTTTCTGAGCCCAAACTGAGTCGAGATTGCTTGGAGAGGAGGGTAAAATTAGCTTAGATATTTTGGCTAGTATTTCTTTCAGATAGAAACGCTAGTTTGGCATCATTTTATTGTACTCAAAATTTTTGGTGCATAATAATAAAACCCTCATCTATTGCACAATTTTCCCAAGTTGGGTTTTTCTAGGGACGATTGTCCAAAAAAAACAGTGTCAAAATTTTATGTGTGAGCTAAAATCTCTCAGTTTCCAGTGTGTTATTTTTCCGCAGTATTTTTATGGTGAAAATTGCAGTTGTGATTTTATTCATCAATTGTCATAGCAAATAAACTGTATAATTAAATTTACAGTTAGAAGAGTAATTTTCAGTTGCTGCAATAGATGAAATTTTCACATGGTATCAAAGCGTGACTGATCAGTGGAGAAGCTCAAAAGCAGAGAAAGAATTTCGCAGCTCAAAGGGAGTAGCAGACCGAAATTCTTGAGGCGACGCAGTGCTCAGATAGGGACGTCGAATTGTTGGGCCAGCAATTCAATTTTCAGTTGCAGGGGTGCAGAAAATACAATTGGCCCAAGAGAGTGATTCCAGCAATTAGAGGGAGTAGTTGCAGCTCAAATTTTCGCTGAGCAGATTTTTGGTTGGATGCAACGAGTTTTTGCAGTTGCAAAATCAACATAGGGTGGAAGAGGAATAGCACCCAAATTGTTCTTCCTATGATCATGGACAGAATTGACATTCAGGAGGCTTCAGACTTGTCTTCTAGGTTGGAGGACGAATTTGCTTGCTTATCAGGATCAGCGTCACAAGGTGTCTGGTATATAGACAGTGGAGCATCAGCTCATATGATAGGGGTTAGAGAATATTTCTCTAACTACAAAGGAGGAGCAGATGGATTTCCATATTACTATGGGAAACAGAACGAAGTGTACTTCAGTAGGGAGAGGTACCATCGATTTTCAGAGGGAGTCCAAAGCAAGCACCAACACTACAGATGTATTGCATGTCCCAGGATTGGGTACGAACCTGATTTCAGTATCCCAGTTACAAGATAAGGGATACGATATCCACTTCATAGGGAAGAAAGTGTTTATCAAACACTCAAGTTGGAAGAAGGTAAGACAAATTGGAGTTTGAAGAAACAGATTGTACAGGTTGCAACTCGACTCTCCAATGGCACTAATAGGTAGTGACAGTAGCAGTGGGAAGGAGCTGAATGAGTTATGGCATAGGAGAATGGGACATCTACACCATGGAGCACTCAAGATGCTCAAGGAAACAGTAACAGGGGTTCCAAAACTTGGCACAGAACACAATGATGTGTGCAGAGGATGCGTACTTGGGAAGTATGCTAAGGCAGCATTCCCAAGAAGTGACGGCAAAGCAAATGGTATCTTAGGACTTATACATTCAGATGTTTGTGGCCCAATGTCCACTAGAGCTCTTAGTGGTGTCGAATACTCTGTCACCTTTATTGATGACCATTCCAGGAAAAACTGGATCTACTTCATGAAGACCAAAGATGAGGTCTTCGATCGTTTCAAGGAGTTTAAGGCCCTCGTGGAGAATGCGAAAGGGAAAAAGATCAACGTGCTTCGCTCAGATAATGGTGGAGAGTATATTGATAAAAGGAAGACATTAGAAGAGAATGGACAACTCCATATAATCCACAACAAAATGGGGTAGCGGAGTGAAAAAACAAAACCATAGTTGGGGCTGCAAAAGCAACATTATATGACCAAAATCTGCCCAAGTTTCTATGCGCAGAGGCACGTAACACACAGTATACATTCAGAACCGGACTCCTCATAGAGCATTGGGGAAGAAAACGCCAAAAGGGGTCTTCACAGGGAAGAAGCCAAAAGTTAGTCACTTAAGGATCTTTGGCAGCATTGCTTATTGCCAGGTGCCAAAAGAGAACACACCAAATTGGATCACACTGCAGAGAAGGGGTTTCTCGTTGGGTATAGTGAGACCTCCAAGGCATACATGATCAACATTCCTAGCAATAGGAAGATTGTAGTAAGACGAGGCATAAAGTTCATGGAAGATCGAGATTTCAAGAAATGTTGTGAGATCCCTGCAAGTGATCAGGATTAGCCAGCTGAAGCTCCATTGGTCCAGCAACAAGGGCAGCTAGTGGGACCACCAATGGGATAGTCACAAGCAATGTTGATAATATTGGTATCAGAAAAATATTCGGGAGGGTCTAGAAAACATCTTATCAGCAACATCGGCGAAAATATCGGCAAATATCGACAAGCATAAAAAATCATATTTTTTCTTTTTTTTCCCTTTTTTTTCAGATTTTTAAACATAGCCGATATTTTGAAAATATGGCGATATTTCGTCGATATTTTCAAAATATCGCGACATTTTGCCGATATTTTGAAAATTTCGTGATATTTTCAAAACGGAAAATATCACGATATTTACTCGGCAATATATCGTTTTGCCGAAAATATCGCAATATTTTCGAATATCATCGATATATCGCCGATATTATCAACACTGGTCACAAGGATCCAGTACAGTAACCAGTACTAGTATTTTATCAGGAGCAAGGAATCCAGTGAGATCTCAGGAGACGGAGCAACAAGAGCAGGATGAGGAGGAGCTGGTAGAACCTCCCACTACTAGTGGTCGAGCCAATAGAGAAGTTCGTCAAACATTGAGAGATGCAGAGGAGTTTCTTGGAACTCCTAGAACAAACAAAAGACAGTGCAAGCAGCCTGACAGATATCAAGCATTGGTAGCTCAGGTTGCAAAACCTTCCAGCTTCAGGAAGCCGCACAACATTAGGTGTGGGTAGATGCCATGGTAGAAGAGTACAACTCTATCATGACAAATGATGTTTGGGAGGTGGTGTCGAGGCCCGAGGACAGGTCAATTGTAAGTTCTCGATGGATGTCAAAGATCAAGTATGTTGCAGATGGTAACATAAAGAAGTAGAAGGCTAGGTTGGTGGCAAAAGGGTATGCACAGAAAGAAGGGATAGATTATGAAGAGACATTCACCCCAATTGCCAAATACACCTCTATTCGGTCAATTATATCCCTAGCAGCTCAGATGGGATGGCAGATTCACCAGATGGACGTCAAGACAACATTCTTGAACAGGGTGATAGAGGAAGAGGTGTACATTGAACAACCATAGGGCTTCGAGACTCATGAGAGACGCACTCGTATGCAGATTGAAGAAATATTTATTCGAGCTCAAACAGGCTCCCAAGGCATGGTATGGTCGGATTGGCAGCTACTTCCAACAGATGGGATTCGACAAGAGGGACGCAAATCCAAACCTTTATTATTTGATGGTAGAGTGTGAACCACTCATCCTAGTATTGTATGTGGATGATCTCTTCTTGACAGGATCATCGGGGCTCATAGAAGATTGCAAGAGGAACCTCGCAGTAGAGTTTGATATGAAGGATTTGGGGTTGATGCACTATTTCCTAGGATTGGAAGCGTGGCAGAAGGACGAGGAGATCTTCCTTGGGCAAGGAAGATACGCTACAGATATTCTGAAGTCGTTCAGAATGCAGGATTGTAGACCCATGTCTACGCCCATGATCAACAACTGGAAGAAGATATATGCATCAGATGACAAGGATGTCGACCCCACCTTGTATAGACAGCTTATCAAGTCTCTCATGTATCTGGTCAACATTAAGCTAGATATTTGCTTCGCAATCAATACCCTCAGTCAGTTTATGGTAGAGCCAATGAGGGTACATTAGGCAACAGTGAGGCATATTTTGAGATATGTGTGTGGCACAATCGAGTATGGGTTGAGATATACCCGAGGGGATGATGTCATACTATGTGGATTCACAGACGCAAATTGGGCAGGCAATTCAATGGACAGGAAAAGTACCTCTGGGCACTGCTTCAGTGTTGGATTAAGGATGGTTACTTTGTCATGTCCCCAATTAATAGTTTTGCTAAGGGAATTCTCAATTTTGCAATTTTTGGCAGTTAATAAATATTTGGCATATAAACTTAGGAAAAGTGGGTGAAAAAAAAAATTATAAAGGAGCCACCCCCAAACATTAGAAAAGGCAAGAAATTCAATGGGAAGTGGAGAGTGGGGGCCACTCCAAGGGAATACACCATTTGTTGGACACTACTTGCAGAATTTGTTGGAGGAGAGGAGAGAATTGCAGAGCAGAAGTGAGCCCATCTCACCAGTACGAATTTCTCTTGTTGAGCCTACGCAGTTACTACCCAGGCCTGTGTAGTAATTGAGAGGGAGTTGTTGTGGGTGGTCTTGGTCAGAGGTATTTGGAGTTGGGTTGTTGTGTGGGAGTTAGAAGTGAGCCAAGGGGATATTTTCCACTATTTTGGAGGGTTGTAAAGACAGAAATTCCTGCAGACCGAAATTCACTAGTAGTGGAGAAGTGTTGGGAATTTGGGGTCAATTTTGGAGCGTCAAAACTAGAGAAAACACTTTTTGGGTTTTTGACAAGGATATCATATCTAATTTGCACAATTTTCTGGGCAAATTTGAGGGGTCAAATCAAGGTCTCAACACAGCTAGCAGTGCAAAATTACTAGGGCCAATGCAGATATCTGGAAGATAAACTCCTACAGCAGTTGGACATTTATATATCAACCACCTGAGGCTTCTAGCTTGCCTTGTGCAAAGCGCAAGTGCACTCTTTCTATTTCACATTGTACTCCAGCAGTTATATATAAAAAAATTAACTATTTTGGCGTGCGTGTTTGGGGGCATTTCTGGTTTATTGGTGTTTTTTGAAAAAATTTATCTTGAATTGTCTTGCATGTTTTTGTTATCATTGTAAATTTTTCCATTAGGAATATTAAATTCTTGGTATAGCTGGAAGCAGAAGTTAGTAGCATTGAGCACTGCATAAGCAATGTATATGGCAACAAGCACAGCTACGTGCGAAGCTATATGGCTTCGGAAACTGCTAGTGCGCTTGTTCAGTCAGAGGTTGGAGGAGACCAATGTCCACTGTGATAATCAAAGTTGCATAAAGCTCTCTGAGAATCCAGTGTTTCACGACAAATCGAAACACATAGATATTCAATGTCATTTCATCAAAGATTGCGTACAACATGGAGCAGTCCAGCTATAGTATGTTCCTACAAAAGAGCAGGTTGCAGATATACTCATGAAAGCTCTAGGGAGAGCTAAGTTTGTGTATTTCAGAGAATAGATGGATATGGTGGAGAACCCGTTTTAGTAGCAGGGACAAATTATTTTGGATGCTTCTCAGTTGCAGTAGTTGAAGTTGCAACAGCAACAGATGAGAGGGAGTTGCAGTGCAAATCCAGTGTTCGCAGAAGTATAGCAGGGTTAGCAGCAGCACAGATGCAGCATCAGAGTTGCGCAGTGGTTGGTGGGCAGCAGTAGCCAGACATCAGCAGCGTGACAGGAGGTGATATAGAGACAGGGTGTTGTGGCAGGTTGTGCAGCACTAGAGAGAACATAGTCCTTACTAAGGGAGAGTTTTTGTAGCATCAGATGTGTTCTAGCCAGAAAATTTGGTGGAGAGGCTAGAATACATGAGATCTCCAAAACCCAAAAATCTTTTCTGGAAATTCCATCTAGAAGTGTCTAATTAGATTATTAGTCGATTTTCATATATTTCCTAAGTCTAAATTTAGGGAATATGGTTAATTAATCAGTATTAATTGAGATATGGTGAGAATCAACTAGAAACTCACACAGATCGACAGGGAATTAATCTGGGCCATTGATTATGTTTTAATCTTGGTTGTTGGTGCTCCAACAGAAGATTATAAGAATAAGTTGATGGGTAGATAGAGAATACACCAGTTGCAGATACTCAATGATCTAGGCAATTCGATTTCCCAGTGGCAGATGATTTAGCAATGAAATCGAGCCAGTGATCGAATAGCAAGTGGCAAATTTTCCGAAGGAGTTTCCAGTTCTGAAGAAGTCAGAAGTGGAGGTCGTAATAATTCTCCAGGAGGTTACACAAGGGTTGCGGAGTGCTTCAGGAAGGTCAGTTCGATTTCGTTGTGGAGTGGATTGTTTCAGGTGCCAAAGGCCAAGAAAATTTCCAAAAAACCTGGACAGAGACTTCCAGTAGCAGAGACAGGTCGAACGTTTGCTTCAGAGGGAGTTCTGGATTGAGCATACAAGGGACTGTGCAGAGCCAACGCAAAGGTTGACGCAGATCATTCTTGGGGT
Organism: Pinus tabuliformis; assembly: GCA_031772625.1. Taxonomy (NCBI): domain Eukaryota; kingdom Viridiplantae; phylum Streptophyta; class Pinopsida; order Pinales; family Pinaceae; genus Pinus; species Pinus tabuliformis. Next base: position 48,194,159 of record CM062820.1, read on the forward strand.
CAGTTTCTGAGCCGAGAATGAGGTGAGATTACATGGACAGGAGGCTAAAATTCCCTCAAATATTTTGGCCAGCATTTCTTTCAGATAGAAACGCCAGTTTGGCATCATTTTATTGTACTCAAAATTTATGGTGCATAATAATAATAAAACCCTCATTTGTTACACCGGTTTTCCCAAGTTGGGTTTTTACGGGGACAATTGTCCAAAAATAAGTGTCAAATTTTATGTGTGTGCTAAAATCTCTCAGTTTTCAATTTGTTATTTTTTCGTAGTATTTTTATGGTGAAAATTGCAGTTGTGATTTTATTTGTTGTTTGTCGTAGCAAATAAATTGCATAATTAAATTTAAAGTTAGAAGAATAATTTCTAGTGGTTGCAATAGATGAAATTTTCACATGGACCCTATCACTAATGAATGCGACCTGATCTCTATACATTTGGACCTTTCATGAAACACTAGATTCTTTGAAAGTTTGATGTAACTATGACTATCGCATTGAATTGTGGTGGGATCCATCTCAAGACCAAATAAACCTGTGAGCATTTTGCAAAGCCATATGGCCTCACAACTCGCCAGACTCGCAACCGTGTACCCAACCTCTACTAAGCTAATCGTTATAGAGTTCTACTTCTCGCTAAACCATGAGATCACAGTGGACCCCAAACTGAAACAACACTAAGTACTTGTCTTGTCCATTACACTGCTACCCCAATCTGAATCTGTGTAGCCCTACAACTACACTACACCAATCCTGGCAAACCTGAGTCCATACTCAATTGTCCCTCTCAAGTTCCTAAGTACATGTTTCACTCCCACCCAATGAACCCTCTGACAAATGTGTTCACAACAAAACATATATACCCTAGTGTTGACTAGATACATCAAGGACCCTATCAGCGACCTATACAATGTGGGATCCACCAACTCAGACTTAGAAGCATTAAGCATCGTCAAGTTGGTAATCATGGTTGTCGACATAGGCTTGCAATCCTCCATCCTGAATCTCTTTAGGATATCAACCGCATACTTGCCCTGCCCAAGGAATATCTCTCCCAACAGTTGCCACACCTCCAATCCCAAAACGAAATGCAACATCCCGATGTCCTTAATCTCGAACTCCAAAGCAAGGTCCTAACTTCCACATCTCTATGAGCCTCTTAGCTCGTCAGAATGAGATCATCCACATAAAGCACCAAGGTAAGTGGGACATCCCCTGTGGGTTAATTCCCCTTGTAATTATGTAACAATAAAATTTAAAATGGTTGAGAGAGGGACACAGATTTTGTTGCTTGAGGAGGGAGATTGCTTGAGGAGTTGGTTGTTTTAAATATCATTCAAGGGTTGACTGAGTGGTTTTAATGGACCTAACCGTGTTATTAAATCTGTCGAAATCAAGGGCATGCCCACGTGTCCTTTGGGCATATTTGCAAGAATTAAAAGAAGAGTATGGGTTGTGTTACCACTCAAACCAACAAGGGACCTGAAGGGGTTACTAAGAGGGAAATTGTTGGCTTAAGGGCAACTGTGGAGGCTTAGCCCACTGCCACCACAACAAAGTCTCCCTGCTCTTTACGAACATTCACCGATGGGAGGAGTCCTAGTAGTGTAGGGATTCACTTGTAAACTATATGTCAATGGAAAGATGAGAAGTGACCCTGAAAACCCTTTCCCAAGGATGGAGTGAAGAATGGAGCGTGCTTTCTCTTTAAGCAAGGGACTTGGTCCACCAAGGATAAGGGGAGAGGATTTTGGGGTTGAGGGGGAAAGGATAGGCTTATGAACAAGTTTCTCAATCCCTATAATCCTTGAGAAACATAGATTCCCAAATGGTCCTTGACAAATAGTCTTTATTGAGAGGGGGGACCACATGGGGTGAAGCGGACCCAGCCCAGGTTCGGGGATGGAATGTAACAACCAATGATGTTCCTATCCTGGACAAGGTGAGGGGAAAGGACCAAACAAGAATGCTTTCTTCAAAAGGTTGAATTGATCATATTGAGGTCTAGCCTTGGGGATGCCTAGGCACGATTCGATCCTAGAGCTAGGGCTTGAGATTCCCGAAGATTACACCATTAGAATTGCCTCAAATTTGGAGGAGAGTGAGGGGATTCACCAACACAATAGCCTATAGGAGACTGAATTTTGTCCTTGGGTCAATTCTCGGGAAATTGATGCCCTAGGTGACCTAATGGAGCTAGACTTGGGGAAAATGGTCGAAATGATCACCCTTTACCCTTTTTGAGGTATCAGTTCCTAGATAACTTGGGGATATCAAGTCAAGGATAATGATGAGTAAGAACTTGGTTTCTTGATCAAGGAGGCCCAGAAAGTCAACTTCGCTAATGTTGAGAGAAATAAAAGAAAGTGACTTTCAAGTATTTATACTTCAAAGCAAATGATGCAAGTTTCTCAAGATAAATAAATCTCTAGGACATTTCATTCATATAACATTGGCCCATACATTAAATTAGTTAAAACATGCTCAGTTCCACATTTCAATAATGCAACAACTAGCCCTAATTTTAGTAGTATGCACCAACAAGAATAATAGCATCAAAATTTAATTACAACGTTATAGAGTATATCCAACCAGATTTCGTTTGCGAAATAAAGCTCCAAGACAAGAAATAGCCCAAATCCATATATCAAAATTTATCCATCTCCAAAAATATCCGTCAAGGAAAAAGTGAGAAAATTCTCTATGATTAGAGAGATCCCAAGTCAAGTGATGATCCAAATGAATGTATCTAACATCAAAGCCTCCTAAGGAGTTCGAATTAGCCTATGGGCCTACATCATCTCCTAATGATAAAATAATGTGCAAATAAGACCCCTACTGGTGACAAGCCCACCAAACTAGCTTACAAATGTAAAAATAAGGCTCACAAAGGGCCAAATAACAATATGTGTATATCGTAGGGCCCTCCAAAGGCTCAATAATATCTTGAAGTGCCATATTGAGGAATAAATTCCTCGGAATATGATGGACAAGCGAGTGGCCCCTTGTTCTCCAAGTAGAAGACATGTGGTGCTCCCAGTGGGTATGAGGGCACATAGATGACCCCATAGGTCACTAGATGAATCGGAGATGCCTGTAGATCCTCTGCAAGGGTCCAAGTGGTGGAAGGTCCAATGCGTCCTAGAGTCTTCCAATACAACCAATCATTAGAATAATCAGGTAAAAGAGCTTACAAATCATGGATAACAAAGTGCACACTTCATAATGGCATGCCTTCCGTAGTGGGTTTTGGCATGTGCTAGTGTCTCCCAGAGTCCCATCTCCAAAGGGGGTTAGCTGAGTACCTTATTAGGTGTCCAAGTGGTGGAATGAATGTTGTCATGACATCGTACAAGTGTTGGAACACCTGCCAAGAGTGTGGGGTTCTTGTGTGGGCCTGTTAGGCCTGTAGATCCTCTAAAAGGGTCCAAGTGGTGGAATGAATGTTGTCATGACATCATACAACAGTTGGAACACCTGCCAAGAGTGTGGGGCTCTTGTGTGGGCTTGTTGGGCCTGTAGATCCTTTGAAAGGGTCCAAGTGGTGGAATGAATGTTGTCATGACATCGTACAAGTGTTGGAACACCTGCCAAGAGTGTCGGGCTCCTGTGTGGGCCTGTTGGGCATAATGTACCAAGCATATCACCATCATCCCAAAAGTGGATCGCTAGTAGTCTCTGAGCATCCATGAAGATCAGTGGAGTGTTTTCTGCTGCTGTGGAGGCCCATGGCTCTATATGCACATCCTACATGTGCCAATGTAGACCTCTGGGGGTTAGGATCTCATATAGGGAAACCAAACCCAAATGGAAACCCCCTGTAATCCTCCATAAGCTCCAATGTGTCCCTGAGGCTTCCAGTACAACCAGTCATTAGAATAATCGGTTAAAAGAGCTTACAAATCATGGATAACAAAGTGGGTACTTCATAATGGCATGCCTTCCGTAGTGGGTTTTGGCATGTGCTAGTGTCTCCCAAAGTCCCAGCTGCAAAGGGGGTTAGCCAAGTACCTTATTAGGTGGTTTCAGCGCTTAAAGGGGATAGTGTGTCCAAGGTAAAACCCTCTAATGGGGGTGGCAAGTGACAAATAAGTGAGATGGAATAGGGAATGAGAGGGGCAGCCTTGGGCCACATAGTGGGGCATAGGGGTAGCTAGATAAAGGGAAGCCCACACCTGGGTATGTAATGTATAGGAGGGAGCAATTGTGGTACATAGGGTGCCCCGACCTTGATTTTTCCACCCTTCTTTGTATGCATTTTTACCTTTTATGAATTTTCTTTCATCAACTGCTCGGGGCTCAAAGGACAAGACTCAAGAGCATGATGTGTAATATATAGCAGTGGTTACCCCCTTTTAGGTAGGGCAGTTTATTGCCCTCCAGGGGTTGGGACAATCATGGGTTCCTGAATGATAGAGGAGCCTCATCAAGACCCTATGGAACCAGGGTGATGACCAATGATTGGGGTAGAGCTCATGTAATGGCTTTTGCCCACGTGCTAATTATTTTGTCCCAGCCATCTTTTGCATTTTGTGGTACAATTTCCTGTTAAATGTGGCCAACTATGCTTTTCACTTTTTCTTTTAATTGCTTCAACCTCTGGGGCATCATTCTAGGCTTGTCCCAAGGTGGGGGCAAGGGTGAAGGGAGGCTAACACTATGTGGACCCAAAATGGGAATGTAGACCCAGGTGGGAGAAAAGATGAATGGGTATATAGTGAGTGGAAAGGGAGTAATATGTGCAGGTAAAGGAGCGGGACCACGCACCCAAAATCGGGGTTTCCCAAGTAGTACCACCCTACAACCAAATGGTCAATAAAATAGAGATCCCACAGGACTAAGATTCAAGGGTAACAACCAAAAGCGATCAAGGGGAAAAGAGCACAAACTAAGCCCACTCTTTCTGCCAAATCCTCCCATCAATCCATACCCAGAAGTATCCATGATAAGTAAACCCAATACTCAATTACCAAATGACAAGACATACCTTTAGATTCAAGAGGCCCACCTTCAAACATACAATCAATACAGGTGGGTGAGGGACCACATGGTTGGCTTAGGTGGTAGAGAAATGGCACAACGAGCTAGTAGGAGGCATCAAGGGGCTGTCGACTGAGGCTCATCATGGAGAAAAAAATTATTGGGGATACCACACACAAAGTGGTGGGTAACAAGCTGCATTGTCAAGGTTTTGTTGGTCTACATAGACCAATCAGGAATGGGGAGAACCATTGTAGCCGAGATGGAAAAGGCATCCATAATTCTCTTTTCACATTCTCTTATGCACATAGTAGGGAAGACACTATGCACACAGAGAAAGAAGGACCACCAGAGGAGGTTGGTAGGATCCTATTGAAACAAACAAAGGAGGTCCAGAGGCTCCTGTGGAAGAAAGACGATGATTCAAGAATTCATACACTCAAGAAAAGAAAGGGAAAAGGAAAAAGATAGGGAGGTTGTGAGGCTCCTGGATGGTCAAGCTGAGCACTGAGAGGACAAACAAAAATAGTAGGACTGAGAGAAATCAAGGAGAGGGAAGTTATCGTGATAGCACAACTAAGAAACCCATGAGGCTTATTGGTTGATAATTATAGAGTGGGCTCAGATGATAGTCCAATTTAGAAACCCAAAAGGCTTGTAGGTTGATAATCATTGAGCAGTGGTCATGCTTTATAGGGATTGACCCACCACCAATGGGTGACCCCTATGGGATAAATTTTCTCTTAGATTTGTCTTTAGTCTGCAGCCAGCAACCCCTTGCAGCCACTTGATAACTCGATGTGCTACTATTCTTCGTCGCCTAAGCTAGCCTTTGTGTGCCCTCGCTCATTTGTCATGATCGTATGTTTGGAGGGCCATCTAACCCTGAAGTTATGATTTTTCATTATGTAATTCGGTATTTATGCTTGCTTTTCTCGGGCACATTTAGGCATGGATTAGTGGGGGGATTCGGTAAAAAGAACCGGTTTGGACAATACTCTTGTTCCCTTACCTTAACTTGGGGGTTAGTCGTGTATCCTAGTCTCGTGGGATCTTCTCTATTGGCTACTAGCTTTAGAAGTGGCAATACATGGGAAACCCTGATTTTGGTTGTGTGGACCTGCTTCTGGACACCATATTGTTAATTTTGGGTAGCATCAGATGTGCTCTCGCTCCAAAATTTTGTGCAAGGGCTAGAACACATGATATGTCAAAAACCTAGAAATCGTTTGGAGAAATTCCACCCGGATGAGGAGTTATTAAAATAATTAATATTTTTAATGGGTTCCTAAGTCTAAACTTAGGAAAGTAAAAATATTAATGGGTATTAACAAGAATATGGATGAGAAACTTTTAAGTGACGAGGATCAAGTCTATTTTAATCTTAGCCATCGATTAGGGACTTAATCTCGGCCATTGATTCATCAACAAGAAAAGTATAAGAGGAGGCTTGAGAGTCAGTTGGAGACACACTGAAGAGATCAAAGAGTTCGATTTTTCTAGGGCGAGGTTTGCTGAGAAAATCGAGCTAGTGATCTGAGTTGCAATGAGAGGGGCAGTTCGGCAGAGGGACTTCAATGCAAGGCCAAGAATACATAGCAGAGAGGCAAAGCGGCACCAAGAGAGACAGTGCAGCTCGAAAGAGAGTGAACCAGAAGCTAGAGGGGCTGACGCAATCACTTAAAGGCAACATTGGGGTTTTCTGTGGGGCAAAGAGAGCAGCAGTTCAGTGTATCGACTTTTGAGCAAGGGAGGCTCACTGAGAGGGTGACGCAGTTCCAACGCAAAGCTTGGAGCAGCCATCGCTGCCCAGCACTGGGGACAACATTGTCATCTGTGGGGTTTGATCATCTAGTTGTTGGATTCACCAAAATATCTGTCTCCAGATAGAGGTACTTTTGCCAGGTTTATTCTCTGTTGGGTGAGCCGGAATTGGCACCCTAGTTATATTCATAAATCTGCTTAATAATACAAACCCTCTATATGTTGCACTGGTTTTCCTGCATTAGGTTTTTTCGGGGACGATTGTCCAAAACTAACGGTGTCCCTTGTGTGATTGTCTCATTTTATTTCAGTTCATGATTTGTATATATCTGTAATCTGCAATAGTGTTTTTCATCGCTATTTAAATAATTAAATAACTTGTTGAATGTAAAGAACGAGTAGGAGATGATAAACCAGTGATTGCAATAGGATTTCTGATGTGTAGATTCAGAAATTTTCACATATATCTCACTCCCCTTCGATCATTACAAGCCCTTTCTCACAATTTCCCATCTAGGTCCACAAGGTGTGAGCCACCCCCTCCCCTTGTCCACATCTTCGGTCGAGCCTGGAACGATGCCCTAGAGGTTGATGCAGCTAAAAATAAAGATAAAAGCATAATATGGCCACATACAACAAGAAATGTACCAAAAAATGCAAAAGATGGTTGGGACAATAAAATATAGCACATGGGCAAAAGCCAAACATGAGCTCTACCCCTTATCACTATGGCCATCACCTTGGTTCCTAATGCCCCTATGAGTGCCCCTGCATCAATAAGGAACCCATGATTGTCCCAACCCCTGGTGGGTAATGTGGAGCCCCGAGCAATAAAATCAATAAAAGGAAAAAGGCATATGAACAAGGGTGGAAAAACAAGGGTCGAAGTAAATCATGTACCATGATTGCTCTCTCCTACATTCATATACCCAAGGTGTGGGCCTCCTTCATTTAGCCACCCTTGTACCATGGCATGTAACTTGGAGCCTTCCCTTTTGCCCCCATTTTGTTCCATCATTATTTCACACAACACCTGCCATTTCATGGATATACTATGGACCTGTCATTCCCTTAGAGGTTGAAACCACCTAATAGGGTCCTTCATTAACCTCTCTCGTCAAGAAAGAAAACATTAGTACATATATAAAATCCATTTGGAAGGGCATGCCACCATGAAGTGTCCACTTACGCCCTGGATTAGCTAGCTTATTTACTCAATTGCACTAATGAATTGTTATACTGGAAGGTGAGCAAACGCATTGGATCTTATACAAGATTGCAGGTGGGTCTTCATCATGGACTTGGCCTCCCTATACAGGATCCAAGCCCTCTAGAGGGTTATAATGGCACTTGGGTGAGTGTTGAGAGCCATGGGCCTCCAACCATGCAAAGCATTGATTGCCACACCATGGGCTTCTTCAGCACCACCACATTGCTTGTTCATGCCCTAGTTATACAGATATGATGATGCACTTGGACCACGTTGCCCAAACACCTACACATTGCACCCAACACTTGGCATCTGATCCAGGGCCTAAAGGAGGTTTCGTCTCACCCAAAGAGACATGGTAAGGCATGTGTCATCTTCTAGCCCTCATTGATGGAGCAATGACTTGATCTTGAGCCATTTGGAGACCCATTTGGAGCCCATTGGGCCCAACTTGGGGTCTGGAGATGTTTTGTAGCATTTGGAGGGCATCCCCCTCTTATTCATCATTTTTTAGGCCCTTACCCTCATTCTCAGTACTTGAGACTTGAACGCTAGCCTTGGAGAGCACTTTGCATTAATTACATGGGCTAAAAGAGGAATAAAATAATAATTAATGTTAAGGCTATCTTGGTTGGCTTGTAACCAAGGATTTGGTATCTTTTTTAACACTTCAGGGGCTTCCTCATTAGAAATTCAAACTAATGAGACTTGTATAAATATGAGAGGCTCACTCTTATTTGAGATTATCACACTTTGGATTTTCGGCCAGTTCTTTAGAGAATTTTGGTGGCAATTTGTGGAGGAATTAGGACGAATTTGATGAATTTTGATGTTTGGTTGAATTCACTATCTCTCTTGTTGTGTTTACATAATTTCTATTTGAGGGTTCACCTACATAACCAAGACCTGATTTATCAAGAGGGGATCTTTGATGACTTAGGATGTCATCTAGGGTTTGAGAGCTCTTCAGACTTGTTCAGATGATCAACTTCTTTATTGAGGAGATCAATTTCTTCTTTCATTTTCTTGCATTCTTCATCCTTCTTTGCTAGACCGATCTCCATTTCTTCCTTTATCCTTGTTGCTTCACGTTTCGACCTTGCGAGAGATGATATATGATTTTAGTTTGAATATTTCTTCATCCTTTTATTCTAGTTGGCATGTCATGGTATTTCTTTCCTTTTCTGCTTCATCAACTTGTCCTTTCAAAAGGACCAAAGCTTCCATCACCCTTTCAGCTCCTTGTGCTTGTTTCTTTGCTTCTTCTAGTTGAGATTTAAGGGAGGAGACCTCTTCCTTGTATTGACCAATTTTCACTTCAAGTTTGTTCAAGTCTTGTGACTTTGTTCAAGATGGCTTGATAAAGTGTCTTCCCTTTTCTTTGCTTTATCCAATTGATTTGTCATGGATATGACTTCTTCATGGTTTTTGTTTTGATGGAATTCCTCAAGCTTGGTGAGCTCCTCGTCTCTTTCTTGTACTTGAAGCTTGAATAGGTCAACTTCCTTCCTTGTCTTGTCAATGTCATAATCATCATCTTGTGATTGCTTCTCGAGTTCCTCATTTTCGTTTTTCAAACTGCTTATCTGTTCTAGGGCAGCGACAAGTTTTCGCATTGAGATCTTCATTTTCTTCATCTTCTAGATCCTTCTTGGTCTTGATGTCTTCATTCTTGTTTTCAAATCCCTTTAATGGTTCTAGATTTCCTTCTCGCTTTTCATCATCTTCTTGATTAGAGGTCATGGTCAATGCTCCTCTCGAGTGAAGCTCTCGAAGTTTGTCCCCCATATCTTTTGTTGAAGAACATTTTTCCACTTTGGTCTTTATAAGATCTGGTAGCCCACTCAAGATTACTTTTACCGCTCTTGCATTATATTCCTTGGATTCTTCTTCCATCGTGCTTTCAGGAATCACTAATTCTCAGACTTCAAAACCTTGAGCCACAAAAAAATTCTTCATTCTTGCCTTCCATATATCAAAGTTTCCAATGAACAATGGAGCTTTCCAATTTGATTATCTTCAGTTTTCACGGTTGAAGAAGAGAAATATTTAGAAGGATTGGAGGCTTTCTTCCTTGGCTTTGCCATTTGCGTTCTAAGGATTTACCTTCACGTTGTTAGGCTTATGAGTGAAGGTATGGGCTCTAATACCGATTGTTAGAAACACTGAGAGGGGGGATGAATCAGTGTTTATTTTCAATTGTTATTTTTTCCAGTTAGATCACTTATAAGTAAAACAAAAAATGAACAATAAATCAAGTACAATGTAGTGTAGGGCTCCAACCCTAGATGAAGACACCAATCTCCAATCACCCAGGCTCCAACCAGTACTTTGCCAGGCACCGACTTGGACTTCATGAGGCTCTAGCCTCTAGGGCTCCAACCCTATCTACCCAATGCTCCAACCTTATCACTTTGAGGAACCAACCTCTAGGACTCCAACCCTATCTACCCAATGCTCCAAGCTTATCACTTTGAGGAACCAACCTCTAGGGCTCCAACCCTATCTCTGGTACAGGCTTCAACCTGGTCTTCTTGAGGACCCTTATACTCTAGGGCTCCAACCCACAGCTTCAATTCTTCAATATGGATTCAATGATTCTTTACGACTCTCAATATCTTCTGCAACGAGCCGTGACAATATCTTCACCTTCAGCACTACCCTCAAACAATCTCCAAGGCACTTAGCTCATCAATGACAACTTTGTCTTCTCATGAAGGTGTCTCCACAGCTCTTCATGTTACCCAAACACTTTCTCCAAGGTCACATCATGAGAGCCTTCAATAATGAATCATGATTTCCAAGGATGCCTTCAAAATGTCTTCAAGAAATCTTCAAAGTGTCACATATGCTGCCCCAAGAACTCTCCAAGAGTTCCAAATTTCACTGCCCAAGGGTCCTAATACTTTATTGATGTATCCAAGATCTTTAATAAGTTGTCCAAGTTCTGCAACAACCAACTCTTTAAGTACTTCAAGATCAGCTTCAACAAGATGTCTTCAAGTCTACAGGGGTCTATCCAAAACTGCTCCAACAGTGTTCAATAATTCTTCTCAAAGGCTGCTCTTCACAGGTCCAAGCACCAATGCTTAGCATTGTTCCTCCAAAATGCCTTCATTGTATGTTGCACAATAGATATACTTCAAACAAGACCCAAATTACGCTTCCAAACAATCTTAGTGCTTGCCTTCAAAGAAGTGTTTGGATCTACTCCAAAATACTTCAACTCTGTCACCAAGTTGTTGACCAATAGACTGCACCAAAAGATGCTTCTGGTTTGCTCCGAAATGTATTTAATGGTGCTCCAAGGAGACTTCAAGAATGCTGCTCAAAAAGGCCAAGAGATAGGCTCCAAAGATCTGCATTGTTCAAGCCTTCATCCTTGACTAGGCCACAGGTCCATTACACCTCCAAATTCATCACCGTTGAAGGCTCTTATTCACCACAAGTTCAAAGCATGTGCCAAAGATTTGGATCACAGGTTACAAGGTTCAGTCTATAAGCAGTTATCCGAGTTCCTGTAGGCTGATCACAGTTCCAAACCCTCCACTACAAAGGTCTGAGGTATTTATTATAAGTTCAAGGGTCACTGCCCACAGGTTCACTGTCTGAGCTTTGATGAGCTTCCCCAACAATTCTGTGACCACAGGTGACTGTAATTGTTATTTCTCCACTAGCTGCTACAGGACCGAAATTATAGTCAAATGTTGGTCCAAGAGACAAGCTACAAGTCCGAGTTTCTTCCAAATCCGAGCATTTACAGTGGTCTACATACTGTTGATTTGGGGTAGCATTGGATGTGCTCTAGGCCTCAAATTTTGCAGGGAGGCTTGAGCACATGCATTCCAAAGTACTGAGAAACCGGTTTGGGAAATTCCACCGAAAGGCGATTTTATTAAAATAATCAATATTTTTAATGGAGTTCCTAAGTCTAAACTTAGGAAAATTAAAATATTAATGGGTATTAATCTAATTGTGGGTGTAACTTCTAGAAAAAGACGGAGATCAAGTCAAAACAATATGAGCCTCTGATTAGGAGTTAATCTAGGTCATTTGTTGCCCAACAGGAAGATATAAGAAAGGGCTTGAGGGTCATTTGGAAAACACACCAAGAGAGATCAAGCAATCAATTTTCTGAAGTGAGAAGTTCTCAGGAGGAAAATTTGATTGAGGAGATTTCTCGCAGCAGAGGGGCAAGGATAGCTTCCGGAGAGAGTGATTTTCTTAGCCGGAGAATCATCAGCAAAGAGAGTCAGAGAGTAATCCAGCAAAGGCAACGCAGAAGCCAATGAGGAGTCTGAAATTTGCAGAGGGGATTCGAGTTTCAAAAGCCAAGAGTCGGGGTGTGAGACCAAGTGGCAGAAATCAAGTCTGCTGGGCAGCAAATCGACCAACCAAAGAAGTGACGCAGTCCCCAAAGAGGTTGACGCTAGATTGACGCAAATACTGCGCAGAGGCAGCCAAAAAAACCAAGGGCAATCAGTCTGGGGCTGGAACACCCAGGATTTCCAGTGATAGTGTGAGGTAATCTCACAATTCTTTCTGCCAGTATTTCTCTCTGTAATTGAATAATCGTGTGAGGTATTCAAGAGATGTATTCAAAATTTGCTACTACTTAATAATAATAAACCCTCAGAGTTGTTGCAATGGTTTTCCCACATTGGGTTTTTTCGAGGACTCTTTTCCAAAAATAACGGTGTCCTATGTGTTTGTATTTCCTTGCTCAGTTTCTATGTTTCAGAATCATATTTAATTTGGTGTAGGTTGCTTCGGTAATTTACTTCAATATTTCAAGAAGAAATATGAAACAAGTTTGTAATGTAATTAACGATTTAGGTGAAGTAGATTCAGTTGGTTGTAATAGGATTCCAGAGATTGTTAGATCTGGGAATTTTCACATGGTATCAAAGCTTTTGATGTGAAACAAGAACCACAAATCTAGCACTAAAGCAAGCGCCAACTTGCTGCGGCAAGCAACAGTTTGAATCCCCTGAGGGATTGCGCAGTTCTAGCCAGGAGGGCTCTATTTTTGAGGTTGTCTCTCTCTGAGTGACTCGACAGAGAGGTAAGATTGTCGGATCGAGAATTTTCCAAGGCAAGGATCGAGAAAAAGGACAGCGATGAGAAGCACGATCCTAAGGTTGCAGTCGCAAAGGTCGAACAAGAGGAGGAGTTCGCCATGACAGCAGAGATACTTCCAAGAGGGAGGTGGGCTGATTTGGAGTTGTAGTTCGAAAGAGCTAAAGATGGGCAGGATCCTTGAGGAATCCACCTCTTGGATCAATATGTTGCTACGGCAGCCACGCAGAGCTAGAGGGACGTAGTTTTCTGCAAGCTGAGTGCTGGGCAGAAAAGTCGTCGGAAGAAGGAAGCAAATCGGATAGTGAGGGAACACTTCCTCAATGGTTTCTCGCCGAGGAAATCAATATTTCTCATTAGCTAGGCAGCAGAGAAGTAGTAGACTTACCAGCTCCATCAAGGAGTACGTAAGCCAGCCTAGAAGCTACGCAGTAGGGAGAAAGAGGGAGTTGTTCGACAGTTTTCAGAGGATATGGCAACCAGTGGCTTGAGGGATCTGGACAGGTTAGACTGAGCATCCAACTATGTCATCTGGAAGGCTGGAATGTCTTTCCTTCTAGATGAGCATGCCCTCAAAACGTATGTCAACAATGTGGTGGTTGAACCTGCGGAAGCAGATCCACTAAAGAACTACAAGGCTGAGATGGCAAAGGGCAAGAGGATGATCCTGCATGGAGTTGAGGATCACGCGGTGCGCCACGTTGCTAGCAGAGAAACTGCTAAGGAGATGTGGGATGCCTTGGCCACGTTGTATCAGGGATCTTCCGAGCAGTGGAAGATGTACTTGGAGCAAAAGTTGAGATCTGTTCAGATGCAGAAGGGAGAACGTGTGGATCCATTCCTCACGAAGCTAAAGGAGACCCGTGATGAGTTGTCCGCTGCAGGACATACACCTCAAGATTCGGAGTTAGTGAGACTGGCCCTCAATTCTATCTCAGATGAGTGGCAAGTCTTTGTCCATAGTATCCTGGGTAGAGCAACATTGCCTAATTGGGATGAGATGTGGGCAGCTCTAAAACAAGAGGAGTTGAGGAGAGACCTGGTCAAGGTCAAACTTGACGGAAGCAACAGCAGCAGTGGGTCGAAGCCCAAGGAGGAGGAGGAGAATGCAGCCCTTGCATCGAAGGGATAGCAGGGGCAATAAAGATGAAAGAAGGACGTCTCCAAGGTGAAGTGTTTCAGATGTGGCAAGATGGGCCACTATGCATCCCAGTGACCCTTGAAGAAAAAGGACAAGGATGAGAAGCACAATCTTAACGTTGCAGCCGCAAAGATCGAACAAGAGGAGGAGTTCGCCATGACAACAGAGATACCTTCAAGAGGGAGGTGGGCTGATTTGGAGTTGTAGTTCGAAAGAGCTACAAATGGGCAAGATCCTTGAGGAGTCCACCTCTTGGATCAATACCTTGCTACAGGAGCCCAGTTTTGCAGTAGCAAGATGGACTAGTGTCATATGGTGTCAAGGAGTGTCGGAGAGACAGTTGCAGTGGGTAGGAGCGCCAGAGATTGAACAGCGCAGAGCAGAGTTGGCAACATTGCAGATGGCACAGAGCAGAGGCTAGCAGCAGTGCAGTAGATTCAGAGGGTCAACGCAGAGGCTAGCAGCAGTCAAGCTCCAGCATTCACGTGGTATCACAATGAACACAGTTAGTTCAGTAATTTTGGATGTTTTTCAATTGCTTCTCTCAACAACTGAGTTGCAATACGGATGCAGTGTTAGCAGTGGCACTGCTAGCATCATAGCAGATGCATTATTTGAGAGGGAGTTGTAGTACAAATGTAGCATTGACAGTGGTAGTGTCAAAGGCAGCAATACAGTTGCAGCAGCACAGTAGTTGGTGGACAGCATGTCAGACATCAGCAGTGCAAAGGACAATGCTTCAGGGTCAGAGAAAGTATGCAGCAGCAGTATATTGTTAGAGCACATTCCTCGCTAAGAGGGAGTGTTGATTTGGGGTAGCATCGAATGTGCTCTAGGCCTCAAATTTTGCAGGGAGGCTTGAGCACATGCATTCCATAGAACCCAAAAATCGTTTTGGGAAATTCCACCCAGAGATGATTTTATTAAAATAATTAATATTTTTCATGGAGTTCCCAAGTCTAAACTTAGGAAAAGTAAAATATTAATGGGTATTAATCTAATTGTGGGTGTAACTTCTAAAAAAAGACGGAGATCAAGTCCAAATGATCTAAGTCTTTGAATAGGAGTTAATTGAGGCACAAATTTGCAATCCCACAAGTGTGTCCGAGCCTCTCCAAAATGAGATTGTTCTTCTTCACTTGTCATTGTCCTCCCTCAAGAGACTTGTCACAGGTTGTTGTTTTCAAGGTCTGTACTTCCCCCACAAACTGAGTTTAACAAGTGCCAAGTTTACTAGAGGTCCGAGTTTCCACAAATGATACCTGAGGTATACCCAATCAAAAAATGCCAAAATTGTAAACTTCAATGTCCTCATCGTCCTCTTATCTGCTCTTGTGGTTCCTATTCGAATTATGTGTCTCCTTCACCGAAATTGGATGGTCAGGACTCAAAATGATGAATTCGAACTTCTATTTATACTAATTTTGATCTTTGGTGAAAAGATGTGTCCTTTGGCTAAGGGTCATGAGCCTACACAAATCGACTTGGGTATTTTGTCACTTCTCAACATTTAAATTTAAAAAATTTATTTCTCACTAATGACAAGGAATTTTAGGGCATGTAAATATTCATTGGAAAACCCTTGACCTTCTCTACAAGGTGGTGAAGAGATCTTAAAAAGATAATATCGCCATGACACAAAAATAAATAAAAATTGTGGTTTATTGTAATAAAGTATGAGACAGATTTTTGGATTGTCACCAAAATGAGATCTTCATCCTTGAATGCCTCAAAGTTATGAATGCTTGTATAGGGGCCTTCCATAATTGCTCATCATTTGCAAGGGTAGCTAGGCATTATAAGAGCATCATTCATGTGTGTAAGACTTCATATGCATTTAGTATTTTTCCATGTAAGTAGCATATGTATCTAGAGTTTTATATATGTATTTAGGGTATCATTCATGCATAGGGTTTTCTCCTAGGGTTTGCATGAGGATAGGGAAACACCACAAAAGGGCATTTCATGCATCACAAGAATATTTGCCATTTCCAATAATGCCATATTGACATCAATGACAACTTTGACCAACATTAACCTTGGGAGAGTTGTCTTGCTCTACGAAGGTCTAAGGAGGAGGTTGAATTAGGGTTTCCAGAGAAGTTGCAAAGCTGAAATCGCAGGGTCGAAGTTCCAGGACAAGTTTCAGTATTGAAGTTGGCAAGTCGAAGTTGCAGTATTGAAGTTGGTTGGTGCAGAATCAAGCAAAGACTTGAGGAAGGGCTGACAAGGCACTAGGAGAAGGACTTGATCTAGTGTTTGGGTCCTTGTATCTCATTTGAAGCAAATTCTAAGAAGAGAACAATTTTTGGGTTTGCCCCTTGGTGGGGTTTTGCCCTGGCTGAGAGTCTAATAATTGTGTCCTCTATTGTTGCTATTATTGTTCTTGATATTGTTTGATAAAAAGATCTAACTAAAGAACAAAAAGAAGGTAAATAAGATTCACAAGCAATTATCAAGGTTAAGGAAAATAAAATTAATAGTTGCCATTATCCATTTTCCAACACTATGAAGGCTTGGCAATGTAATCAAAGAACAAGAGGTATTTGTAAGCATTTTTTTATATATTTTTGAAACTTGATGTGGAGCCCTAATTTCATAAAATTAACAAAGTTTAACAAAATCGATGATCAGAATCTAGACAGTGATATTTTAAACCAGAACTTATCAATTTAATAGAAAGATACATACCTGACTTCCACATTTGAAGTCGATACCGATTTGTCGTAGCTCCAAATGTGCTCCCATTACCAAAATGACCAAATTCTCCCTGCCAAACTAGACACAACCTCGGTACCCAACTTCAGAATACTTCACAATTGAAACACTCTGGCCCCCGTCCCCAAAAGATTCAAGAACAATAAGGCTCAATCTTCCTTTTTGGTTCTCTGTTGTAAATTTCTCCTCTGTCTCTTTGTGTAAAACCAACTCTGTCTCTCCGTAAAAACCTCCTCTATCTCTCCGTAAAAACCTCGTTTGTCTCTCTGTAAAAAAACATCTTCTATCTCTCTGTAAAAAACCCCTTTGTCTCTCTATAAAAAACCCCTTCTGTATGTCTCCTTCGTCCCCTTATATTCCAAATATCATCGTCTTTTCAAGCCTCCACCGCTCCGGCAATGAGACATGGATTCTTGCCTTTTGTTAGTTACGTGGCTCCTCACAGTGTCTTAAAAGGGTGGTCATATTTTATACATTGACATTATTCACTTAATAGCACTTTCAAGTATGGGACACATCATGTCGTACGAATCTCGTATGGGACACATCATGTCGTACGAATCCCGTTAGGACACAACGTGTCCCCTTATGGGATTCGAATCCCAGAAGGGGACATGTCGTGTCCTAACGGGACTCGTATGAGATTCCCATTAGGACACAATGTGTCCCCTTCTGGGATTCGAATCCCCTAATTTACAGGCAGAGGGAAGAGTGGTTGAGGGGAAAGACAAAGATGTGGGATGTCTTTCCTGATGATATGGGTCTGGACAGCAGTGTTGAGTTGGCATTGGCCAACATGGATCTTAATGATCCAGTGCTAGAGCCTGTTAGATTTGATGACGGCGATATTTTAGAGGGGTCATCCTCCACACCAGCAGATGCAGAGACGACTATGGATACACGGGAGGAGGAGGATGTAGAGGGGAGCAGTGATGACCATGATGATGAGGACATTGATGTTGATTCTAACGATGACTCTGACGATTGATGACTCATGAGTCATGGGCTACCTATTGCCTTGAGGCTTTGTATATCTGTAGTTGTTTTATATTTTCTATTTCTATTTTCCATTGGCATTGCACCAGCACTACCTATGTAACACATTTTGATTTGATGACTCAATGAGAAAACTACAATTGTCAGTGTCTTTATCTTACTATCTTGTAGTTGTATGTTGTCTTTCATTTATGAATCATGATTTATGTGACCACTGACATTTATTTGAATTTTGTATGTACTATGCATGCAATAGATGAAGATCTGTTTGAAATCAATGAATTTGTATCATTAATTAGAATTTGTGTAAGAAATATCTAATTTTTAATATATATATATATATATAAAATAATATATAACGAATCCTACGTGCCCTGTTTCGGGGGGTCAACGTGTCTGAATCCGACACTCGAATCCCCGTATCCTATGAATCCCAAATCCCCGTGTCAGGGGACTTAGTCTAACACTTGAGCAATTACGCAATACAACTTTGTAGAAGGATAGGTGGAAGAAGTAGTTTAAGAGCAACAATGTGAATGCAGATTGGCAAGTAGCCTTAAAAGCATAGTTGAAAGGGAAAGGCAAGCATGAAGATGGCAGCAAGAGTGTTGATTCAGATACTCAGAAACCTTGGAAAAGTATGAAGTGATTTTATCGTGACAAGCTAGGACATAAGGCCAGGTTTCGTGAAACATGGTTGTGGAACAAAACACAACCAAGGGCATGCTTGCAAAGCTTGGTCTGGGAAGAAACAAACCAATGTAGCTAATGTAAAGAGTTAGAAGAATTTTATGTGTTTGTGACTAGCAATAGAGTTTCTAGTAACAAAACAAATTAGTACATTGATTTGGGAGCATCAGAACATTTAACTAATCAAAAGATTTGTATATTGATGTTGTTGAAAACAGATCCAACTCTGAGTCTATTGTCTTGAGCAGCAGAGAAAAATACAAATTGAAAGCAATGCAAGTGTGCAAATTCAGATGAGAAGAGCGAGCTTGTTATTTAGGGATGTTTAATATGTCCCTGGTTTGTAGAAAAAATTACTTTCTGTTAGTTCGATTATCAAGCATAGCCAACACTTAGATATTGCCTTCAATAATAATAGATGTTTTATTGTTGACAAAAAGAGCAAAAAGATATTTGATATGGGTATTGAAGAATTGGGTTTGTTTTGACTATTAGATGATAAAGAGAAGTTAACAATTGCAAAAGAGAATCTAGAGAAAAGGGAAGGTAAGAAGCATATTCATTATGCTTTATCTACTGATTTTCATGAAGAGGGTAAGGCCCTCAGGAAGTGTGACAATGAGAGTGTAATGACATGGTGCTTCCTCACTGAAGTAAAAGTAGAAATTTGACATGTTGTATTTCCAAAATGTAAAGGAGGTGAGTTTGATGAACAAGGCAAGTTCTATGCTGGAAAGTTTGACAATTTGGCTAACAATGGCTCTCATCCGGTTGGTGAATCAATGGTTAGATGGAAGTTGGCATTGGCCAACATGGATCTTAATGATCCAGTGCTAGAGCCTGTTAGATTTGATGACGGTGATATTTTAGAGGGGTCATCCTCCACACCAGCAGATGCAGAGACGACTATGGATACAGGGGAGGAGGAGGATGCAGAGGGGAGCAGTGATGACCATGATGATGAGGACATTGATGCTGATTCTAACGATGACTCTGAGGATTGATGACTCATGATTCATGGGCTACCTATTGCCTTGAGGCTTTGTATACCTGTAGTTGTTTTATATTTTCTATTTCTATTTTCCATTGGCATTGCACCAGCACTACCTATGTAACACATTTTGATTTGATGACTCAATGAGAAAACTACAGCTGTCAGTGTCTTTATCTTACTATCTTGTAGTTGTATGTTGTCTTTCATTTATGAATCATGATTTATGTGACCACTGACATTTATTTGAATTTTGTATGTACTATGCATGCTATAGATGAAGATCTATGTTTGAAATCAATGAATTTGTATCATTAATTAGAATTTGTGTAAGAAATATCTAATTTTTAATATATATATATATATATAGATAGATATATATATAAAATAATATATAACGAATCCTACGTGCCCTGTTTCGGGGGGTGAACGTGTTTGAATCCGGCACTCGAATCCCCGTATCCTACGAATCCCAAATCCCCGTGTCAGATGACTTAGTCTAACACTTGAGCAATTACGCAATACAACTTTGTAGAAGGATAGGTGGAAGAAGTAGTTTGGGAGCAACAGTGTGAATGCAGATTCGCAAGTAGCCTTAAAAGCATAGTTGAAAGGGAAAGGCAAGCATGAAGATGGCAGCAAGAGTGTTGATTCAGATACTCAAAAACCTTGGAAAAGTATGAAGTGATTTTATCGTGACAAGCTAGGACATAAGGCCAGGTTTCGTGAAACATGGTTGTGGAACAAAACACAACCAAGGGCATGCTTGCAAAGCTTGGTCTGGGAAGAAACAAACCAATGTAGCTAATGTAAAGAGTTAGAAGAATTTTATGTGTTTGTAACTAGCAATAGAGTTTCTAGTAACAAAACAGATTAGTACATTGATTTGGGAGCATCAGAACATTTAACTAATCAAAAGATTTGTATATTGATGTTGTTGAAAACAGATCCAACTCTGAGTCTATTGTCTTGAGCAGCAGATAAAAATACAGATTGAAAGCAATGAAGTGTGCAAATTCAGATGAGAAGTAAGAGCTTTTTATTTAGGGATGTTTAATATGTCCCTGGTTTGTAGAAAAAATTACTTTCTGTTAGTTCGATTATCAAGCATAGCCAACACTTAGATAGCCTTCTATAATAATAGATGTTTTATTGTTGACAAAAAGAGCAAAAAGATATTTGATACGGGTATTGAAGAATTGGGTTTGTTTTGACTATTAGATGATAAAGAGAAGTTAACAATTGCAAAAGAGAATCTAGAGAAAAGGGAAGGTAAGAAGCATATTCATTATGCCTTATCTACTGATTTTCATGAAGAGGGTAAGGCCCTCAGGAAGTGTGACAATGAGAGTGTAATGACATGGTGCTTCCTCACTGAAGTAAAAGTAGAAATTTGACATGTTGTATTTCCAAAATGTAAAGGAGGTGAGTTTGATGAACAAGGCAAGTTCTATGCTGGAAAGTTTGACAATTTGGCTAACAATGGCTCTCATCCGGTTGGTGAATCAATGGTTAGATGGAAGATGGTGACATAACTTGTATTTCATCAACCTCATCGAATACAGTTCACCTCAAATAGTTGATGGAAAAATTTAGCAGTGGACTGCAAACATCTTGCTTGTTCAAAAATTTTGTTTCATTTTGAAACAAGCAAGTTTATGTAATATGACAATTATAGTAGGGTTTTAGATATGATTTTTATAATTAAGACCTACGCATACTTTGATCTGCAATAAAAGCTTAGTTAGAGACTTTACAATAAAGTGATGTAATCATGAGTTATTAAATGTAGTACTTAAAAGATTAGGTATTCAGGAGTTATGTAACGTACTACATTTCCCATACTATGTAATGAGATATTGCATCACTCAATAATCAACCAACCTATCCCCCCTCATTCTATGTGCTTTCATGTCTGCATTCTGGTGTGTAATTCTGACATTCATTGTCATACCAATTTTGATAGGTAAGTACGTAAAAGATCTCAGTATAATGTTTAAACCACTAACAATTAACCTAATTTATGTCAACAATAACAATCAGTCCATTTACAATTAAATCCATTTCAATTGTAGAACAAAAGGAAAATACAGGTATATGGTTACCAAAAAGATATAATGGCCTCTTAGCTAATTACCACAGCAGCCTAATATATTGAGTAGACAGAGATAATTCTTTCTACAGATGTAGAAAAACCTCCCATGGTACAACATACCTCTTCGTCAGGCAAGGAGGATGTTTTCAACCCTAAATGACTTAATTTCTTTAAATCAGGTTGCATGTCAGAGTCAGTCTCCGGCTGCTTTTTCCCTGTTGAAAACAATAAGGTTATAACTAGGCACAATATACTAAATGAAATGTCAAAAAACTTTACATAAATAGTATTCTGGTACAAGATATTGAAAGTATGGTGTCCTCTAATAGCTAAATCTTCCCACAGTAGCATATTACAGATAAGAAACTAATTAGTAACAGGAACCACGGTCCTTTTAAGTAACTAGATCCATTGAGAAAAGAAAGCACACCATTTCTGTGGTTGATGGTTGGAAGTTGATGAGGAACCTGCATTAGTATTTTGATTGGATAAACATGTTTAGAAACTATATTTTATGCTTAAACACTGCCAACCAACTTCAAGCCTTACTGTATTCATCTTAAACTTTACAATTTAGAGAGCTCAACCTCCAGCATCCTAAATAGCATATGACATAGCCATATTTCTTGGATACCCATAAATACCAAAGTTTTCCATATTTTGACATACCTCTTCATTGCATAAGGAAGATCTATTCCTCAGGTTATATTGTTTCTTTGAACTGGGTTGCAGGTCAGTGCTCAAGTCGGGCTGCCTCTTTCCTATAGAAAACAATAATTCATAAGTGGGCACCAAATTCTAACTTCATATAGAGGTTGACAGAAATAATGGTCCCAATCAAGGTGTTGGGATGAAAGAACAGAGAGCCTTTAATAGTGAAATTTTCCTGCTGATGTGAAAATCTTATATATGACAAGGCAAATTAGATACATGAATTAGATACGCATGAAAAAGTTTTGAAGACAAGTGAAAGCACACCTTTTCTGCTACTGTGAGCAGGAGTTTGTACAGGAACCTGTATTATTAAATTTGTATTAGATGGCGCTAGAATATTCAAAACTGCATATGCTGTTAAAACAAATTCAACCAATGTCATGCCTTACTATGCTTTACTGTACTTTCCAATTTCAAAAAAATCAACCAGCAAACCTCTGAACAACCAGAAACAACTATAACAAAAAAGATGCATTAAATTGCTGTATATAGTCAGTTTCACATCCTGCATATAATGCAACTAAGATTCGAAAGAAACTGCAGTTACTAACTAAATACATATCCTATATAATGTTCAAGGGGAAAAAGTACTTGGTGAAAACTTTTGATAGGATGTTAGGAATAACAAGGAAATAAAACTTTTCTATACTAAGGTGATCTAAGAGCAATTAGATAGGCTTTGGATTAAAGGGAGGCCCACTTTACACCAAGACCAGCAATATTGCACCTTTGCATCCTTTTTGTGCGGGGACTATTTTACTCTGACAATGCAAACCTAATGTGTTAAATCTTAGATTCTTAACACTTAAGACTAAAGCACATCCGTAACAAACATGAGGTTGGTTATAAGACATGAAAGCAGGAAATCATCAACACATCACCGTATAAAGACAGATGTCTAAAAAGAAATAAATATCCACTAATGATGAATAGGGGACAGGTGAAACAAATAACGAAATTGTACACCATACTATCAGGACATGTCCAAAAGATATGACTCTAGGTGCAATACTAGCATAGTTTCATCTTAACCCCAGATATATTAAGCGCCACGAGGCACCAGAAGACCCCAGGCAAATCCTTCATTGCTGAAAAGATCCAGGGTCCAAATGGATCTATGTTAGTTTTTTTTAACATCCATCTTAACCTCAAATCTAGTAAATACCAGGAAGGACCCAAAAAACCCGTGTGCAAACCTTTTGTTTCTTAAAGATCCAGGGTTAAAATGGATCTACGCTAATTTGTGTTCTTTTTTACATCAGCCCTGTCTCTTTTTCCACTTTAGACATCAGACATGTACGTTTCAACCCTGTACACAAATTACCTGCAAACAGATTCTTAAAAGAGAAATTTAAACAATGGCGAGAACATAAAAAATATACACAGATTTTCTGCTGGAACCCAAACCGGGAAAACCAAATATGAACATTATGTAATATCCATAATGGAAATTTTGACAGTAGATACCAGAAATGAACTTGAACAACAAAATAATCACAAATGGACACACAATCAACAATTTGATGCACAAATAAGCACCACTAAAATCACTGAGCCGTTTTATTAATCCACTGGAAAAAGTACATCAACATGAAGGAATAGTGGAACCTAGGTTTGCTAAGCAAGCGGAGCCAAACCCAGAAAAAAAATATCTGACCAAAATGATGTATGACCCTGGCAATGATGTAGACAGCCCAGTGAGAAGACCGCTGCAAACCTGCTACTACAAACCTGCTCTTTCCAAAACTCCAATGAAGCGCCGTGAGATATTTGGGTGAAATTTCCTCAAGAGTGTTGGATTTTCATCCAACACCCACTAGTGAACCTGAGGGTTTCTGTCCTAGGGCTATAAAAGCTGGGAACTAGGTTCTCCAAACCTCATCAACAAAAAATTTCAATAATCCAAATTGTCCTCAAATGGTCTCTTCTGCTTTTATAGATCTGATGGACCCCTCTAGAAACCTTATTTTATTATTATTTTAATCACTTGGCACTTTTCCTCTCCTTTCATTTTAATTAAAACACATTTTTAATTAGGGAAAATGGTAAATCGGCCACCATCCCTCAGACCACTGAAAGTCACTTCCTACCATCTCATCCTGTAGATCTTCTTGTTCTAGTTCCAACAGGCTATTACACTAAGGTGTTCCATCAAGTATCTCTCCCAGAATGCCACCTTCAGCATATTGAATTGAGTTAGGCTCCATAATAACCCCGTTTTTCGAAAGCTGTTGGAATGCAACGAAAGAAAAGGCAAGTTAAGCGGATGATGGAATATGCCAAGCGAATGCCATCAAACCTCATAAAAACTCCTCAAAACCCCTCCAGAAAGCCCTGGACACACTCATGGAGTAAACTCACTCCTGTGAGCTAGGTGCCTCCAACCCTGAAAGTCCATCCTGACCACATTTAAGGGGAAACCAGAAAAGGAACATGACAAATCTTCCCACCCAAAGATTGCTCACCCTCAAGCAATCCATATTTGTCAACCAACTTGGTGGCCCTATGAGACCAAGAACCAATACCTGGATCCCATACAATCCATTGGGTGATACCATGCCTCTGTGCCACCCAACCATGAACGGATCCCTTAGTGCCTAGATAACAAACTAAACTCTGACTAGTCCTGCTAACAAATTCCTGGATCCCAATGCCACTATGGCCAATCATCAATACCCCTAACCCATGGCTCTAGTTGTGCTCTGTCTCCGGCTATAGTTGTTGCTCCATCAGTCGTGTTACCACACAAACCATCAAGGGACCTAAAAGGGGTTTCCTAAGAGGGCAACTGCTAGGTCAAGGGCAATGGCAGAGGCTTAGAACACTATCACCACAGCTAAGTCTCCTTGCTCTTTATGGACTTTCACCGATGGGAGGAGTCCCAGTAGTATAAGGATCACTTTGTAAAGTAGGTGTCAATGGAGAGGTGAGGAATGACCTTGAAAACCATCTCCCAAGGATGGAGTAAAGAATAGGACTTGCTTGCTCTTTAAGCAAGGGACTTGGTCAACCAGGGGTAAGGGGTGAGGATTTAGGGGTTGAGGGAGAAAGGGTAAGCTTATAGATAAGTTTCTCAATCCCTATAATCCTTGGAAACATGGACTCCCAAATGGTCTTTGACAAATAATCTTTATTGAGAAGTGGGAACACACAGGGCCAAGTGGACCCAGCCCAGGTTCGGGGATGAAATGCAGCAACCAATGATGTTCCTATCCTGGACAAGGTGAAGGGAAAGGACCAAACAAGAATATTCACTTCAAAAGGTTGAATTGATCCTATTAAGGTATATCCTTGGGGATACTTAAGCAAAATTCGGTCCTAGAGCTAGGGCTTAGGATTCCCGGAGATTCCACTACCAGAATGGCATCAAATTTGGAGAGGGAGGGGACCCACCAATGCAGTAGCCTAGAGGAAATCAAATTTTTCCTTGGCCCAATTGCCAAGAAATTGATGCCCTAGGTGACCTAATGGGGCTAGACTTGGGAAAAAGGGGGAAAATGGTAAAATGAAGGTTGAGATGATCATCCTTTTTAAGGAACCAGTGCCTAATTCACTTGGGGATATGGAGCAATGTTGCACGAAGCGCTTCGAAAGCACGCTTCCGAATTTTTTTGTCACTTCCTGGAATTTTCCTAAGCGTGGCTCGGAAGAGCGCTTCCAAACCTCCGAAGCGTGCTTCGTACGGCGCTTTGGCAATACGAAGCGTGGCGCTTCGGAGGGCGAAGCATACGCTTCCCGTACGATTCCGGAAAAGCATTTAGAAAATCATTTTTTTTCAATTTTTTTTAATTTTAGGTGAGTTTGCTTGTTGGGGGTGGGTCCACCTTGGGTTAGGGTGAGGAATGAAGGAAAAAAAAAATATAAAAGATAAAAAAACAAAAATATATATATATATATATAGCAGATGCTCCCTCATGGTAATGTTAAATTCTTAAAGTAAAAGTGACATTCTCCTTTATTTTTCATTTTCATCCTTTTACCTAAATTTTTAACATTACCATGAAATGACTCGGGATGTTTGAGAGTGGTTCGAGCCTCATTGGACTTCATACAGAGAAAATAGAATTTCATATCCTATTCAAAATTCAGCAGAGTTAACAGTTTTCAGGAATTCAAGATCAATGGGATTGTGGCATTTCATTAGATTATATCAAGTATGAAGGTATGCGATTAGCATTTAATCAAGAGCACCAAGCCCTATATGTACCCTAGTGTTGGTGGTGTTAATTGTTGAACTCCTTTGTCACGCGGCACGCCCTTAGCAAAAAATTACCTTTCAATCAAGTCAAAATCATCGATCAAGCATGTTAAGCTTTTTCTACCATATTTTAAGTCTTGAATTAGGTAGTTTGATCAAAATTGGGCAATGTTGACTAATATCCCTAGACAATCGAGGTAGAGGCAAAGGCTAGACAAGAGGAGAAGAATCTAGATTCTAGAAGGTTGATGCATCTAAATGGTTCATGCTCGAATAATTAATCATTAATGTACAATGGATGTTATATCTATCTTGATTTATGCAAAAATATGCATGTTTTCATGTCTTCTACAACTAATTTGGTATTTGGGATGTTTGTTTTGAGTATAAATGCAAAAAAATATAAATATATATATACCAGACGCTTCGCTTCCTAGATTTTTGGAAAATGACGCTTCCGTGTCCCCACTTCGTGCAACATTGATATGGAGTCAAGGATGGTAATGAGTAAGAACTTGGATTCTTGATCAAGGAGGCCCAAAAAGTCAACTTCATCCAATGTTGAGAGAAAGAAAAGAAAAGTGACCTTCAAGCATTTATACTTCAAAGCAAATGATGCAAGCTTCTCGAGACAAATAAATCTCTAGGACATTTCATTCATATAACATTGACCCATACATTAAATTAGCTAAAACACGCTCAATTCCACATTTCGATAATGCAGCAACAAGCCCTAATTTTAGCAGTATGCAGCAACAAGAATAATAGCATCAAAATTTACTTACGACGTTATAGAGTATATCCAACCAGCATTTCATTTGCTCAATAAAGCTCCAAGTCAAGAGAAATAGCCCAAATCCATACACCAAAATTCATCCATCTCCAAAAATATCCAACAAGGAAAAAGTGCGAAAATTCTCTCCGATTAGAGAGATCCCAAGTCAAGTGATGATACAAATGAATGTATCTAACATCAATATATAGCTTCCTAAGGAGTTCGAATTAGCCTATGGGTCCCTAATGATAAAATAATGTGCAAATAATAACCCTTAATGGTGACAAGCCCACCATACTATCTCATAATGTAAAAAGAAGCCTCACAAGGGGCCAAATAATAACGTATGCATGTCACAGGGCCCTCCAAAGGCTCAATAACATCCTGAAGTGCCATATTGAGGAATAAATTCCTCAGAATATGATGGACAAGGGGGTGGCCCCTTGTTCTCCAAGTACTAGACCTGTGGTGCTCTCAGTGGGTTTAAGGACAAATCAATGACCCCATGGGTTTCCATATGAATCGGAGATGCCGTTAGATCCTCTACAATGGTCCAAGTGGTGGAATGAATATTGCTCTTGTGGAGGCCTGCTGCTGAGCATAGTGTACCAATCATGTCACCATCGCCCCAAAAGTGGATCACTAGTAGTCTGTGAACATCCATGAAGATATGTGGAGTGTTGTCTATTGTTGTGGAGGCCCATGTCTCTCTATGCACACCCTAAATGTGCCAATGTGGACCTCTGAGGGTCAAGATCCCTTATAGGGAAGCCAAAACCAAATGGAAACCACTTGCAATCCTGCATAAGATCCAATGCGTCCCCTAGGCTTCCAATACAATCAGTCATTAGAATAATTAGGTAAAGATGCTTACAAACCATGGATAACAAAGCGGTCACTTCATAATGGCATACCCTTCCGCAATGGACTTTAGCATGTGCTAGTGTCTCCAAACTCCAAAAGGGGTTAGCCAAGTACCTTATTAGGTGGTTTCATCCCTTAGAGGGGATAGTATGTTCAAGGTACAACCTTCTATTGGGGGTGGCAAGTGACAAATAGGTGAGATGGAATAGGGAATGAGAGGGATAGCTTGGGCCACATAATGGGGCATAGGGGTAGCTAGATAACGGTAAGCACACACCTGGGTATATAATGTATAGGAGGGAGCAGCCATGGTACATGAGGTGCCCCAACCTTGATTTTTCCACCCTTCTTTATATGTCTTTGACTCTTTTCCCTTCAATGAATTTTCTTTAATTAACTGCTTGGGGTTCAAAGGACAAGAGCGTGATGTGTATAATATAACAGTGATTACCCTTTTTGACGTAGGGCAGTTCATTGCCCTCCAGAGGTTGGAACAATCATGGGTTCCTGAATGATAGAGGAGGCTCAAATAGGGCCTATGGAACCAGAGTGATGCCCATGGTTGGGGTAGAGCTAATGTAATGGCTTTTGCCCATGTGTTAATTATTTTTGTCTCGACCATCTTTTGCATTTTGTGGTACAATTTCCTGTTAAATGTGATCATTTTTGCTTTTCAATTTTTCTTTTAATTGCTTCAACCTCTGAGGCATCATTCTAAGCCTGACCCAAGGTAGGGGCAAGGGAATAGGGAGGCTAGCGCTATGTTGACCCAAAATGGGAATGTGGACCCAAGTGGGAGAAAAGATGAATGGGGTATAATGAGGGGAAAGGGAGTGATATGTGCAGATAAAGGAGCGGGACCACACACCCAAAGTCGAGGTTTCCCATGTAGTACCACCCTAGAACCAAATGGCCAATAAAGGAGATCCCACGGGACTAAGATCCAAGGGTAACAACCAAAAGAGATCAAGGGGACATGAGCACAAACTAAGCCCACTCTTTCCACCAAATCCCCCCATCAATCCATAACCAGAAGTATCCATGATAAGTAAACCCAAAACTCAATTACCAAGTGACAAAACATACCTTTAGATTCGGGAGGCCCACCTCCAAACATACGATCAATACAGGTGGGTGAGGGACCACATGGCAAGCTCAGGTGGAAGAGAAATGGCATAACGAGCTAGTAGGAGGCATCAAGGGGATGTTGGCTGTCGGTTGAGGCTCATCATGAAGAAAAAATTCTCCTGGGGATATCACCCACAAAGTGCTGGGTAACAAGTTGAATACAAACTCATCACCTCTCTCCAACGAACCCCCGACACAAACCAATGCCAATCCCACTTTGTTTATGCTAGGATGGAATGTTGAAGAGTTGTCGGCCTGCAGACCATCGCCAACTGGAACATGCAGTATCCCTCACATCCAAGGGCTCCTCTTGTGTTATGCTCCTAACTAATAATGACGCCCCATCAATAAGATACCAACTCATGATCTCTCGCCAATCTATCTCGTGGAAAGAATCGAATGCATGGGCACCCATGTATGGAACAAGTCTATTATGCTGACACTAGCCCATACTCAACTCATGTTGCTTTGTTAAATCCATCAGCAAAATCTATCCAAGAAATCATGCCCCTCTCCCTATAATGAAAAAGTGGGTAAGTTGTGTTGCAAGCCCTGTCTATGTACTTCTGGAGAGGACTGCTACTTGAAAATGCTACAGTTGTGTTGGCTACCCCTGCATCTGTTTGCACCTCATCAATGGGTAGACCCAAAGATGGATGCACCGCCATCTCACTCGTCTGACAGGAAACTCCACGTTGCTCCAGTCTACCAACCTCCTGCAAAACTATCCTATCAAACTCCAACACCTCCTGACAACAAGTGTCTACAAGAACTACAACCCTGCTCGTTCTCTATGCATCTGTCTACCCCTCGCCAATGGCTAGCCCCAAGGATGGTTGCTCATCCTCCTCCAAGATAGGCTCAACATGAGCCACTAGCTGACCCTCCAAAAATGGCCCATCTTGCACATTGTGCATAACATCCTCATCATTTGACTCATGTCCTACCATAGGTTGCTCATAATGAATCGTCACTAGGGACTCATCTCCCTAAATATCTCCCATAAGGTCCACTGACTGCTCAACATGCACATGAATATGTATTGGGATGGCTATCAACAACCCATTATGACTGCTCATGCTCCTCAGAGGCATCCTTGTATGAACCCATGGACTCACCCAAAGAAGAATCCTCCTCGTGAAAGTCAAAAGGATCCTCCCGATCTACCTCTGCCATCTCCTACGCGTCACTCAAGCATGAGTGGTCAGGTCCCCAAGGCTTCTTGTGTAATGTTCCAAATAGAAATTTTACAATGATAATCAAAGACATGCATAGAAATAACAACACAATAAATTTCAGCAAACACCCATGAACAGAAAAATGCTCTGAAACACCCAAAATGGCCAATTTTATTATAAATAAACTATTGGAGTACAATAAAATTGGAAGGAGTGCACCTGGGCTTGCTCAAGGAAAGCTACAAGCCCCAGGTGATCAATCTTTCAACGCCCAACTGTTGCAATGGTTTGTCCCTCCAGAAATCGTTGGCCCAGTTTTTCTGCATTGTTGGCTGACTTCGCACCCTGATTTGCCCCCTCAAAAGAGCCCAAGAAATTCTGTAAATTTGGGGATGTGATCCTTGTCAAAAACCCAGAAAGGGTTTTCTCTTGGTTTTGACCCTTCAAATTCGATCCCAAATAGCTTTGCCCTCCTCAAATACCAAAACGCTTCACCTGTAATAGAAAATGATGAATTTCTGCTTCAAAATGCTGACAATCTCCCAAAATCTCCCTCCGAATGAAATCCTAGCAACTCAACCCCTAAATCCTCCAACCGACACTCCACTCTACAATCACCCAAGAGAACTTCACAGGCCTGTGAGAGATGACGCAGTAGCAAGCTTCAACAATTCGTACAACAGTGAGGGACTCCCTTTTGCCTCCCAAAATCTCCCTCCTTTCACTGGAATACGATCAAGATTCCCCTGCAGCAATAGAGACCCCAACTTCCGGGGCCAATCCTCTCAATGAGTGTGTGGCCTCTCCCTCTACATCCCAGTAAAACCAAAATGGCATAGTGTTGTGTGATGCCTCCCCCCCAGCCTCCAAATAAGACAGAAATTTTTCCTAGGGTGTCACTCAAGGTCCACTGAAAAGAAAGTTGAGCTTCACTCCTTTGGAAGCTCTTGTGCTAAGCATCACTTGTAACTCAGCTAAACAGCTAGAGTAACAATGGATAATCAAATGTCAAAAGGCCCCTAAAATGAGAGCCTCACCTCCAATTTATAGCTAGCCATCCCTCATGCTCCTCCTGGGCTCCACCCATCAAATTCCCTCTCTCACCCAAGTTTATCAGAGAATCCTGTATTTCATGGTCGCTCCAAGCACATCGATATCAAGTACCACTTTATCCAAGATATCGTACAACGAGGAGAAATAAGGCTCCATCATATTGGGACTAATGAGCAAGTCCACGACATTCTGACGAAGCCCCTAGGAAAGGTCAAATTCTTGACTTTCCGAGAACGACTAGGAGTCGTGGAGAGACCCTCTTATGAGAGTCTTGTATGATATATACATTGAGCCCTGGGAGCTCCGAGGGGCTTGGGGTACTTCTTAGAGCAATGAGCAACCAGAGGGTGAGTGGTTCAACCTTCTCCTAGTGGTTTGTTGTGTACAGGGTGAGTGGTTCAACCTTCCCCTGTGATACCCCGTGGCGACTTGTAGGCAGGATGAGTGGTTCATCCTTTTCCTGCTGAGACATCCTACCCATGCAATCTGGGACTCATGGGAAGTACCTCTCATCTGGCCAATGAGTAGGGAAATGAGGATAGGGGCCATAGTAGTACTGATGGGTGCATCGTGTAACTACCGTACTCCACATGCTAGGATGATATTGATTTGGGATCAATTGGAACTTACTTTGGGTCAGTAAGAGTGCTATGAGACACTCTTTATTTGGAACTGATTTCGGATCAGTAAGAGTGGTATGACACGCTCTCTTTATTTGGAACTAATTTCGGGTCAATAAGAGTGTTATGAGACACTCATTTATCTGGGACTGACTTCAGGTCAATAGAGGATGGTATGATACATTCTCGATCACTTTTTCTTCTTCTTCATAGTTCAGCAGAGCAGAGCAGAGTTGTGCAGAGCAATGCATTGATGGCAGAGATAGTACCGACAGACAAATGGATTAGCAGATGGAGTTCTCCCTAGTAGAGAGGGAGTGTTAAAATTGGCAACTAGGGCCAAACTCCATGTGAGTCACCTTATTTATGGCAACTGATATTTTTCCTAGATTCCTCTCTACGAGAGGTGTAGGATTGATCTAACGATCATCCGATTTCGACTTGTATTCATGGAGATATGAATTTATTTGTATTCTTGACAATTTGTCAAGGTTGGCCAGCAAGCAAAACAGTGTTTTACACCCCCAACTTATCCTCAACGTGGCATATAAAAGGAGGAGACCTTGTGGCATAATTTCACTCATCTCATCTCTCATTCTTCTCTCTCCTAGCTTGATTGGGTATGCATAGGAGGAGTAGGTCTCTCACACGTGGGAAGAAGGAGGACGTAGATCTGGTTAGGGCAGCGTTGACTTGGGTTGACCGAGGTGCAGGTGGACAGTTTTGGCAGCATTGACCAGCATGGAGTCTCCTTTGACTGCGGACTAGATTGGACAGCCTCTCCTAGGCAGGCCGCATTTTTGTTGACCTATTTTGACCACACTTTGACCAGCTTTGACTATCAAAGGTTGACCGCAGATCTATCCCAGCGTTGACTACAGTTTGACTGGGTTTTTCAAACTGCTTTGCGCTGCCTACTCTTGTTGTTGTAGGCCGAGTTGACTGAGCATTGACCGAAATTGGTTGGAGGTCAAATCTGACCTATTTGACCAGCTTTGACTTTGTTGGTTAGGGTTTTGTTGTTGCTGTCATAAAATTACAAATTTGTATAATTGTACTATCTCTCTCTCTCTGTTGAATTATTGAAGAATATAAGAAGAATTGATCAAGGGTTTCCCCACATTGGGTTTTGTCCCTTGCTGGTGCCACATCTTGTGTCCTCTTGTCTTGGCTTGTCTTCTATTGTTTACATTTATGTTCTATTTGCATTTTACTATCTTGTTGATGTGATTGCTAATATTGGGCTAATAAGAAAATTTGAAGTAAAATGCTCTCAAGCATACCATCACTTTGTTGATCACCCACAAAATTTACCTTAAACTTCACTTTCTCTCTCTTAAATTGATTTCTGGCCCTTTAAGAATAAGCCACTAGCTAGGGTATGGCACGAAATTGACGTAGGGTTCCAGTCGTTGGCTTATGGAAGGATTCAACATTGAAAGGTGTTGGTTGCCTCAAAATCACCCCCCTTTAGTGGCTAATCCATCCATCTCAAAGCAAAATTATTTGCCTGAAGTATATCTTTCCTTAGAAAAGCCATATTTTTCCCTAAGCTTCAACTTGGGGCTTGTTAAAGGCTTCCTGTTCCATTGGTTTCTAGTACTCATTGCTTGGAAGTGTTTTCTTGGCCTTGTGATTCTAGGTTGATCCATTAGGCTTGCTATTCATTAAGCCCTAGAACATTTGTGCCCTAAATAGGCTAATTGGAGTATTTAAATTGCCCTATATTACTTGTTGACCCTTGTCCTTAAGAAGAGTTGTCCTCTATAAGCCTATCTTGTCACCTTATCCCCTAGACTTAGCATATCTCTCATAGCTGCCATACTATAGGGAAGCCTCCCTAGTGGTGAAAGTCCACAAAAGAGCAAGAGGTAGTGGTTGTGGTGACAGTGAGCCACACCTCATTATTGTCCCTTAGTCTAGCTTTTTCCTGGTGAGCTCCCCTCACAAGCTCACAAGACCTACTAGATTTTGAGGCAACACACGCAAACCTGTTCAAAGAACAAGTTCATTGTCTTTTGCCCACTAATGGTCTTTTTACAAGGCATTAGAACACACATCTTGTTGAACCTGTCAACTATCATGAACACGTAGTCATGTCCCTTCTTGGTTGTTGGTAAAGCTCTCACAAAGTCCATGAAAATGCTTTCCCAAGGACAAGTGGTTACAGGAAAGGGATGATATAGACCCTATTTCTTGTTACTAGGCTTGTTGGTACAACAAAGCGTACATTCCCTTATGAACTTTGATACCTCTTCTTACATCCTAGGCCAATACACATACCTTTGCAAGTTGGCCATTGTTTTCCTTACACAAAAATGCCCAGCAACCTTGGAGATTTAAACCTCTCTAATGCTCAGTTATTAGAAACGTCCCTCCAAAACCCTAGAAACGTCATTCAACATTTTGGAAACGAAAACGGAAATGGGTACGAAACAATATGAAACTGCACTGAAATGTTTTCACTTTTTTGGAAATGCAAGATCACTTTTTTGGAAATGCAAGATCCTATTTCTAAAACATTTCATAGGTTTTAGATATGCAGGATCCTATTTCTGAAACGTTTCAGGCATTTTTAAGGGTTTTGGATCCGTTTACAAAGTTGCCTGAATTGGATATGACATTGAATGCCATGTCTCATATAACTTTGTTTAATGAGGAAGCACCAATAATTGCATCTTCAAGTGGACATGACAGTAATGCTCCCACTCATGGAGAGGATCCAAATGTTGATGTGGATCTTAATTACATGGATGAAGACATATTTAATGATATGTAAATGTAATATATGATGTTTTAAACTTTTGAACAATGAACATTAAATACCATAATATGTCATATGATAGTAGACTGTCAGTGATAGTTCATTTTGTAATTTGTACTATTTAGTGTGAATTTAGCATTATTAATTTTGGTGATGATGATGATGATTGAAATTGGAAACAGAAATTTGATGATATGTTGAATGTTATAATAATCATTAATGATGATGACAATGTTTAAATTTTATGTTGAATTGATGATGATGATTTGTTTATGTTAAATTCATGATGATGATAACATATTTTTAAATATAGAATCTAGATTCTAAAAGATGAATAGTAAGATGAAATTTTTATTGTCATATATGTGTGTGTGTGTGTTGTGTATGTTGTAGCTTACTCTCGGCCTGGTACTGTAGTGGCAAGTGATTAATGTGGATTGTCATCTCCTTTCCCATCAGATAGTGTTTCCACTTCTTCACAACTTGCACTAGCACATTGAGTTCCTTGACATAGGTAGGTTGACTAAGCATTGCTCCATGAAACGCTTTAGAATGGTAGCATACTACCCTTCCTCCTTCCATCAACACTGCTTCAAAGGGTTGTTGCAAGTTTGATAACACTAGAACCAATATTTGACTCATCTTCTTTTATAAATCTGCAAAGTCCCTTTGTTGACCCTTTCCTCACTAGAAATTCATACCACTCATTGTTGCGGTGTGGGGTGGTCTTACTACTGTTAAAAACGTGGTTATTAATTTCCCGAGGTACTATGCTTCTCCAACAAAACTCCTAACTTCAAAAACTTCCGTAGGCACCAACCACTTCATGATGGCCTCCATCTTGGCATGATCTATATTCAGCTCTCCTCCACCTATCACATATCCCAAATACACCAAAAACTGTTGTGCAAACTCACACTTCTTCAGATTTTCCAACAGTGGGTGCTTCTTCAATGTCTTTGGCACCTGCACCAAACGTGAGATGTGCTCCTCTCAGGTAGCGTTGTATACCAGTATATCATACAATTAAACAATAAGAAATGAATTACATAAAGGGAAAAGTATATCATACATTAATATCATGAAAGTATTTGATGCATTGCATAGACCAAATGGCATGCCTAAACATTCATACAAACCTTGCCTAGTTTTGAAGGTGGTCTACTAGGTAATCTTCTTCTCTAACCTGGACCTAGTGAAGTATTTGGCTTGTTGCAATTGATCTAGTAGATCATCTATCCTAGGCAGGAGGTAACTATTCTTAAGCATAATTTTGTTTAATGCCCTGTAATCAATACACAACTGCCAAGTTCCATCCTTCTTTGGCACAATGATGATGGGTGACCCACAAAATGATTTACTAGATCGAATGACACCATATTCCAGTAGTTGCTACAACTGATTCTTCACCTCATTTTACTCTATAAAGAATTGTTTGTACAACCCAATGTTTGGCAACAGATAGTTTGGCATCAGCGAGATCTCATGCTCCACTTCCCTCGTGGGTGGCAGCCCTTTAGGCAACTGGAAAATGCCCTTGTTGTTTGTAGTAACTCTTCGAGTTATTGTTTCTATTCCTAGTGCACCCCTCTAGGGATGACTTAGCTCTCATGGACTCTACTACAAATTGATTTTCTTTTAAAAACATCAATACATACTTCTTGCTAGAACTAATCACTTTTTGGCCTATTTGGCACTTACCAACAAGATCGGCTTGCCCTTGTGCGTGTTGATGATGAAGTATTTTCTATCCTCGATAAAGAAATATTGGTTGGCTCTCTACATGAAGATCGCATCTCACACGTACATATAGGGATTCCCAAATATAACTCTACATCCAATTCTACTTCATCAATAAAATCAACACTAATAGCAATTTGATCTTGCATTGTTTGTTTACCTTTATCTCTACCTCCTTGTTGATCCATCCTAATGGATATCGGCTAGGATGGTCATGAGACTCTAGTCACAATTTCTAGACCCGATCTGTTGCTATGAGATTCACCTGTGATCGTAAGTCGAATAGAGCATCAATTTTCATCTTCCTAGCTTGTATCTTGATATGGAAAAGTCTAGCCATTTCATTCTTCCTATTGTTGAAGGCTACTCAGATTCACCCCCTTCTACATCGATGTATACATAATCTTCTCATCCACGTCT
Source organism: Pinus tabuliformis (assembly GCA_031772625.1). NCBI lineage: Eukaryota > Viridiplantae > Streptophyta > Pinopsida > Pinales > Pinaceae > Pinus > Pinus tabuliformis. The sequence goes on from CM062820.1 coordinate 48,231,276, forward strand.
AAGTTGCTTTCCACCCAATTACTCGAATTTGTGGCCATGAGGTTTTTCTTCTTAGCATATTTTTATTGGTTCTTCGAGTTAAGCTTTGTATGCAACTTCTAACACTTCTCCTTTGAATGGCCATCAATATTACAATGGTTTTTGTCTTTTTGTTTTTTCCTCCTTTCCACTTCCTCTTCTCCTCCATGGAAGCTTCTTGGTGCTTTTGCTTTGACCCACTTGATTTCCCTTTCTTTTAGGATATGTTCTTCGGGTACTATGCTTGTACACAAGCCTCATCCACCTTCCTAGGTTTGAACAACATCACTTGCTTTTGCATATGGCTATGTAGACCCCCCAAATACTTGAGAAGTATGTCTAGGTTCTTTGGAGAGATTCCCAACATTATTGCCATCTTCTTAAATTAAGTGGTGTAATCCTATACACTCTTCCTTTATCTCTGTCTGAAGTAATGCCACATCCACAGGTCTTCTACATACTCAATCGGATAGAATTGTGACTTTATGAAAATTTTGAAATCCTCCCACCTAGTCACTGGAAGATATCCCTCCAAGCTCAAGGTTTCCATGTGACTTTCCCACTAGGTCAGGGCATGTCCCTTTAATTTCAAATGTGCAAACGGAATTTCATGTTCTTCCTTTATGTGGTCAACACTAAAATAAACCTCTCGTTGTTGCAACCAGTGAGTTAACTCCAAAGTTTCAATCTCATCTTGATGTGGCTTGATGTCAACCTTCACTTCCATCTTGAACAAGGACAGTCAACGATTCACAACACTCAAATTGGATTGTTCATTTTTTAGTTCCTTCCTAGGCTCTCTCTTTGTTTCTCAATCACCCAATCTTCCCTTTAATCCAACCTCTGCGTTAGAACCTCTATCTTCTTTGAATAGCCCAAGCTTATTGGTCGGAGCTACCATGAGGAGGCTCACATTATGGTTTATAACTGTGACTTGTGCTTCCAGCCATGCAAACCTCTTTTCTACGGGATCTTGAGGGTTATTAATAGATTCGTCAGACATGGATGGGGTTTTACCACTTTCAGCTTAACTGATCTAGATCCCCTACAGCTCCCCATAATATCCCAAAGAAACCTACTCTAATACCAATTTGATCTGTAAATTGTCGTGACTATTCCACTGGATAGTTCTTCACAACAAATCTAATAATAATTCTACTTAAAATCCAAAACTTGCACTATGAGGCTTATTTTCCATAGACTTGTGGATTTATTAAGTTGTTTTCACGCATGCAATATATAAATTGCGAAAAATGGTAAACAAACAAAAATAAAATCATTCACAACCATAATAACATAAGATATGATCTGGGAAACTTTACAAGAGAAAACCCAGCTAGAAGGTGAGATTGCTCTACTCTCTCTTTTTTTGAATGGAAATGGTGAGACCTATGGCCCGTTGGCTACTACATTACACCAACCCTCTCTATTTGCTCTCTATATATCAACTCTCACCTACTTCGTTCATCTATGGAACAAAATACTCGACATCCTAGTGGCCCAGTTATATCATGGTCCGAGAGCATACTAGTGGTTATGTTTGACTCCTTCAACTCTTCATTAGTGTTTTAATATTGACCCTTCTTGAGTCTTCTACATCATGATCACATGGCTAGCCCATTTTCCATGAATATTGGGGGTTTGCGTGGCATCCTCATGAATCATGGTGGTCAAAAGAGGAAGGTCCACTTCTATGTGGCATAACTTTTGCATACGTACTCCAATTGAGGCAACTCTTGCATCGTTGGAAAGGTATCTAACGTGTAGAATAGCACTAGGGGGTGTGACAATTAAGCAGCAAAACTTTACCCCAAACAAAACCATTTAATGCTTCAAACTACTTCCAAAGGGTTTTCGAACCTAATACACCAAACTAGGACCCATTGGTAAAAATGGTCTTGTGAGTTGATTCCTTCAATTTTTCCACTCTAAAAGCATCCAAATGGATGACAAATAATATAATGATCCAATCTGGATCATGAGGTGGCGGTGGTAGTCCATCTCTTGTTGCCACGAGGTTTGTATATGCCTAGTGAGACTTTGCACTAGCCCTACTAGATTTTCCAATAAAAAGGCCAAAATGTGCATATGAACAAGCATCTTATGATGACAAAGATATGGAAGATCTTGCGACCATTGATATGAGAACCTCATTTGATATCATACCATAGGTGCAAAGATGCAAATACCTCTCAGAAGCTTGCAATGCATTGGCATTGATGGGCAACATATTTAATCTAAGTCACATGACAGAAGGACAGGAAAATACAAGTGTCTAACACCCCACACACACACATTAGAAATTAAAAAAAAAATGAAATATCGACATAAAGATCCAAACATTTTAGAGACGAACATTTAGAAAATATCGATACAACGAATTATTACATCAATAATGATAAAATGACAAACACATAAGAAATTAGAACCATAAATTGTACTTTTCTCATTAAGTCATCAAAATCAAAATGTATTACATAGATATTGAGTCATCAATACTATAGGTTGGAATGCTAATAGCAAATACAAAATAGGGTAGATACTAGAACCGTAGATAGAAGAATCTCATAGCTTGTGACTATCAATAGTCCTCCATGTCAGAATCATCAAAATCACCATCATCACCGCTACTCTCACCTTCATCCTCCTTTGTATCCAATCCAATCTTTGGATCTCCTCGTGTGGAAGATGACATGTCAAGAAGATCACCATCATCAAAAGTGACCGACTCTAGCACTATTGTCCAAACCCATACCATCAAGAAACACATTCCACATCTTTGTCTTTTCCTTCAACCACTATCTTTGCATGTATTTGCATATATGATGAAGGTTGGAGTGCACACACCATTGTCATTGCCTTAGACTGTTCAAGCCTACTCTTCTTCAAACCATACAAATTACCATATGCACTCCAATTACTCTGGCAAGAAGAGGATGAAGTAAGCTAAGATAGAAGCCTCATGGCTAAATAAATGTTATAGAATAGGGCATAACCCCTATCTCTACACTCATCCCTACACTTAGGGCCATCATTGTGGAAGCACATCATCGCTCTTCAAAAGTTTACTATTATTTTGTAGACTTTCGAAAAGCTTTTGATTTCGTCCCCAAGGAAGCTTCATTGTAGAGACTCTGAGACATTAGCATCTCAAAGACCTTATCGTCAACCATCATGCATTTATACAAGCCAATCCTTGCTCACCTATACACAACGCACAGCCTGTCAAATTTTATTCAAACTAATATTGGGCCAAACAAGGTTGCCCCTTATCCCCAACATTATTTGGGATTTGAATTAACGAGCTAGAGTCCTTCTTGATTGAACACATCCTGGACAGTGATCGTTACCTTCTTATTTGCAAATCAAGTGGTCCTTCTAGCCTCATTGCTAGACGGATTGGAGAGACAATCGAATGCCCTGGCCCTTCTTTGTCATCTTCGTCAATTGACAATCAACCTAGATAAAACCAAGGTCATGATCTTCAAGATATTGAAGAAGATTCTCTCTGATCACCACTTATTTTTACAGGCGAGGAGATCGAGATCACCAACACATACTTTTGAGGATTATTATTCACTAGACATCAATCTAGTTTGCAGCATGCACTTCAACCCTAAATCAACAAGGGCTATGGATTCTTGGCCATTCTTGAGAGGTAGTATTTCAAGAACCATTTTTAGGACCTATCATACATGATGTCGTTCATGGACACTCTTGCCTGGCCCACAATTCTATATAGGCCCAAGGTTTGACAACCTAATGTACTAGAGTTTGATTGGTCTTCAATAGAGAGTGTACAGATCATCCTCCTCCATTGTATCATTAGCTGCAAGAAGATAGTTACTCAACCCATCATCCTCATAAAGTTTGGCACTCGTCCCTTCCAAATTGAGACAGTGTTCAATCTCATCTCACTTCTACACCGTCTCCGGAGCTTTGCTGATATAGCAAAGGGGCATGACCACTATCATACTTGGCCTATTGTTCATCAGAGAACATTGCAACACCTAGTCCTTTGGCTCAGTCTCAATGTTATTATATCAGAGTCCTAAATCTCGTTGCTTCAGTTGGTATTACATTGGACCGACATCCTCTATTTAGATATTCCTCATGTGCACTTGACCATCTCTTATCAACAAAACAAGAGATAAATACCATCATCCAAGATGATATCTACAAGTAACACATACAAGTCACTTGGATAAACCCTCACGGTGGGTTATGTTCGAAGATGACCTTTTATTCTGATCACTTCATGATGTTTAGGGCTGGACTCATCATTCAACTCCATTACACGCTTTTCCATTAGATATATGCCCTGCAAATCCCCTTGGGATAGTTTAGAATCAACTCTCATAAACTGCAGATTGAGACGAACCACCAAATTGACTGGTCAAACAAGATTTGCTAGTTGTGCCATCTTCGACAAATTGAGATGGAGGATCACTTCATCTTCCATTGCCCTGTTACCCACGCAAGTGGGTAACCTCTAAGAGAAATTTTGTCTCCTATTTGTTTAGCTTGCCAACCAATGGCTCTGTGATGATCCACAAATAGCTAGCCTCAAAGGCCTTCCATCCATGCTCCGGTCAGTGCCTTAATTCATCTAGCTTACTCATCGAATGAAGGTGGGTCATCTATTATAAGGCACACTAACCATTTTTGTAATCAAGTGACTTCATTTAATGTTTAAGGGCATTCTAGTATGGATCATAGGTTGAATTGGATGATATACCATTTTTTATAGTATCTTGTTCCCATGCATCACCTTGGTGGTTATCCCTTGCCCCTAGTCCAATGTGACCTTCCTTGAGGCCTTTCTTTCCATTGTCTAAGAAGGGCACAAATAGGAGGCATTGTTTGATATTGTGTGTCCATGGTAATCGATACTTAACACTTTTTATCTATCTCTTGTATCCACATTCATCTTTGGCTTTATTACTAATTGTCACCAATATTGACTCCCTGTTTTCCTCATTCCTCGGTAAGGGCCCAAAAACTTTGCCCTAGAGGTTGATGTAGCAGAAAGAAAAGAGAAAGCATGAGCCAAAACGATAAAACCAATAAAAAAATGGTTAGGATATAATAAAGTACATGGGAAAAAACCTAAACTAAGCTCTACCCCCTCATTAGCCCTCACCCAATTCCTAGCTAATGCATGAACAATCAAAATAAAAGGAACTATGAGTATCCCAACCCTGATGAGCAATAAATCGCTTTATCTTTAAGGGATCAATGATGCATAAATAAAAATTTGTGACCCAACCTATGGAAGAAAAAGGCACACAAGAGGGGTTGTAAAAAGAGGTCAAGGAAAAGGGTACCTTTGGTACCAAGATTGCTGTCTCTTCATATTATAAAGCCAAAGGATGATGGAATTTCATAGCTAATATAAACATTGTTGCATCCTCCATGAAGTAAACCCCTACCATATCACTAACCATTTGCACTTGTCGATTGATGGCTTGGCCTAGGAATTGTTCCTCCCCTTGGAGTTGGAAGCACCTAACAAGGTCGTTGGATAACCCTCCACTATCTAAGCATGGTAACTTGTTTACAAATCACAAGCTAGAAAGGCATTAGAACTTGATGCTTGTGTGAAGTACTTTGATGCTTTTTGCACTAGATATGGCCCATTGTGATACTCTCATGGTTATTTTACCTGAGATGATGATCTCACTTGATTTTGAGGGTATGTTTCAAATGCTTACTCCCAAGTACAATTGCCATCCCTTGAGGGATTGTTTGAGATTTCTCCAACACTTCAGAAAGGACGTCCAACCCCATTTGATGACCATTTTGGGCACCACAACCAAGAAATTGACCACTTTATGAGCATTGACCTTAGGATGTATCTAACATTGATAATGAACTTCTCTTCTCCCTCCAAAACTTGGAACACTACATGTTGGAGACAAGGCGTCGCTTAGAAGACAATAATACCCTAGAGACTGCAGAACACCCCTAGGTTAGCATTGTACTTTCTTGATGGACGTTGCCCTGTTTCTAAGTTAGTTCGATGATGATGATGGCCTGAGATCCTTCTAGGATGGATGGTCACTTTTCTAAATGATGACATCATACCCTAGCCTTGTGACGTTCCTCTCATGTGGCTTGGAGTGATGATGTGGACCTAGTTGATGATGACGTATTGATGAGGAGGGGTTTGCTTGATGATTGGACACTTGTTGGTGAGGAGATGGCCTTTTGAGTGAAGAGCACTCTTTTGACTCATCCATGGCACACTTTGATGGAGATATTCACTTTTAGAGGATGATGTCACCCTTGGAGTGGTCTTTTGCTCACATGTGTGAGCTAAAGAGAGGCTTTTTGTTATGTTTTATAATTGAGAAAGCTATCTTTTAGGTCAACTTATGACCTACTTGTAATCACATAGTTTATTATTTTTAGGGCTTTTACTAAATCTTACTCCAAAATTGACTCGACTGCCCTCATATAAATAGAGGGAAATCGATTTGGAGAGGATCATTGTCACACACTCATTTCTAGTTCTTTTTCTCTTGGATGCATTGGAGCATTGATGTAGCGAATTGTCCTAGGAGGATATTGTGATTGGTGGGATTTTCTCTTAGATAAACAAAGTGATTCTCTTGTAATTTGTGCAACTTTATTGTGAGTATCATTTCTATTTTGCAATTATTGTAGAATTAGAGTTTCATTGAAATTTTCATCTTTATGTATTGAATCTTTTATGGCTCTAACATCTCCTTTTGCAAAAATTTCACCTATTTTCCATCAAGGAACCTTAATATAGTTTCCTTGCTCTTAAATCTCCAATTGATTGAAAGTCAATAGGGTTTTGGTGGAGGGATTTTCTCTATCTTAACTTGCTCCAATCAAGTCTTAAGCCATAGACCTCGCCCTTTAACTCCCTTAGCCCAAGGTATCAGAAAGGTACTAGTCTATTTGGTGTGTCAATTGTTATAAAAAAGTAAGCCCTAAATTTTATTTTATTTTTATGTTTTCTAGGGTAAAATAAGATTAGGTTAAAGCAAAATCTGCATTTAATAACATAAAATACCTTGGACCTCATAGTCCTAGGTTATGCTTTACATCTTCTAAATTGAAAAATCAAAATATCATTTTTATGCATTTTCCAACCATCTTTTTAGGGTTGAGGCCTAGGGTTTTGTAGTTGTTTTATGCATTTTCAGCCATTGAAAAGATATCGGAACTTGTTTCCTTATTTACTCATTCAATAGTCCTTGTTTATTTATGATTATTCGTCATTTAAAGGTTATTTTATTATTGTTGTCCTAAATTTTGCGTGTTGTAAATTGTGCTTTTCAAAAACCCTAATTTATAACAACTTTATTAATTTAAAGGTAGCATGTGTTTGGGATCTAATTGAGCCTCCCTAGGACTTTCCAAGCCCTCTAGATTTAGTCATAGGTCCTTTCAATTCATTATCTTATCTCACTCAGAGCCTTTCTTTATTGAACATTATCCTTGGGTGTTTTATTTTATGGAACCCTTGGAGGGCATTTAAATTGAGAGTTCTGTTGATTTGGGGTAGCATCAAATGTGCTCTAGCCATCAAAATTGGTGGAGAGGCTAAAGCACATGAGATCTCCAAGACCCAAAAATGGTTTGGCCAGATTGTACCCGATTTGGGAGATATTAAAATAATTAATATTTTTAATGGAGTTCCTAAGTCTAAACTTAGGAAAATTAAAATATTAATGGGTATTAATATAAAACTGGGTTAGAAGGTGTTAAGTTATGGTATGTTCTATGCTTATAACAGTTTACTTCTTTTTCTTATTATATTCCATAGATTAGCAATCACATGTACATAAAGTAAAGTGCAGATAGAACATTAAACGATCGACAGAAAACAAGTCAAGACAAGAGACACAAGATGTGACAGCTAGCCAGGGACAAACCCCACAATGTGTGGAGAAACCCTTTGATCAAATCTTCTTTTATCTTCAATAATTCAGCAGAGAGAAATAGTACAATAAATCTGATTCATATCAGTAGTAACAAACCCTAGATCAGCATTATCAGCATTAGCGGCTTCATTATCAAACTAGGGCAGACGATATCTCACAAACCGACCGTCAAATCGGCTTGATTCCACCACCAAAAGTTGCGGCTTTCAAAGGAGGTTCAGATGAACCTACAACGCAGTTCAGATGAGGAGACTTCTAGTTCACGCAGGTCAATCTTTACTTCTGCAGTTGCAGCTTCAGTTTCAGCGGCTTCCAGCTTCAAACTAGGGCAATCGATATCTTGCAAACCATTCGTCAGATTGACATTATTCCACCACCAAAAGTTGCGGCTTTTAGAGGAGGTTCGGATGAACCTATAGCGCAGTTCAAATGAGGAGATCTTCTAGTCCACGCAGGTCAATCTTTACTTCTCCAGTTGCAGCTTCAGTTTCAGCAGCTTCCGGCTTCAAACTAGGGCAATCGATATCTTGCAAACCGTTCGTCTGATTGACATGATTCCACCACCAAAAGTTACAGCTTTCAAAGGAGGTTCGGATGAACCTACAGCGCAGTTCAAATGAGGAGATCTTCTAGTCCACGCAGGTCAATCTTTACTTCTGCAGTTGCAGCGTCATTTTCAGCGACTTCCGGCTTCACATGTGTGAGGGAGAGACCCTTTTTTGCGCAGTAGAGAAGAGACTCTTTTCTGCGCAATAGAGAGAGAGAGATGTGATGAGATAAGTGCGTCCAAATGAGGAAAAGTCCTCCTATATTTATACACAATGTTGGTGTTTGAATAGATGCGACTGTTGGGCTTCTGAGCCTACAAGAGTTGTAGGTCGACTTGATAATAATTCCATAATCAAAATAAATTCATATCTCCATGAATACTTATCGAAATCGGATGATCTTTATATCAATCCTACACCTCTCAACGAGAGGAATCTAATAAAAATATTATCAACCATGAATGAGATGACCCACATGAAGTTTTGCCCTAGTTTCCAATTTTAACAGAAGGTTCCAAAAGTCATGGATCAAGCCAAATCTAATCTTATCCGTTGATTAGAGATTTAATCTCGGTCATTGAACGACCAACGAGAAAAGTATAAGAGGCTTGAGGGTCAGTTGGAGAACACACCAGAGTGATCAATCATTCATTTTGCTAGAACGGGGTTGCTAAGAAAAAGTGAATCAGTGATCAGCAGCGAGAGGCAGTGAGTACTAGACAGAGAGGCAGAGACTACTGAGAGACCATCGCAGAAGCAGGGAGAGCGAGAGTAGCAACCAGTTCAGGCCACACAGAGTCCAACAGAGAGCGCAGAGGCCAGAGGGACTGCATCATCCACGCAGAGGTTGTTGGAGTGACGCAGAGGGTCCTAGAGGTTGCGCAGTGCCTTAGAGGGCTGACGCAGAGGATCCTGGGGCTGACGCAGGTCAGCAGGAGGTTGACGCAGAGGCCAAAGGGGCCAGTGTTGAGCTTTAGAGTCTCGCCTGACATAAAGAGGGCGAGGACGCATTCACAGCTTTTTACTCATAGGCCGCGTTCACATTATCTCTCTATCATCTGGATACACCCACTTTCGTTAGTGAAATTCCCATCTCTCTCACTCGATCTATTCCCTAAGGTTCTCACCCTACCCCTTATGCTACCACACGCTTACCAATGATGCACTACCTGCCACATCTTGATCTCTTACGATTTACGATTCCCATCTCTCGATCCAATCCCTCACCATATGAATAGTGAGTCGATGGCGGCCTTGTGTTCTTCACTCGTGGGACAGGTATTCTGAATACATGTTTCCAAATATAGAGGTATTGTTGCCGTGTATTTCTCTCTGTCGGTGAGCTGGTTAGGCACCCAATTGTACTCAAGGAAATATTGCATAATAATAAACCCTCAGAATAGCTACACCATTTTCTGCATTGGGTTTTTCCGGGGACATTTGTCCAAAAATAACAGTGTCACTTGTGTGTTTGTTTTCTTTCAGCTAATGATCTGTAGATGTTGCGAATGTATTGCGTTTATTTCGATATTTAAATGTTTTAAATAACTTGTTCAGAATTTACAAGTAGAAGAAATAAACTAGCAGAATACAGATTAATTTTCAAACATATAGACTTAGAAAATTCAACATGGTATTAGAGCATGGTTGCAAATCACAGAAGAGCTAAAGGCGTCAGTTGAGCAGGGCATTTGCAGCAGAATCAATTGTCCTGAGTGACAGTAGTTGATCCTCGCAGAAGTGACAGAGGAAGGGTTGACGCAGAGGGACTACGTCATCAGTCTAGGCCAGAGAGAGGCCAAAGCAGAGGCTGAGGAGGGCTGAGAGAGGCTCACGCAGAGGCCAGGAGGGCTAAAGCAGTTGGCTGAGGGAGTTGTTTTGTCGGTGCCGAGATTGCACAGAGGCAAGAGGCTCAATCCTTCAGTTGTTGGGCCGAAGGAAGCTGTGGGCAGTTTGAGGGAGAGAAGCTGGTGGGGTACTATGGTTAGAACAGTACCTAACAGGGCAAAACCAAGGTAGAGGGAGTTGTTGCCAAGGCAGATTTCTAGCCAAGGAATCCGGATTAGTGTTGCAGTTGCACAGACAATCGAAGAGGAGCAACTTGACAATTGGCAAAAGGATTTCCAGGAGGGAAATAGGGACTCAGAGGGAGTCCAGAAGAGAACTTCCAAACGGGAAGTAGAGAGACACAGAGGAGTCGAACCAAGAACTTCCAGACGGGAAGTAGAGAGACTCAGAGGAGTTGACAGAGAAGAGTAAAGAGATGGTCGTGAATGGGCTGAGAGATTATGACAGATTAGACGGAGCGTCCAATTTTGTGGTCTGGAAGGCCAAGATCTTGTCAGACATCATATCAAGGGCTTCGCCTTGAGAGTAATGGCTATCCCAGTTGACCCGGTAGCTAATGATAGGTACGAGGAGGCAATGGCTAAGGCAAAGTGCATCACCCTTGATGGGGTCAAAGATCATGTGGTCCAACATATTGCCGAGAAGGAAACGGTAAAGGAGATGTGGGACACTTTGAAGACATTGTACCAGCATACTTTCGTGCAGAGGAAGAGGCTCTTGGAGAATCAGCTAAGGTCATACTAGATGCAAAAGGGAGAGCAATTAGATCTCTTCCTCGATCAGTTGAAGGAGATTCGTGACCAACTGACTTCCATAGGGGCCACGCCGGATCGGGAGTTGATGGTGAGGACCGCACTTAACGCAGTCTCCGAGGAGTGGGAGACATTTGTCCATATCATACTGGGCAGGGCGAGTCTTCCAGATTGGGAAGAACTATGGGCGGCTCTTCATCAATAAGAGATCAGACAGCTGACCAAGACGGGAGTAACAGCAAAGGGGTCAAGATCAAGAAAGAAGAGGAAGAGAATGCAGCGCTGGCATCTGCGAGAAAGCAGGAGAAGAGGAAGAAGAAGACCTCTCCAAGGTCAAGTGCTTCCATTGTGGGGAACTGGGTCACTATGTGAACCAATGTCCGAGGAAGAAGAGTAAGGGAGAGGCTTTTGACTCTAAGGCAGCACCAGCGAAGGCGGAGAAAGAAGTCGAGGAGGATGACGATTGTGCCATGAGTGCTCATGTGCCACTTGAGAAGAAGTGGGGAAACATCGAGCTGTAGTCAGGAAGACTACAGGCGATGAGGGGCAAGGTCTTTGAGGTACCCAACCTCTTGGATTATACCTTGCTACGAGAGCCCCGAAGAGAGAGTAGCAGGACCGGCGGATGTTGGTAGTAACGGATGTGAATGAAGCGACAGAGATTGCTACAGTGCAGGGGTCCCCAGGCAACGCAAGGCTAGTAGGTTGCAGCAGTGCGAGAGGCACAGAGAGTGTTGCAACAGTGCAGGATGACACAGAGAGGTTTGCAACAGTGCAAGAGGCACAGAGAGTGTTAAGAGGTTTGCAACAGTGCGAGAGGCACAGAGAGTGTTACAACAATGCAGGATGGCACAAAGAGGTTTGCAATAATGTGAGATGTAGGGAGTTGTTGCAACAACGCAGAGGTCAGTAGAGGGAGCACTTGTTAGCGGCAGAGGGAGCTTCAGCATCGGGAGTGTTTCTAGCCTGACAAGGATGTCAGAAGTTGGGTGGATCAATTACTTACTTCTCAGTAACTAAGTTGCAGTGTAGTAGCAGTATGCAATAGAACGATGCAACATGATGAGAGGGGGATACAGCGCAGATGCAGTACTGGGAGTATGGAGCAGCAACAGCACACATGCAGAGGGAGTTGTCGTACGGATGCAGCAGTGGCAGTGGCAAGGCCATGGGTAGCAGTACAAGATGCAATAGTGCAGAGGATGTTGGCCGGGGAGGCCTAACATCAGCACAGGTACCAGTGTCGGATAATCAGGGTGATGCTCAATGTGGAGTCTTGCTAGAGCACAGTCCTCGCTAAGAGGGAGTGTTGATTTAAGGTAGCATCAGATGTGCTCTAGCCATGAAAATTGGTGGAGAGGCTAAAGCACATGAGTTCTCCAAGACCCAGAAATGGTTTGGACAGATTGTACCCAATTTGGGAGATATTAAAATAATTAATATTTTTAACGGAGTTCCTAAGTCTAGACTTAGGATAAATTAAATATTAATGGGTCTTAATATAAAGTTGGGTTAGAAGGTTCCAAAATTCATGGATCAAGCCAAATCTAATCTTAGCCGTTGATTAGAGATTTAAGCTCGGTCATTGAAGGACCAACGAGAAAAGTATAAGAAGAGGCTTAAGGGTCAACTAGAGAACACACCAGAGTGATTAGTCATTCATTTTGCTAGAGCGAGGTTGCTAATCAAAAGTGAATCAGTGATCAACAACGAGGGGCAGTGAGTACTGGACAGAGAGGTAGAGACAGTACCAAGAGACCAACGCAGAAGTAGGGAGAGCGAGAGCAGCAACCAGTTCAGGCCACACAGAGTCCAGCAGAGACAGCACAGAGGCCAAAGGGACTGCGTCATCCACGGAGAGGCTTCTGGAGTGACACAGAGGCTGCTGGAGTGACGCAAAGGGTCCTAGAGGCTACGCAGTGCCTCAGAGGGTTGACACAAAGGGTCCTAGGGCTAACGCAAGTCAGCAGGAGGCAGACGCAAAGGCCAGAAAGGCCAGCGTTGAGCTTCAGAGTCGCTAGAGAGGGTTTCGTGGAACAGATTTTCTGAATACCTGTTTCCGAATATAGACGTATTGCTACCGTGTATTTTTCTCTGTCGGGTGAGCCAGTTAGGCACCCAATTGTACTCAAGGAAATCCTGCATAATAATAAACCCTAAAAATAGCTGCAACGGTTTTCCTGCATTGGGTTTTTTCCAGGGACATTTGTCCAAAAATAACGGTGTCACTTGTGTGTTTGTTTTCTTTCAGCTAATGATTTGTAGATGTTGTGATTGTATTGTGTTTATTTCGGTATTTAAATGTGTTAAATAACTTGTTCATAATTTACAAGTAGAAGAAATAAACCAGCAAAATACAGTTTAATTTTCTAACGGATAGACTTAGAAAATTCAACAAGTTCTTGGATTATCTAATCTTTGAGATATATTGGGGAAGCTTCCCTTGTGGGCAGAGGAATTAATTCATAGAACATTAGGGGTATAGTCATAAGGTGAAAGTGGTGGTTGATCCCACCGTTGCCCTTAATCTAGAGTGGTTAGAGAGGCTTTGCACTATGGTGCTAGATTTTGCAATAACATGCCCTATTTATTATCAGATTCGTGGGAGAATTCATTGCTTGTTCAGGGGAATCCAAACTCTATCCAGCTTCTTTCGATACTCAGACTAGATATGTGTAGCCCTTTACACACAGGAGGTCTTTAGACTTCATGCCCACATTCTCCAACCTCTTCCTAGGCCAAATCCCATTCAAAAAATTACTTCCTTTTTTACTATGCTCCCATCAGCTAGAGGCACTAAGAGACAACTTGATGGCAACATTGCTTCTAACTCAAATCAATGCATACCCAAGGGACCATTTCCCCTTCCCATATATCCTAGAGACAACGCCAAACCAAATCCCTTACCAACATGCAGATAAGATCACCTAGACATTAGTAGTGAGTTCCTTCTTTTAGGCAGCAGCGCAGTAGAGGATCCAGATCTTCCCCCAGCTCTTCCTTAGGGCAAGATTCCATTTTGAATTTTCTTCATTCATCCTCGGATATTAGGAGAGATAGATCTAATGGACCATGATCCAATCCCTATATCCTTTCCCTTTATACATCTCCCTCCCATTGCAATCGCTTGCACTTGGATTCAAGGGTTTTTCCATGTTTAAGCATATAGAGTTCTTGGTTTTAATTTACTTCTTGTTCTTTATATAGGAGACATTTTGGTACTCCTGCTTTGTATTTACTATTGACATCGTTGTACTTAGCAATCCTATTAACCCACTTTTGTGTTCATTCATTGAACATTAATATAATTATCTTATCTATTGCACTCAACAATGTTATTCACCTACTTTTGTGGTCATTCATTGGACATTAATACAATTATCTTATCTATCTTATTTTATCTAGGCACATCATAGCCTCCAAATCTCCTAGTAGCAATGGAAAATTTATAAATACCTCCTCCACCTCATCAAGGGATGCTCTATCCTAATATATCCTTCTAAACGCTCTTCTCCTCCTCCATGAAATCTCTCCACCTGCGAGAGGATCAATTTTACCCTTCACCTACACAATGATAGATTGGAGAGCTCCTTCCTTGCAATTGAAAGGGAGCAAAAGGAGTGAAAAATGCCATTTAGAGGCCTCACAGGTCTCTTCTTTGTGTACACATGTCGAACATGTCAAGACACGTCATGTTATCAACCATGCACCTTATATTTGGACATGTGCCAAACACCCATCCCAAAGTGTAATGTGTCCAACAAGTAGGATATGGACACAACACCCTTGGGAGTTGTGTCCAATTACTTAGAATTTAATCAAAACCAATGTTCTTTATTTGGGAAACCAATTATATAGTTTGAAGCTGCCATAAGCTTATTCAAACTTGTGTCATCTCACTGACTCCAAAATATAAGAGATCAAATAATTGTTGCGGGTGAAAAATGAGAGCAAAGGGGTCTTGTCTCTATAACCCCTAGCAATTGGCCTCAATACAAGTATTTGTAATAATTACAAATCAGATGCTCTTCAAACATTCAAGGAGTTCAAAACCATGGTTGAGAAATAAATAAGGAAGAAGACTAAGGTTCTTGAGACAAACAATGGGAAAGAATAAAAATATAATTATTTATAAAAGTATTTCAGAGCACATGGAGCTTACTTCCTCCAATGAAAGCAGTGACGTTATAAAGTAACAATGGAGAAATTGTTAAGAGCTACTTAAGGAGGAAGAAGTTGTGAATAGATGTAATTGAATACCCATGGTGTCGAAAGGCAATTATTTAAGCCACAGAGATCAAGGCATCACAATGAACTCAAACATGTCATCATTAGACAATTTTACTATGTCTTGGATTTTTTTTAACTGATATCTAAGGGAATCTCCTTTCTGTGTGAGCCAATTCAAGCATAGTAACAAATACCTCAACATCCTATGAAAAGAGAACCTCGAGTACCCTAAAAATGTACCTTAGATTTCTTCCAATAAAATGCTTATACAATAAAGCGTCTAAATGTTGGTTTGGCTTAGATACAATAAAGCGTCTAGCATGATGTTGGTTTGGCACTCTCCACATTTCTTCAAGATTATATCCTACCCTGAACTTTTGTTAGATGCTTAAACTTGGCATGAGTCTCCTAAAGTACACATTTACCAGGTTCAAAAAGATTGGTAGGTTCCAAAGGAGGGTAAGTTCAGAAAAGTTCAACATTGTGAAAAAAAAGTTTGAAAGGTTTAGAAAATGGTTAGGAAATATGGAATCTATAAGAAATACACAGTACTCGAACATTCAAATAACCATGGAAAAATTAAATAAATATGTACAGGTCCTACCCCAACCCCCTACTTAGATCCTTTATTAATGTATGAAGCCACTTTCCTTGAATAAGGCCTATTGGACAATTAGATAATTGCCATTCGTTATAAAAAGAGTATTTTTATTAATAAGGCCCAGATTATTTGGTTGACCCTCATTATAAGGAGTCTACAGGTAGTTAAGATTCTCTATGTAGTATGGATGGCTATATAGGGTAGGAGGTTATGTAAAGCTTAGTCAGGAACAATTGTTGTATTTTGGAGCATTCGCCCTAGAAATTGCCCCCCTTGAAGAGGCAAGTGAACATAGCTCTCTATTTTTTATTATCAAAGGCAGCTTTCTTAGGATTTATCTCTCTTTTCTTTTGTGTTCTTGGGTTTTGGACTACATTTTATGTGAATTACACTACAGAGGAAAATAGTAATTTAAAAAAAACGTGATTTCATCATATAAAGTGAAGGAATTAGATCAGTAAAGGATCTAGTTACAGGAAAAGGAAATTGAAAAACAATTTTGACCCATTTGATTGTCTTATATTGTCACAGCAAAGTTTTATCATTTTCAAGTTGTTCTTGCGGTGAAAAGGGGTGGGCATTTCTCACCTTTCAGATGCCAGCACCTGTGTTTCTTTTCAAGGAATGGTGATGGTTGCTTCTTTCCTCGCAAACATTCTCCAGTTTTATCGTGAGAAAATGCCGCATAAAAGTAGTGCACAAAATAATATGACTGACAGATTTTGCTGCAATACACTATGGCAAACTCCTTGGATCATCAGTCACATAACATCGACGATGGCATGCACTCTAGACTTAATCAGATTAGCCTGAATGAAGATATATAGTTTCGATATAGAAAAACTGCCCCCACAATATAAGGCAGTGTGTGAGGAGACGATGATCCGTAACAATCTAACCAAAAAAGCCCAAGGCAGCAGCTGGGGCCAAAAAGACTTCTAAGCCCACGAAAAGTCCTGCTAAATTGGCCAAGGTTCTGAAGGTCACCAAGGCTGAGCCTGCAGCAGCCCCTAAGCAGATACGATAATTTTATTAATCTTGAACAAATAACCACATAAGTAGAGAAAGTGCCATCTAAAAAGGCAATGTCAATATAACTGTCAACAGTTTGAAAGTGGCTTCTTGGCTGTAGACTTACTTTATGTTTTATAGTAGACAGAAAAGCTTGGAAGAAAATGATGACATATTAGTTGTATTGACTCTCATTCCGTATCTCAGAATAGCTGTACTAACAGCAATTCGGTAAATCAAAGTACAGACTGCATTGGACAGCCGTTCTGTATCTACTGACTAATGAAGGAAGGGACAAAGTAGCATTTGTATCTCTGAGCTTTAGCGTTGATATATTATTTAGTTCTTTTTACCCCGAGAGTTTTTTTTTCCATTTTAAAAAATCCTTGTGGTGTCAAGAGCGTGGATGCATTCTTCTGTTATTCATGTATCCGTAGTTACGCATTGATTTTACAGATTAGTCAAACAACACAGCCGTATTTTAATTCACGAAACACGAGAAATTTGCAAGATTGAGTTGAAGAACTGCAAGTGGTATCACTCTAGTTTCTGGATCCAAATCCGAAAATTTTCAGGATGGGATATGACCTAGCGACCTTGAGCCTCTAAAGCATTTTCTCTTCCATTTGTTTAATCATTCTTTTCGGTTGTTACTGTCTTGCAGTTTTTCTAGGGAAGGATCACAAGTTCTGTGAGAACCAGTTTAGCCAGTCCGGAAGGTTTGGAAATTTGTAAGATTGAGTTGAAGAACTGCAAGTGGTATCACTCTAGTTTCTGGATCCAAATCCGAAAATTTTCAGGTCGGGATATGACCTAGCGACCTTGAGCCTCTAAAGCAGTTTCTCTTCCATTTGTTTAATCATTTTTTTCGGTTGTTACTGTCTTGCAGTTTTTCTAGGGAAGGATCACAAGTTCTGTGAGAACAAGTTTAGCCAGTCCGGAAGGTTTGGCCGAACCTGAGCCAGGTAACCATGCTAAAATCTTTTCAAATAGATAAGCAGTTCAAAGCTCGGCGTGCTGGCTCGAATTGTCGAGCATTTTGACTTTAATGCAGGGTATGGGGTCGATCCCAGATTGGATGTCTCTGTTGTATGGCTAACTCATGTCTTTACGGAGTAAAGCCCTTAATCAGCGCTCATGAGTTTACACTCGGCACAATCCATGAAATATACGAAGTGTCCGGAGTTTCACTGATGAGGTAACACCTAAAGTGAAGAAGTTCACTCTTTGCAGTGCCACCTGGGCATATTGCATTGGCAAATTTTACATGGAAACATGGCAAAAAATTCAAAAATATACTTTGAAATGCTAAAATTAGATTGAATATACATAACTAATGCCGTTAACGATCATTACAACTGAAAATACCTCTGGCTCGGATTGGGAGGATTCATTCTTCTTCCGCGCGGGAGTTCTCGTTTCCTTTCCAGGGGTAGACATGTCCGTATGTGCTTCAGATTCAAACTGGCGCGGCAACCTGTGATACTAAGTTGGACGTGACAGGTAAATGGAGCTGAGTTTTCTCAGGGCAATGTAATCAATCGACCTCTCTTAAACCCTACTGACCGACCTCTCTTAAAACCTACTACCTCTCTTAAACCCTAATGACATCGAGCTGGAAAGGCTAAAATGAGCAATTATTTTTGCCCTTGGGTTAATAGGCATTGAATGCCTTGTATGCTTTTTTAACCAAAAAATTTCCGGAATATATATTCTGTGTTATATTTTTTTTAATAGTGTTGAATTTATTGTGATGTGTGAAAGTAGTTTTATGGAATTATCGAAAGAAGGAAAGAAATCAAATTATTTTAACCTTCACGAGGGTAAAGATAGTTTATGGGACATATTGCTTCTTCATCTAGTTGATGTATTTAGTCTTTTTTCTCTAAATCCTTACAATAAACACTCTGAGCTTGTCAAGAGACCTTGCGCTAAATAGATTATCCCAAGAGCTAACTGCCAGAATATCTGCATAATTTTCCTTCTTGTCTTTGAAGGCCTCACATTCTAAAATGAAATGCTTCTTTGTTTCCACTTTTCCGGAAGAACAAGAATTACATATGCTTTCCTCCCACACTTCTTTGGTCTATTCCAGCGCCCTATTTCACAACAGAGTTGATGAGTATTAGTCCTTAACTGAGCAATAAGAATTTTGGCTCTCCAAGAAATATTGACCTCTATGTACGTTTTTTGTTGATGATTATGACTGGGATTAAACACTTCAATATAATATGCTTGTGGAACTTATCCATAACAAAAGCTTTATCTCTTTAATGTTTATGGGGCACGTGTTCAAACCAATAACCCATCTACTAAACCATTTGTTATTTTGTTGGATCCAAGTCTTTTTTCTTTTGCACAATATGTCATTAAAGTCAACCTCGTGCCATCTACCCTCCTCCATTTGCTCAAAGTTTTTTTAAATGCCTTATGACTTGCACCATTGTCATTGCTTCAATAGGAGCAACCCTTGTTTCACTTAACAAGATAGCATAAGGAACTGCACTTTTAATTTTGAATTTGTTTGTAATTAAACGCTTCTAAATTTTCTCAATTTGTTTCCACTACATGTCGGATGTATTGTTGGCCGATAGTTCACAACCATAGAGAATCACTAGAAGTCCAAAAAGAGTTTGATTGGTTTTCCAGTCCCATAACTCTGCCTCTCTACACCTATTTTGAAAAGCATAAAATGCTTTCTAACCCCCCAAAGTTATTTTCTTTCTACAGCCATTCCAACTTTTAAAAAAAAATTAAGTCAATTCTGAGGTATTTGTAATCTGCAACTTCTTCCATAATGTTGCCTTCAAAGTAGAACTTATGTTGATTATATTTTCTTTTTTAGAGAAAATCACTACTTTCTTTTTGCTAATATTGACTTGCATCCCCACCCTTCTACAAAAATGCTCAAGGGATACTAAATGCTCTTGCAAACCAAGAGTGGATTTAGCAATCAAAATAAGGTCATTTGCCTACAAAAGAAGCCTTATAACAAACTTGCCCAAATTGATACTATCACCCCCTTGCGAATTTAACCACTCCTCAAGCTTGTCAATATATAAACCAAAAAGGGTAGGAGATAGTGGACAACCTTGCTTGACCCCAATATTACTTATAAAACTTTAAAAAATGTCTATTGAAGTTCTAATTTTGACTTTCACCTCTTCATACAGCCTATGCAGAATTGCTCTCAAATGCTTAGGAATCCCAAGTTCCTCCATTTTGTGCTAAAGCTTATCCCTAAGAACTATGTTAAACAGTTTTCTAAAATCAGCAAAGCAACAAAAGAATTCTTCCTTTTTCTCCCAAAATTTTTCAATGATGTGCCTTAAAGTTATACAATGATCAACTGTGGAATGTTTAGGTCTAAAACTTGCTTGCCCTTTAGCATGCTTATCTCTTTCTTCTGCCCACTTGCTGATTTTATTTTCTAGCCTGCTTCCAAATAACTTTGCAAACAAAGGGTTTATCATCATGGTCCTATAATTGGAGGGATTATTGATGTCACCAGTCTTGAAAAGAAGTATTTTCAAACTAGTTGTCCAATCCGTAGGGAACCCCTATTGTATGATGTTGTTGAAATTTTTTGTAATGTGAGGTGCAAGAATCTTTGAGCCCCTATTTAGATACTTTGCTTGGAGTTCAGCTAAATCTTTTGCTTTTCCAACACCCAAATTCTTGATACACATCTCTACCTCTTGCATCGTGAAGAGTTCATTGTCAGTGTTGACCAAGGGGAGAGAATCAACCTTGGGATCCTGCTCATAGAGTTGTCTTGCATAGTCAAACCATTTAGAAGTTGTAATACTATTTTCAGTTTGCATCTTTCTTAGTTGGAGCTCCTAATTTGTAATACTCCTAATATTATATAATTTGTAATTTGGGTTTATATAGGGGAGGGACACCATTAGTGGAATGCCTCCCACCGAGACCCTCAAAATGCCACATGAGCAAATTCAACTTATGTATGACACCTGTCTGTTACATGCAGCCACCTGTTTACTTGTCATGTTGACCAGTTCAGGTATTTTTGGGTGAGTTAGGGTTAGTTTTGGCATTTATCTTGGAGGTTTCTTGAATGCACAGTGTTATTATGTTGAGGGCTAGTTGTTGAACGTTTCACCTCTCAGGTACTTGTGCGGTATGTTGGTTGCAGCTGTCACCGTTCTTGGCGCTATGGATAGTGGGTTATGGGGCGTGACTATTGTTGGTTTGAAACATTGTTCAGTTGTTATAAGTCGTTTTGTCTAGTTTATTGGGTTGGTTTTTCTTCCCCGTCGCACACCTGCAACTGGGATATTCGTTTGGGTTCGACCTTGTGGGGGATTTAGCTCAGCTCAGTGCTGGATATGGTCATTTCATGCTCCAAAGGGTTTTTTTTCAAGTAAATTAGTGATTTACTGATATGTTGGGAGCATTTCATTTGTTTTATGTAGGTTTTCATAAGTCTAACCCCACAACAGTGTTATTGCTTGTCTTGCAGGTCACTGTGTGCAATTTGGAGTTGCAGCTAAGGGTTTTGGAGCATCTGGGGTTCATGTGGCATGCAGGCATGGAGGAAGCAGAGAAATATGCGTATGTTTTTAAACACATTCAGCTAGATGGATTCTTGTGCCTTTGTTCAACTTCTATGCCTGTATTTTTAAACACCTTCAGCCTTATGGATTCTTGTGCCTTTGTTCAGCTTCTTTTGCCTGTGTATTTAAACACTTTCGAAGCCATGCACCAAATTCAATGATTTTTTTTGTGGGTTTTGTCTTGGGTTCTTTGACTCTTGAATTTTTTCTTTGAATAATGCCAGTGTGGCCTTTCTAGGATAAAAATTACATAATGATTTCATCTTTTGTATCTTGTTGGAGATTAAAAACAAAAAAACTTGTGCCTTTGTTCTCTACTTTACAATCTATGTTTTCTAACTAGAGGGAGGGATTAAGTAGTCCTCTTGGTCTGTCTACCCTGAAGCCTGTCGAAAATTATTGAACGATGTCAATTTTTGTATCTTGTTGGAGATAATAATAATAATAAATTTAAAAAAAAAAAAAGTAAAAGAAGAAAAAATTGTGCCTTTGTTATTTGTATTCTCATCATTCTTAAGAATTACATGACAAAATACAATAAGGGATTTTTTATTTTTTTTTGAAAGGAAAGAACTAGTTGAATAAGGAATATTTTCAGGGATGTAATTACTGTGCGTGTAGAAACAATAACTCTATTCAAGAGCAGATATGCAATGTGGCTTTTTCCTGTCTATTGTGTTGGTTTTTTGGTTGTTGCACAACCTTGCCATATGTTATTCATTATCCAGTTTTCCTTCTTGTCAACTTGTCACTCTCAAAGTTGAATACTTCATTGTTTGTGTTGAGTCTTTTGTGCTCAGTAATGTCCTTATGGGTCTTAAAGTCTCCTAGCTTGGAGCCCCTACTTTTATTGCAGAATCATCATTCTCATACCCTCTTACTTCCATATTTTCCTGTTGTTCTACTTGAGTGAAATATTTGGAATTGGTTAACAATTAACTCTAGCCTAATAAATCTATGCATGTTTTTATTGAAAGGACTTGCATAAATACATTTGTCTTTTTCAGGGTTTTGTTTTTGACATGCAAGTAAAAGCATAATTTTATTTATTGTGTATGTTCTTTTAAGGAGCTATTATGAACTGTGCTTGTCACAGAAATCTCTGAAAAGTCCCCAGCTAGAGGGACAACATGTATTCCTTTTGGCAAAAGGATGGATGTAAAGTTGCACTAAATGAAATTAACAATATTGTTTCAATGTTTGTCAGAGCATGTGGGTCTAAGAATCTGGGTATTTTCTCAATTCAAGCTTTTGTGATCCATGTTGAATTAAGAAAAAAAAATTGTTAGAAATCACATCGAAGAATTTTTGCCAACACGTTTAGAAGCATCTAGTGTGTTATTGTTTTCTTGCTAAAGATTTGATTTTTAATGTTAGACCATAGGAGTAATATTTCTCTTCTAATGTGAGTTATACAGTTAGCAATATTGTGTAACCATGTTTGATTAATACCTTGATATGTATTACTAGCACAAAAAAACTAAAAATCCTAGCAGAGGCTATCTAGGCTAAATAGTGTATTACTTATCTATGTCATAATGCTTACCTATTTAGAACACTCATTAGCTCGCATTGCTTATGGTTAGTCTACTAAATGTGGGTTACTAGTTAAATACACAGTAATTATACCAGTTACACCTTACTTTCAAGTGTAACTGTAACACCCTCCTCCCACATATACCCAAGTAATCGACCAACTAGGGTAACCATGTGATGAGAAGTTACTATGATATGATTTGACTCCAGATGTGTCAGTTAAGGAAGTGAAACAGGCAGAACACATCACACAGACCTTCCACATCAGCAACATAACTCCCAAGAGCCATCCCAACCACTCAGGTAACCAGCTCGTGAGACCAACTGGAGTTTTAATGCATCAAACCCATGTATGTTCCCTTGATATGGACTAGGGTACATCTGGGAGTCTCTGGATGCTCTCACAATAAGGACAAGTGAGCATCTGGGAACTTTTTTCCCCAGTTTTGTGTATGTGATTCTAGGATTTGTGCCACTTTTCAGGCCCAGAGCCCAGGTCACTGCCCAGAACTCCATGACACTTTCAGAACTAAAAGATAACTATAGAATAATGATACGAATGCAATTATTTGAACAAGGACTTGACTGGACCCCTACTAGCCATGTCAGGCATTTCATCAAACATGTCACAAATATGTAATCTATAGGTTTAAACAATAGATATGAGCATAGAGGTCCCATACTTATCTAAGAATCGCTAAGAAGCATCCTTCCCTTATATCATTACTTGCATGATCATTTATTAAGTCATAGATACATTGTTCATTCATTTATAAGTAAAAACATGATGAGAGTCATACATCACCACTGTCATAATACATATTCATAACCAGCATAATAACAACAAAAATACCAAGGAAACAACAGCCATATAATCCACATATGAACCAGTATAATACTCATGAAATAACAAGGAGAAATAAACTCATATTAATGAAAGCAAAAGCCAACCAGGTATGGGACTTCCACGAACCACCCAACCATAGATTAGTTGAACCAAATCTTTCTTTCAGCCAATCACCTGCATGCCATCAAGCATGAATGTGGGATCTCATAAAACAAATCAATCAAAACCATCCAGGGCTTCTAGAGGCCAAAACACCTCAACCCTCGACTAGTGATTCCACCTCATGGTCATACATCACTAGCCATCATCAGATTGGTCTCTACCCAAGCCTTCCAAGGTTCCAGAGAATTTGTTCCAAACAAGGTTTCCAAGACTAGTAACTCAACCCACAACTATCGTTGGACTTCCAGAGTGTTTGTCCAACCAAGGCTTCCAAGACTAATAACTCAACTCACAGTTGTCGCTGGGCTTCCAAAGTGTTTGTACAACCAAGGCTTCAAGACTAGTAACACAACCCAAACTATTACAGGGCTTCTAGAGTATTTGTTTGACCAAGGCTCCCAGGATAGTAACTTAACCCAAGTTGTTACATGGCTTCCAGAGCATTTGTCCAACCAAGGCTCTAGGAACTAATAACTCAACCCACAACCAAAGGAACATGATAACCAACCAGAAAACAAAAGGAAAGAAACCCACAACACCATGGCTATCCAGGAAATGGCAAGGCTAGGAAAAACCATTGTCAATCCAGACAATCCTCCATGCCAATGACAGATCATAACCAAGAAACCACATGCATGTGCCATGCATGCCAAAACTAGCAAGGAAACCATACATGCAACTCAATACCTGCAAAGAAATCCAGTTGTAGTCGTTGATCTTGCTCTTCCTTGCTTGATATTTGCTTCCCTTTGCCTTCTTGCTCCAAATCCCAAGTATCCACACTCCTCCAAAAGTTCTCCAAGAAACTCTAAGTGTCCAAAAGTATGAGAGAGAGAGAGCGAGAATAGAAGAGAGCTCCACCAAAACCTCTCAAAAGCTTGTCAATTGGTCTTCATGAGCCTTTTTATCAATGAGGCCTCTATTTTCTTCATTTTCCATTATTTTCCTTTAATTTCCTCCTCAGATGCAACCTGTGACCTTTCACCTTCCTTTTCTCCCAATTGCCATTATTTTCATACATAAAATTCCAAATAAATGCCTCTTGCCTTTCCAAAGCCTTTTCCATTGCCTTTGTTAATTTCCTTAGCCATAATAAACCGAAGTGACACCCCACTTGGATGTTTTTTCCCACCATTTTGCTTGGAATATGTGTCCCATGACCATGGTCTTGTATTTTTATATTTACATGGATTTTTAGCCAGGGTTGTTACAGAACCCTCCCACTTGGGGAACACCATCCTCGATGTTCAATGACACTTATAACCAGCAAGACCGTTGAAAACAAAACATACTGCCCATGGATCTTTATTATATAGCTCGTTGCAGTATTTACAATGACCACCGCTAAAACATGCCAAACATATTGTTTACTATAATTTTATAACACAATTCCTTACTGTATTTAAAATAATAACCACATATACACACATACACATTTTCTTTGACCAACAAATAACTATATTGTCTATGGAGCTTTATAAATCCAGCTCGATACTGTATTTACAACAATACACACATATGCACATTTTCTCAACCAACAAATAAAAGGATACGATGCCTGCATCCATAAAAAGGGAATCCACAAGCTCATACCTCCACCCCCAGTGTAATACCAAGATTTACCTCCTTCCCAGGAAGCCCAGAATCCACTGCAAGGTCAAATTTGCATCTAATGTCCAACGCTATAATTTTGCACCACTTGTCCTCTTAGTGAACAATTACTGACTCATTGTTTTAGGGCACACTCCTAGTGTGCATTTGATTCCATATGGCAGTGCTAATGACCAAAAAATATATATCTGCGACCATCCCCTCTCTGCTACACAGTCCCTCAGACAATTTGGTCACCCCCTTTCATGCAGTCACACACCTTCCAAGTTCTGCTAGCACCCCCATCTCAGGAAGTCCATCCCTCGGCAAGGTTTTCTCACATCGGAAGGTCCAAAAACCAAGGCATATCCCTAGCTTAAAACCATCATATTGGTCATAGCATGCTCATGGAAACCAATGGACACTATTGGGTACCAGTGTCCCACAATGGCCTTGCTCTTGAATGCTTTACCAGCATATTGTTGTCCTTTCCAATTCCTTTTGTTGTTTCTGCTAATGCTTGTCGTCATTTTCAACCACCCAACCAGACATTTCATGCTTTCTTGTACCACGCACATAATTTCCATTAGATTCAAAATAAATTTAAATAGCTACAAATCATACCTCATCGGTGGCTCGTCAATAAGGTACACTTCCAATTCTGTTCACTTCATGTCACAACAAGTCAAATTAGCATCTTTGACCAAATCATCATATATAAACATATCACATCAGGTTAGCTCAAAACACAACCATCATAGATCAACATCATAAATCACATGTAACCATTATAAACCAAAATCACAGATCACATGTAATCATCATAGACCATAATCATAAATCACATGCATAATAAAAATAAAATAAAATATTGACACTTATCCTTCAATAAATCCTTAGCTTCTACCTTTGTCCTTATTCTGTATGCACACTGGATCGGTTGCCACACCCAACAAACACCCAATGTTTTCTCTTCAACTATGTGCACGTACACATAGTGTGCATCACATATACAACCACACACGACATACATCACCATGCAATACATGCACCTACATCAAACATACCACACATACATCTACACCCAATGTACAACACAACACAATATATACTCCTACATCTGGTGTACACCACAACACAATATATATACGTACACATAGTACAACACAGTGAATACACATGTCACATACCACAACTACATAATGGACATATATAGTACCGCATGCCCGCAACACAACATGTACGACATGCACACAATACCACATGTACACCAGTACCATATAGACAGCATGTACACAGTACCACCTATACAAAGCACCACCAGCACAATGTGTGAACAACATCACATGTACACGACACCACCTGCACAACGTGTACTCAACGTCACATGTACATCATACCGCCTGTACAATGTGTACACAACGCTAAACGTACATAGCACCACACGCACATGTACATGACACCACATGTACACATCACCATATGCATGACATGTACACAACACCACATGTACAACATGTACATGGCACCACATGATCACATCGACACTTGTACAATCATGCACACATCACCATATGTACATAGCACCACTTGTACAACATGCACACAACACCATATGTACATAGCGTTGCATATACAACATGTACATAACACTCTATGTACACAACACTGCATATCCAACATGCACACAATACCGCATATCCATCGTGCGCTTAGTATAATATGTACACAACACCGCATATCCAACATGTACATAGCACCATCTATATCCAACACTACATATGCAATGTACACATAACACCATACATACAACAGACACAAAACATCATATGTACAAAATACTACATATATTACATGCACACATCACCATAGGTACAATCATTGAATATACAACATGCACAACATATACACAACAATAGTACTGCACATCCAAAACCACATTGTCTCTACCAGGCAACCTTGCTTCTAGTGTCTCTCTGCCATCCATGCTTATCTTAGCATGCCGCAAATCTCACTGCTTTCATTCAGCTGATGTATCCCTCAGAGTTACCTGTCATAACATAAACATAGGCATAATACAAGCATACAATATCAATTCATATCCACATGATATTGACCTCGTATATTTTTCATGACTACTCTCCCCACTTGATTCCCCATAAGACCAAGAACCTCGTCATGCCACTCACCTGCATAAGCAATCATTCCTCCACAAGAATGATCCCTGACAACCTTGTCAGACAGTGACATAGATACACAGGGACATAGATACATATACATAAACATTAACATAAAACAATCATGATCCTATCAGACAACGACATACATACACCCACATACGTATATATACATCAACATAATCATGATCATGACATAATTACCAAATAGCATAAGTTCAAGGTTAAGAGAACTTTCTTTATCTCTGCACACCATGCAAAACATTGAGAGCAATCGTTCCCGACATAGTCAAGGAATCAAATGCCTCACATCCATTCACTTTACCTTTCATGTTAGCTTTCTCATGGTTGTCCTGCCACCACCTATTTACACTAATGGACCCAACCAACTTAGCCGTCTGTCATACTCTTACCTTTAGTTGCCCTTACACATGCACCAGCTTCATCCGAGTCTTTCATTACCTGTTGGGTTCCACACAACTCTCTCAGAGTTCCATCGACTCTATTCTTTCCCAATCAATTCCCAAGACCCTCAAGACAGAAAAGGTAAGAAAAAACACAAACAAGAATAAAACCATGAAAACCAATAACAATACGACACCATGAACAATGTGGTAAGGCCATACACTAGACATAAACAAAGTTGCAAATCAAGCGCAAACAAAGCATAAGGAATCAAAATCATAATACTGTCAACAAACACCATGACTCAATCCCCACGGTTCCCAGTGCTTCCAAAGGAAATCTCAACCCTAGCCTTCTTCAGAATTTCATGGCAGTCTCTTTGCCATGCAATCACCTACATCATATTGCCATAAACACATAATTGTGAGTGCATAAATAAACATAACAATACACAGTTACCTTACCTTGATGTGCCAAGCACGTTGCTTGCAACTGAACACATCCATGCCATCTCTCAAGGGACTCCAATCCTTTAATGAATCTAGCCAAAACTAGAACCAACTGTTATAGCTATCAAATACATATTTATGAATATAACACATATCCTCGTAATGTCATACCAATTCAACGTTAAGAAGACTTCATGTGTGCAAAGCACTCATTCATTTGGAATTGCGGTTTCCAAACATAGCCAAAGGAATTTTCACCCAATTCCTTTCTTTTACCTTTTCCTTGTTGCAATTAAGTCTTACTATGCACTATCACATCACCCAATTATTAGTTATATAAACACATTAACTATTACCTTGTCAAGCTAATGCCAAGCATATTTCCATGCAACTACTTACACATGCTAGTCTCACATTCCAAAGATCAAGACATCATGTCTAAGAATTTGAAATCAACCTTTACCAAGTCAAACAACCATGTCATACTCAACAATCAACTCACATTCACCAGTCATAATACATAATGCTACAACTATCACCTACTTACACTCAAGTACATATCAACCGTCTCAATACATATGTGTTAGTACAACCATCTTAAAACAAGACCATTTCTTCATGCAATCTTACAAACACGTACTCATATCATGCAATTAATCAAACATTCAAACAGATTGTAAACGTACCATGTTAGATAATTCAACTAGATGACATAATCAAACACTCAAACACCAAATAGATGACATAATCAAACAATCAAGCACCAAGTATACGACATAAGCAAACTCATACCTTGATGTATCTCATGGGAGGTTATCTTGTCTGCACAATCAAGCTAGATTAACACGATATAACTTCACAACATATCAATTCAAACATAAACAAGATCATGAGATCTATAATAGCCTTTAGCTAACATGTTCACATCATAAACTCATAAACAATTATCATTCATACATAATAATCAAATCTGCATAGTCAATCTAGATTAGTATGACTTAATATCACAACATATCAACTCGTACATGAATGTCATAACCTTAACCATTTGCATATACCAATCCAACTTAGTATGATACATATAACATCAAGATCTTAATGTAATAACCCTAATCATCAAGTTACTAGCATATAACAACAAGAAGTTATATATCATGCTCTTCAACAACATATAACCTAATCATCAAGTTAATTATCATATAACAACAAGTTAACCTATAACACACTCATCAACAACATATAACATAATCATAAAGTTTTCTAACCTAAAACAACAATGCAATGCATATAACCACAAGTTACTATCATTCATGATTATCCGACACGTGCATATGACTACACTAATCAAGTAGCATCTATCATGTATGTAGTCATAACATCAATAGAATGAAAGGCATACACATAACCATAATGCATATAATAATCCTTAACCTACATAGCTGCATGGCCAACATACAAACCTATATGACGACATGCTCTTGCCTTGAGGTCCAATGTTACAACTTCACTTTGATGGTCTACATCTCTTGCTTTATCTTAACCAACTCATTAGCATCATAACATACCAATAACATCATGATGACCTAATTGCATACAATGACCTCATAATGCATGTCCGACCTACCATACATGCATAACCATGATAATGCATGCATAACAACATATAGACAGTGACATGCACAACAAATGCATATACAACCTACATGCATTCATGATAAACACACCCCAACAAAAACATCATCAACTCCTACATGGAATCACAATTGTAACAATGACCACTGCCATGCATACATAACAAGCATATATACAACCTACGTGCATGCATGACAAACACATTCCGCCCATCCAGTCCAAGGGTTGAACCATGCTCTGATACCATTATGTAACACCCTCCTCCCACATCTATCCAAGTAACCTGCCAACCGAGGTAAACATGTGACGAGAACTTACTATGATACGATTCGACTCCTTATGTGTTAGTTAAGGAAGTGGAATCGGCTGAACACATCACACAAACCTTCCACATCAGCAACAAAACTCCCACGAGCCATCCCAATCACTCAGGTAACCAGCCTTTGAGACCAACTAAAGTTTTAATGCATCAAACTATTGGACACTCCCTTGATATGGACCAGGGTGCAACTGGGAGTCTCTCGACACTCCCACAGCAAGGGCAAGCAAGCATTCAGGGACTTTTCTCCCCAGTGTTGTGCCTGCAACTTTGGGATTTGTGCCACTTTTCAGGCCCAAAGCCCAGGTCACTGTTGAGAACTCCATGACACTTTCAGAACTGAAATATAACAATAGAATAATGATACAAATGCAACTACTTGAACAAGGACTTGAATGGACCCCTACTAGCCATGACAGGCATTTCATCAAACATGTCACAAATATGTAATCTACAGGTTTAAACAACATATATGAGCATAGGGGTGTCATACTTATCTAAGAATCGCTAAAAATAATTGTTCCCTTATATCATTAGTTGCATTATCATCTATTAGGTCATAGATACATTTTTCATTCATTTAAAAGTAAAAACATGATGAGGGCCATACATCACCACTGTCATAATACATATTCATAACCAACATAATAACAACAAAAATACCAAGGAAACAACAGCCATATAATCCACATATGAACCTATTGATGGTGTTGCACCCACCAACATGTCAGGGGATCTCCCTGGTAAGAAGTCCCAACTAGACCTCAAACCGTTTGGAGTAGAAGTCATAGCAGTGGGCAGTACGGTATCGCCTTGAGTGTGGTTGCGAGCAGAGGTATTTAAGATGTCCTTGTTGGAAGCAAGGGTGTGACCTTGCAACAAGTCATGGAAGGTGCATGAAAGGCTCTAACACACAGAAGGAGAAAAGAGTGTGCCCCTCAGAAGCCTGTGATAGCGCGCAACGTGAAAGGGAACACACGAGCTGAAAGACATCATGAGATGGAAAGTAGGATAGCCAACAATCCAAAGTGATGAGTTATACCAACAACATGCTTCGATAAGATTCATAAAAACACATACAGAATAGTCCATACATACATGCATAAATTACAACTACATACATCGTTAGAGTAACCAGGATAGCCAAACTACAATAACAATATATGCATGAAACGTGTTGGATCTGTTATATTAAAAGAGTGAAAGATCCAATCATACATACAACCATGACAACCACTAGCCCCAATAGTGGAACGTTACAGTCATTGCCGCCTGCTCCTCCAAAGAGATGTACTCGCTCTGCACTGTGGAGAAGCCAAGGCTCGTTACAATACACTCCAAGCTTTCTCTAAGTTATACCTATCATAAGCTTGGCTCCCAAAATCCTGTACAATGAGTTATGAGGTTCTATATATAGCAAAGGGTGGGGTGACCCTTGACATTCCCCTTTGTGACTCTTAGCCTACCCTCATGACTCTTCAACTTACACATGATTGTTTACATTCTACTATTGACACTTGGTCTTTCACTTTACAACATGTTTACAATACATTATGCACATGTACAAATGTGAGACAAAAATGGGCTTGAGTAAGCCATAGAAAACATCACTAAGACTTGGACAGCTGTGGGAAGACTAACTTGTCGACATCCTCTTAGTGATCGATGGTGACGAACAGATGCAAAGCTTGGTAATCTTTTATGGTGTCCACGTACTCCATGGTGACATCCTTCTAAAAGCGAACTCTTGACTCTGTTGCATCAGGGTAAACTGATTTGGCACCTCTATCCAACTCGTCATATAACATGCGCATCATGGTCTTGAGTGCAGGGACCAACGACATACTGGTGCATAGTGTTTGCACTCATCTATAAATCTATGTTGGTGGCTATGCACATCAATTTCTCGAAGTACATGTCCAGCTCTAGTCGGACTTGGTTCTTTGATTTTGCCTTCATGAGTGTGCCAATGAATGGGATCGCATGTGTGCGCACAATGACATCTATGCTCCTGAACACTCATGCATGTGAAGCTTGTAATGAGCTGTGGGAGTTCCTCATAGTTCCGGTTCTGACTCCTGATGCGTGCCTTCAACTCCACTGCCTTGGGCTTCATCATCTTTGGAAAGTACAACAAGGCTCCCTTGTACCTCATTATCCATATCTGCATGTGATATACAACAGTATGTATGTCAATCAAGATGCGTGCTCTCCTAGCACAACACTATTGCCAACCATTAAGATGGACAATTGACTTATGCACGGTGACAAACCTGAAGTACAACTTTCGCATGATTGTCTCGAGAGACGATACTTCATCGAGTATTACTTTCTTCAACTCTGTCTGGTGGATGTTGTAGCTTGCTCTTCTCCTTGCTTGGCCACTTTCAATTCCTTAGCCATACACCTGTTCTCAGCTATCAAGAATATCACACTTGACCTAGTGACTTTGGCATATGACTTTGTAGCATTCACCAATGTATTTGGATGCTTGCGCACATCGGATATGATCACTCGTTCTTGAAAATGCACAGAAGATACATGGACATTTGTAGAGGGCACTCTGCGCGATTGCACAACTTTGTATTGTGACTCATCAAAGGATATGTTGTGCACATCTGCTTCTAGATTGTCCTCAAGGATTTTGGTGTCTCCTTGATCACTTGGGACTTACTCTCCTTTCGGATCTAGTGAATTTGATGTAGTTACCTCTGGGTCCTTGGGCATGAGGTATGTGTCCCGATCTCCCTCTGGCTGAACCACATCGGTGTCCATCTGTTCAATATCCTGAGCAAAGTCCTGTCCCTGTGACTGCTCACCCTGTTTTCTAGTTGCCAGCTATTATGATTATTTAATAACTTGTATTTGTTAATGTGTACACACCACGCTTCCCGTTGTTCATGTTCATGATGTGCTTTCTTCTCTCTTCTGTGCAACTCTTGTTCTTCCCTTAGTTGTTGCTTCAATTCCTACAACTTCTTCTCTGTCACCCCCAGTTTCTGCTTCTCCCTCTGTCTTTGCGCAATATTTGTGTTACGTTATTGCTTCTTTGCCTCAATCTCCAAAGTTGCTCTCAATATAAGTGGATCTCCTTTGAACTTGTATCTTTGCTCTGCCTCTGAGCTATCGACAACCCTCCTCTTTCCTTTGTCATGCGCAGGTCTGCTGTCCTTTGCTGTTGCTGATGTTGCTTCTCTCTGAGATGTGGCTGCCTTGTGCACTGCTAACCATTCTATAGCTACTCTGATTGGTTCATTACATGCCCCGTGGATCCAAGGATGATACACTCTCGCACAGTGGTCCTCCATTAGGCGATGCGGCTCATATGGATTGAAACTTCTACTATCGAAGGTAAACCTCTTGAATTCCTCCATCTCGGTCTCAACATGCTTGAGATTTTGGATCTCATACAACCCGATCCGCAAAGGAAGAGCTGGCCAAGGTGCCTTCTTCTTCCTGTGCAGTCTTGCTGACAACCTTGTCAAGATGTGGTATGCAGCCTCTTGCATGACCAACTTGTCCATGGAAAACTTTGGTAAAACATGCAGAGCCTTCTCTGTGTTGTACGTCCGGATGAAGGTGCCAAAGGGTGAGGCATACCAATATGTTATGTTAACCACTACCTCCATTGCTACCTATGACATGCAAGGCGGATCCTGCTCAAAGATCATTCTATACACTGGGGTGACAATGTGGTCTGATAGTTGTAGGATAACTCCACGATAGTTGCACTCGAAGAACAACCTGCAATAGGTGTGCATAGAGGTTTCTGAAGGTGTCCATGCGCAACCTAAGCCAGGGAACTACTGACGGGCACAAATTGCACCAAGAATGTAGGCAGAAAATAAGAGCTTTGCTTACTGACCCTTGGGCAGATGTCAGGCATTTGTTACTTACCCCTTTAGCTGGAAAGCCAACATGTCAGACCAATTGAAAGGTTTTATTTCGTTCGCCAGTTGATCCAACACAATTAGCCAACTTTGCAGGGAGGTATTTGTACTCTCTTAGTTGTATAAGCGGCATGCGAAGATGACCAAGAACTGATAATCCTTCTACAATATCTTTGTCTTGTATACTTGGTTGGGTGTCGTCCTGAACTTAGATGGCTCTCTTACCCAGGTCTTCAAGATTTCTCTTGAGTTTGCACTACTGCTAAGATTGGTGAAGGGTGCATCCATTGTGTTCACCGATTGCGACAAGTGATACATCTCCTAAAAGTTCTCTGCCTTGAAGGTAGCAAGTTTTGTTCCACTGACACTACTCAACACCATTGTCTCTAGATCAGTATGCGAGACAATCTAGTGGATCATATTCGCGCATGGAAATGCGAGATACCTGCATGCAACCCGGTACAAGCCAGACTTATGTACGTTGACATAGACTTTGTGGTCCTCCAGATTCTCCTCAAAGGTGCTTGAAAATATATCATTGATGTCCTGTCATTTGATATTGATATCCTTGTCTATGAACAACTGTTAGGATATTCCGACACATAGGAAATAGTTAAGTATAACTTGGTCTAGTATAGAGTTAGGTAAAGTGTGTTTCTTTACTATGTACATTTTGTAACTTACAATCCGATGGTCACGATATGTAGTGATCCGACGGTTCATTCTCTCCTCGGTATTATCGACAGTTGATCCGTGGCTTAACACCTGATTGGTCCATGATCTCTATTTAAAGAGCATGGAGGGTCATTTTTAGGTTAACCGTCCATGAGAGAATCTTATGTAAATTTTCATTCTTTTATTAATAAATTGCCTGAAGTGGCCGCATTGGCTCAGGCCGTGGACTGTTTCCCTCTTTGAGGGTTTTAACCACGACAAAAGTACTGGTGTATTGATCTGTGATCTGTTTGTGAGCAATGTCCTTTGGTGTTCTGTCTGAGGAACTTACCCTGTAAATTCCTACATGGTATCAGAGCTATTTGAGGGCCGCGTCCGTTGGTGATCCAAATCTGAAGCCGGTAGAACTGCATCCGACTGACGTTTCCTAGATCTATTATTTCTGACTACTTTCGGGCCGAGAGGACTGCTCTATTGTGTTGTGAGTATATGTTCTAGTGAGGAACCCCTTTCGTTTCATGCGAAAAGGTTTCCGGTAGCCCTAACTACGTCATTTTTAAGATCTGAAGGTATACAGTGTTTATTTGCAGCTTACAGTTATTTTCTCTCTGTTTATTTCGGTTTCGGTTTATTTAGCTTTTTTTTATCACCGGATCTATACCTTTCATTTCTGCGTATGCTCTTTTCCCTATGACTCTGTGCAATCTGGGCAAATCAGAAACAGAAAGGAAAGATATTTCTCATGCGTATACTCTTTTCCGCTGTGCCTTACTGTGATCTCGGAAAATCAGAAACATTGAGGAAAATATTTAGTTTCCGGCTAAAGCTAACTTCGAGCCGCAAGGTTCATTTTTTTTTGTATGTCCGTGTTGGGTTTTGTGTTTTTTGTTTTGTAGGGAAAAAGAGCTTTCTCAAAGCAAGCACGCAACCCAAAGCTTCAAACCCCCCCCCCTCTCTCTCTCAAACTTTTTGTATAGCTCACTTGGTCCAAAGCTAACTTATGAGAGTAGAGGTCTTGAGTTCAAGTCTCCTTTTTGTGGGGCGGATTTTTCATTTCCGCACTTCGTCAGCATCTTCATTAAATTTCCTTAAAAAAGCCATAACTTCTTCATCCGGAAGCCGTTTTTAGAACCTTTTTTTTAAACAGCCCAATTTTTCGAGATCTTTCCATTGGAACACTTATTTTCAGCATCTATAGCTTCAGTTTTTGTTAAAATGGAAAGTCCATGCCAAGTTATTCTTGACAGCACCAACTACTTCCAATGGTGATCTAACATTGTGGATTTACTTAGAAGTAAAGGTCTCTACAGAATAGCCACAGGTCAAGAAACCAAACCGAAAGATGAAGATAAGGCAGCTAAATGGGAAAATAGGCAAGATCAAGCACATGGGTTGATAGGGATGTCTATTTCTCCAGATCTTAGATTCCATATTGCAGAACTTGATACTCCTGATGAAGCATTGAAACAGATTACTAAAGTTTTTGGAATAAAAAATGAACTTAGAGTCCATCAACTTGAAAATGAGTTGCTTACATTGGACCCCAATAATTTTTCTTGCATTGAAGATTTTTTGTCCAAGTTCAAGACCCTTAGACTTCTCTTGGAAGGTGTTAAGGTTAAGAAAGAAGATAGTAACCTTATCTATTCCATTCTTACTAAGTTGGGACCAGCCTACTCTGTGTTTGTTTCCACCTTCCATTCTACAAGAGAAGCCTTCATTTCTCAAGGACAAGACTACAAGTCCCCTTCCTTTTATTCTTTTTGTGATTCTTTAATAATAGAACAAGAAAAACTCTTACACCTTGGTCTTCTTAATCTTGGAAACTCTTCTAAGAAAGCGTTAGCCGCCCAGCAGCAACCAAATCCAAAGAATCCTAAGAAGTTGTATCCTAAAAGGAATGGTCCTAAACCAAACAAGGGTCCTAAGAAATCTCAGCCTCAAAATGAAAAATCATTTCAACAAAATGATAAGACAAATAAAAACAAAGGGAAGAAGACTGATAGACATTGCAACTTTTGTAATCGCAGAAGGTGGAAGCCTTGGAAGTAGCAATGAAGAAGCATAACATCCATTTGGAGCACTCTTCAACTTCAACTTCATCTTCATGAATGGCACTTTCTGCATGTGGTTGTCAAGCATCTCGGTCTGGCTATGCACTAAATGTATCTTCTTCTTCTCATTCTCATGAGTGGCTCATTGATTCTGGAGCTTCTTATCACATGGCCAAAAACAAAGCCATGTTTTCTTCTTTAAATGGTTGTAACACCAAAAATATATATGTTGGTGATGATAGATCTCTTAATGTTGTAGGGACTGGAACTGTTCATATATACAATGGTCAGTTTAATGATGTATTACGTGTTCCAACCTTATCCTGCAACCTTCTATCTGTATATCAGATAACCCATTCAGGTGAAGGTAAAATCGTTGAATTTTCACCTCACGATGTTGTAATTAAGGACCTAAGAGATCCTAGACAGATTTTAGCTACTGGCATTGCTGATGATTCTACAAGGTTGTATAAGTTTCACAACTTTGGGTCATCAAATCTTCCTTCGGTATTTGTTGCTCATAATGATGAAGTGAGCAAACTTTGGCATGAGCGATTTGGTCACTTAAACTATCGCTCTCTTCAAAGTCTATGTAAATAAAATATGGTGACAGGTCTTCCAATGGTATCTTGCAGAGATGGTGTTTGTTTCGGATGTGTACTCGGAAAACATCATCGGGACAGTTTTGAAAAATGTGCCTCTTGGCACGCCTCAGCCCCTTTACAGCGTGTGCATAGTGATTTATGTGGTCCACTTCCAGTTGTTTCATTCTCTGGCTACAAGTATTTCTTAACTTTCATTGATGATTTCTCCAGACGCACTTGGGTATACTTCTTAAAACTCAAGAGTGAAGTATTTAACATGTTCTTGGCCTTTAAGGCGTTTGTTGAAAAACAATCTGGACATCAAATTCTTAAGCTAAGATCTGATAATGGCGGAGAATATGTTAACAACAAATTCATCAACTTTTGCACTGAGAATGGAATTCAAATGCAACATACTGTTCCATATACTCCACAACAAAATGGTGTAGCTGAAAGGAAGAATCGCACCTTAAAGGAAATGGCTAATTGTATGCTTCAATCTAAAGGACTTAGTCTTAATTATTGGGCAGAAGCAATTAACTGTGCAAATTACATAATAAATCGCACTCCTACTAAGGTTTTAAAGAATATCACTCCAGAAGAAGCATGGAGCTCAATCAAACCAGATGTAAGTCACTTTCGTGTTTTTGGAAGTGAAGCATGGACCCATATTCCAGATGAGAAACATAAAGCTTTAGAACCTAAGAGTGAAAAATGTATTTTTGTTGGATATTCTGAAGATGTCAAAGGATATAGACTTATTCCACTTAAGTCTAGGAATGTTATCATTAGAAGAGATGTAAAGTTTGCTGAAAATATATCGGCCTATGAGCCTAGTTCGGCGGATGTGCCACCTCTTGCTATCTCTTCTATTTTGAAAATATTTCTTCTTCAGATGATGAAAGCGAGGATGAAAATCCTCCCCCACCTTCTCAGGATCCTCCTTCAGCTCCTCAGATTCCAAAATGGGTTTGTGCTACTCGGGATGCAGCAGGTGATCTTGCTGGTGATCCTACAGATCAGCGACGTACACGTTCTCAGTTTGATAGAGCCTCTTCTTTACTGGCTCAAGCTTCAGTGAATTATGATCCTGACACCTTTGCAAAAGCTTCAGGCCATCCAGATTGGGAAGCAGCTATGAATGAAGAATATCATTCATTATTGGCAAATGATACATGGGATCTTGTTACTCTACCAAAGGGACGAAAACTTGTTAGATGCAAATGGGTTTACAGAACCAAGTATGGACCAGATGGGAAAGTTGATAAACATAAAGCTCGTCTTGTTGCTAAGGGTTTTTCACAAGTTGAAGGCATTGACTACACTGAAACCTTCTCCCTTGTTGCCAAAATGAATTCTATCCGCCTTGTTCTTTCCCTTGCTGCCTCTTTCAAATGGGAAGTCCATTAGATGGATGTTAAATCCGCCTTCTTGCATGGGGACTTGCATGAAGAAATCTATATGGAACAACCTATTGGCTTTATACAAACAGACTCCAGCCTTGTATGTCGGCTTAAGAAATCCCTTTATGGTCTCAAGCGAGCTCCTCGAGCTTGGTATGCCAAAATGGATAACTTTCTTTTAGAAAATGGCTTTTCTAGGTGTCATTTTGACAATACTGTCTACACCAAGAAAGTGGGCAAGTCTCTTATCATTCTTGTTCTTTATGTTGATGATCTTATCCTGACTCGTAGTGATCCCAACCTTATAAACCATGTGAAGACTAGCCTTAAAAGGAAGTTTGAAATGACAGACTTAGGACACTTACATTATTTTCTTGGTCTTCAAGTCTTGCAATCCAAGGAAGGTATTTCCCTTTCCCAGTCCAAGTATGCCTGTGATATTCTACGCCATTTTCACCATGGAAGACTGTAAGCCAGCCCCTTCTCCCTTTCAGTCTGGAGTCAAACTTTCAGTCACTTGTACTTCTCCTGAAGTTGATGCTACCTTATACCGTCAACTTGTAGGAAAACTTTTGTATCTAACCCATACTCGTCCTGACCTTTCCTTTGTTGTTGGCCTTGTTGCTCGGTTTATGCAAAACCCACGTGAAAGTCATTGGAAAGCAGCTAAAAGAACACTTCGTTATGTTCGAGGTACAGTTCAGTTTGGGATTCATTACAGTGCCGAAGCATCTCCTTTATTGGTTGGTTTCACTGATTCCGATTGGGCTGGTGAACCTGATGATTGGAAGTCTACTGCAAGTTATGTGTTCACTCTTGGTTCAGGACCTATTACATGGGCTTGCAAGAAACAAGGTGCCATTTCTCTTTCTTCAGCAGAAGCAGAGTATCGTGGTGCCATAGAAGCTAGTAAGGAAGCCTTGTGGCTTCGTCAGATACTGTCAGAGCTTGGCTTTCAGCAGCAACATCCGACTACACTTTGGTGTGATAATCAAAGTGCCATTCAACTATGCAAAGATCCAGTCCAACATTAGCGCAGCAAACACATTGAACTGCACATGCACTTCATCAGAAAGCTCATCCATGACCATGTTCTTGAAGTGCAATATTGTTCAACAGATGATCAAGTTGCAAACATCTTTACAAAGGCTCTCACAGAGGCGAAGTTCACTAAACTTCGATTTATGGTTGGAGTTCAGGAAGTTGTCACTAAGGGGGGATAGGCTGTAGTGCCTCCTTCCTTCTCCTATTGTGTCATATTTGTAAATCCTTCAATGCTATCCCAAGTTGTTTTTAAGGGGGATGTTAGGATATTCTGACACATAGGAAATAGTTAAGTATAACTTGGTCTAGTATAGAGTTAGGTAAAGTGTGTTTCTTTACTATGTACATTTTGTAACTTACAATCCGACGGTCACGATATGTAGTGATCCGAAAGTTCATTCTCTCCTCGGTATTATCGACACTTGATCCGTGGCTTAACACCCGATTGGTCCATGATCTCTATTTAAAGAGCATGGAGGGTCATTTGTAGGTTAACCGTCCATGAGAGAATCTTATGTAAATTTTCATTCTTTTATTAATAAATCGCCTGAAGTGGCCGCGTTGGCTCAGGCCGTGGATTGTTTTCCTCTTTGAGGGTTTTAACCACGTCAAAAGTACTGGTGTATTGATCTGTGATCTGTTTGTTAGTGGTGTCCTTTGGTGTTCTGTCTGAGGAACTTACCCTATAAATTCCTACAACAACTTAGTGTCTCGATAGATGGGCAAGCTCACAGACACTTGCTTGACCACATCTCCAGTTTCGCTTTCAATGGTGTCCTTTGAGCCTGCTCCCTTGGAAGCCATTGTACCTATAATGCTGAGAGACTAATGAACACCTGCGATACCTAGAGACAGAGTAACACTCATGGAAAGTAATCTGTCAGTTGAAAACCAAAAGCAAATTTAGGATTAACATGCAACACACCTAGGTGACTGAATGGAAAATTTGCGTAATTTTTATTGGGAGAGGCTGGGAGACTGACTGCCAGAACTGTGTAAAACTCAATCCAGACTGCTAGTGAGATGAATGATTGCTGAAACTACGTAGAGCACAATCCAACTGGTCTTGCTGAGGACTGGAACTGCACAATGTGCAGTTTTAGTCAGCATGACTGCAACTTGGGAAAATTGCACTACGCAATTCCAAAGGCCAACTTAGGCATTGTCTCTCAGAATTGCATGGAAAACATCCTGGGAGGCCAGTGTGAGGCAAGCTCTGCGGAATTCATGGGACCAAGGGAAGGCCTTCCAGCCCATAAATGTGCAGTGCAAGTCGGGTAAGGCAAGGTCTAGGCCAAGGCAGCTCAGACCTGCTAACGGGCGACTGAAAACAGGAAGGACCGAGTGCATGTGAGAAGCTAGGTGTAGACATGAGTGAATGAACATGCATTCAATCAGTAAGTGTAAAATTAAGTAAGATGGGAAAACAACAAAGTGTGAAGCGAGTCACCATAACGACGACCATTAGTGCAGAAACAATGTCATGCATGCGATAACAAGGAAATGCAATGGAAAACTTGAAACATTACTTCTACAAGCTAACATGCATTAAGATGAAAGCAAGTGTTTAATAAAACCAAACAAACAACACTCGTACAAACCGAAATACAAAAGCGACAAAAAAGCAACAAAATACATGAACTGCAGACTTACCCGGAAAAAGTTGTGTTGAGTGTGTTGAATGTTCCTAGATGCACTGGGAATGCCAAAGCTCCAAGATTGAAGTGAAGAATGAGCTCTGAAGTGTCAAATAAATAGTTTTGAAAAGATCGAGGCTTATGACGCACATGCCACAATTCTAAAAAAAAATGAAACTTGGCAGGGGGTTTCTAAAATGACGTTTACATGTAACCCCCAATGGCAAAAAATAGATCCCTAAAATCTAGGGATGCTTTTTGCTTTTTCGAGAAAAATATGCCCATGCATGCAAGGCAAGATTTCATAGTCATTGAGGGAACTGTCAACTTGTGAGCACATGCAACGAACAACAATTATTGGGATTACTTCTACGTAGTTTTTGGGTTGAGCGGCTCTGGCTACCCCTCAAGCTCTGCACAATTTCTGGACTAAAGCCAAGGCTGCCAGCCAAAACTGCACAAATTCTGAGAGCAAGCTCGATGATGGGCTGCTCTGCGCAATTTTCTTTGGGAAGGCAACCTACATGCCATGATGCACTGCGCAATTCTGGAGAGCAAGGTTGGTTTCCCTCCAGTTTTGAGCAATTTTGGAGAGAAGTTGGCTGTCGTGATGCACTACGCAATTTTGGAGAGCAAGGTTGGTTGCCTTCCAGTTCTGCACAATTCTCCAAGTCAGCACAAGAACCGGTTGAAGACCAAGTCACGGGAAGTCAGCTTGCGGGTGAAAGGAAAACAAGTTAACAAACACAAGCTGATAAGCCAAAGAAACTCAGCTGAAAGCATAAGTACTTGGGCAATGCAAGACATGCTGCTAAGGATGGTTGGTAGGGAGGCTCCAAAACGAATCTAAGGCAACATTTTGGAGGATGGTTGTAGTCGCTACAACATTGGCGACACAGTGGTAGAACTCCAGCTCTCTGAATGAACCTTGTTTCGTGAAAAGCAAGTTTAACTCCTCCGAAAGTATTATTCAATTCTTTGATCATTGTGGTTTCCACACTAGCTTAGTGAAAGGTGTAGCACCTGTCATGCTCTTGATCGGTCAACACACGTTCCAAGCCAAGTCAACTTAGTTGTTTTGATTGGGTATGGGGTATATTGGTGCACAAGTAATACCATTGTCAGAGTTTAAGTTTCATCTCTAGTGTTGCTCTGCTGCCAGCGAGCCTGATCAATACCTCGACGAAGTTACTTGCATCACTTCTTTGTGTAGGAAGCCTTTCTCTTCTATTTCCTTATTCATTTTTTTTCTTTTCTTCATATTTTCATTTTTTTCATAGAATTGTGCATAAGCACTTCTTTATTTCAGAGGTGAAAGAGAGATCTTGACTTATTGAGAGCATAAGAGGTTTTTCCTTTAGAGAAGTGTGTTATAATACCTCTGACATACTTGTTACTCCAAAAATAACCAACTAGAGTAGGTGGTACTAGTTAGAGTGCAAGTGTCACGTTTTCACCAAGATTCACTTTGAACATAACATATTTTCCATTGGTGTATCATTGACTAAAGACAACATATTCTGCATAAAGAGAGAGAACGATAGATAACCAAGTGGCGGTATTTGTAAAAGTCCTCTTGTACTTTACCCTGCTTGTTGTCTAGTCAATTTAATGTCTTAAATTGATCTACATAAATTATCAATCCGGATATCGTAAATTGATGAAGTGTGGTGTACCATATGTGCTTAGTTAACATTTTTCTTACTTCATTGTTTTATAGATTT
This sequence comes from Pinus tabuliformis, assembly GCA_031772625.1. Classification (NCBI taxonomy): domain Eukaryota; kingdom Viridiplantae; phylum Streptophyta; class Pinopsida; order Pinales; family Pinaceae; genus Pinus; species Pinus tabuliformis. Next base: position 48,274,908 of record CM062820.1, read on the forward strand.
TATTTTGTTTTGGGGTTTTGTTTTTGTTGGTTTCCTAAAGTGTCTAATGCAAATGGAAATCCTATTCTAAGGTCTGAAGAATACTTTTAAAGGACAAGTATGGATGTAGATTTCAAGACAAAGTCTATGTCCCTAATGGTAACTTCCAAAACTTAGCACTTCAAAAGATCTTAAAACATGTTATTGATGGAATTAGTATTTAAACAAAAGTGTAAATATGCAGCTACTTCAATCAAAATAGAATGCAACAACAAAACAATGGGCTAGTGACTATGAAACACAATATCCTTGCTGTTGTATAAAAAGAAAACTGAACTTAAAGCAATTCAAAAACTGTAAGCAAAGTAAACTAAATCATATTACATCAACTCATATTCTGACCCCTCACCATTCGACTCGCTCTGGCTATAGGAGGTAATCATAAACAAATTGAGCAATCTGATATCTAATTTGCATAAAATGAAACTAATATTAAACTACACATTCATACTTCAATCCCTCACCATTCGACTCGCTCTGGCTATAGGAGGTAACTGAAAATGACATGAGCAATTCAATAACTAACTTGCAGAAAAATAAACTAATATCAAACTACGCATTCATACTTCAATCCCTCACCATTTGAGTCGCTCTGGCTATAGGAGGTAACTGAAAATGACATGAGCAATTCAATAACTAACTTGCAAAAAAAAAACTAATATCAAACTACGCATTCATACTTCAATCCCTCACCATTTGAGTCGCTCTGGCTATAGGAGGTAACTGAAAATGACATGAGCAGTCTAATATCTATCTTGCAGAAAAATAAATGAACAAAACAAAACTGAAAAAAATAAACAGTGCTGGAATTAGAACTAAGAAAATAAATCAGTAGAAAGACAAGATAATTCCATCATGTCATTAGTCATTAAAAAGCTATGTGCATTACTAATCTACAATCAACCGGTTGAACACACTTGCATGAATTAAAATTGCATGAATGAAAAATCTAATCCATCAAACTTGAAAGCAATCAAATGACATAATGAAATGAAAGCAAAATTTACAAAATGAAATCTACTCTACCTTACATTCTAATATGCTCCATGACATCTACTTCACATCTCCTTCCATGTTGAAAACATCAAAGCTTTATTCAAATTCTTCAAAATTACAAAGTACAACAAAGCTCTCCAAAGCTTTCAAAAGCCATCAAGGAAGAACTACAAACTCCAAGCTAAAGAACTCACAATCTAAAAGACTAATAAGCTAACAAATGAAGGAGAGAGATCTCCTATTTATACAAAAAGGTGAGAAGCCATCTCATTACTAAGAGTCCATGAATCTCTCCCTCTACCTCTAGAGTCCTAATCAAAATAGGAACTGATAAGACACATGTCTTCTTAGAGTTACAATACAACTAGGAGATGTGACACATATCCTCATGATCCCATGATTCTTTCCACTCAAATTCGAATTTGGCCTTAGAGTGCCACATAAGGGTCTTCTAAAAGCCTCCTTTCAACCTACACATGTCAACAATCTCAACCCATTTGTGAGGTATAAGCATATGCATATTATTTTTTAATTTTTAACCACAAATTCACTTAAAAGGTTTAGAATTAATAAAGATTGGAAAAACATAAATGTGGCCCAATGATAATGAAAGTGGGATGAATGTGGTGACATATTAGTGAAATGGAGGTGATATAATGGACATAATAGTGAAAATGTAATGGAAATGAATGACATTTTCAAGACTCAACATACCCCCCCTGAAGCTATTGCATGTCCTCATGCAATATATATTACATTAACTCTCTTGATCCTTGAGCTTTGGCTTAACTTTGCATGATATCATTTGATAACTTCATATTTTTGCAAAGTGTTTTACTTGAATTGCAACATGGTTGGTTCTTGTGTTACAACCATTTTTTTGTTGTTGCCTTCTATTTTGATCTTTGAACTTTGCATAATGATATTTTGATTATTGTTGCAAAGTATATATTTATTGGATTGCATGATGGTTGGTTCTTGTGTGACAACCATGATTTTGTTTGTATTTAATTTATCCTTTAAGCACTTTTTCAAAAGCCATTGTATGCTCATAATAGCAATGTAATAATTAATATATGTTGGAAGTATGTGGGCTCCTGAATATGATATGGACATGGAAAGATATGAATATGAATGTATTCCCCCCCCCCCCCAACTGATGGTATTGGCAATTTTATGAAATAAGGAAGAGAAATGTTTTTCCAACAATTATCATTCTAGCTTTTTATGGAATTCTATGGTCAAAAGTTAGAAAATGACGTACCTTCACTTACCCTTTGGAATGGATGAGTTGTCTGTGTGGTGGCTGCAAAATTCTGATTATATTCTTCTTCAAGTGGCTGAACAAGAGGAGTCATGGATAAAGAGATAAGATGATTTTTTATTGCTTCTACTAAAACTTGCTGAGTCTGCTCCAAAATGCTGAAAATAATAGTCTTCATGTCTTCAAAACTCACTCGCACAATTCCTATTATGTGAAAAGATGTTCTGATGTCGAACATAGTAGGAAATTGTTGTCTCAGTGGCCATTAATGGATGCCGCTAGTCAACACGAGAACTCTCACCATTGATGACAATGAGAGTCAAGATGCCCAACACACATCTTGCTATGCACGAATGAATTTGTCGATGTCGAGTCACCTAGAAGATCTAACGAACAAGGGACATTAATGTATTCCCATTGTTTGTCAGCATGAGGACTTGCCATTAAGGCATGCAAGCCTCAAGGTGTTTTTACAAAGAACTTAGACTCAAAGGACTATGGACTCAATAATTTGCATCGAAGCAGGGCTTATTTGCGGAATGAAAATGACAAGGAATGGAAGATGAAAATGGAAAATGGCAATGGAGAGTAGAAATGGCAATGGGCGATAAGCATGTGAATGAGCCTCTTGCTTTTATTTGTGGGTTATGAATGGACAAAAAGAGATGGAAAGTGTATGTGAATGTAAATTTAAAATATGGAGGAAAATGAGATGAATGGCTTATTATGAAGTATGGATGTGATGGATGGGTGTGATGGAGACAATAGTATCTAAAAGTTTTTCAAGTGTTTGGATATGATTTTTCATCAGCATATTTCCTCTTTGTTGCTGATCATCCTCTTATGAAACAAATTAGTCTCTTAGAGAGACACCATTCTCTTGTAGTCATTTGTCCTTCCTCTTGGAACCTACAAAAAAACTAATACTTCTTCTGCAATGGAATGTAAGATTATCAAAGGAGAGAGGTGATCAATCTCTTTAGTTATGATATTTACACACAAAACTAAGAATTTGTATTAATGAAACAAGTTCTCAAAGGAAAAATCAAAAGAATTTATCCCTGCTTTGGAATTGGTGCCCAAGTTGATGTTGCTTCTTTTCAGCAATTTATTTCATTATTTTCCATTTCAAACTCTAATGATAGATTTCTCATTGTGTAGATCTTGTTGAGATCTTTCCAACGATACTTAAATCATCAAAATCTGATTTTGTATCAGAAAGATAGGTTGATTTGAAAAATGAGGTTTTTCTGGGCGCGGAATTAGAGAACAACTGCAGAATTGGACTTTAGCTGCGGAATGTGCACGGTTCTGTAGCTAAAAATCTTGGATACAAAGTTAGCCATTCATTTTTCATCATCAGTCTAAAATTAACCAATACCTTCAGAAAAGTGAGCAAATAACTTATTCATTTCATTGATTCAAATTTTTTTTTTTTTTCTTGACATGCATCGACTTAGTGTGGCGACTTAGTGATAACACTCAACTTGACTTCCTTTTGACCAGGGCCTTTTTTATCGAATTGGATCAAGTGAATAGGACACCATCCATGTACTGACATTTCCCCTGCTACCCATGTGGCTTGTTTTGCTTGATGACATCTGCAACATAGAGTTTAACAAAACAGCTGCGGAAAGTTGAACCAGCTGCGGAAAGTGGTTGAAACAGTCAACCATCAGTTTTGATTTTTATTTTTATTTTATTGTCTGCATGTAGGAACTCTGTGAATGGAGAAAAACAGTTTTAGTGATGGACTTATAGTTTGATAAACAACCTATAACCACGACCATAACCATTTGTCCCTTCCGGTTCTGCGTGTGAGGGTTTAACAGAGGTAAGACGGCTGGGTTACGGGGTTTATGGAGAAGACAACAGTGACTGAAAATGTAAACCGGATAATAAGTAGTGGGAGTGAACAAGATTCAGGGACTGTCAGCGGAAAACAGAAGACAGGCAGCCGAGGTGCTTTCATGAAATGGAGCGGAGACTAATATGAACAAAGTGGAAATGCAATTGTGCTTCAATAGAACAGTGGAGATATGAAGTGAACCCGACAGAACTTTAAACTAAATGGCTGCGGAGGATATGTAAACACGTTTATGAAATGGCTGCGGAAATTATGCGGTGGAGAGGAGTCGTAATGAAATCGGTCACTTCCCATGATTACAGGTGGGTGTGAAAGTGTAATCGAATACGAGTTAAACCCGAGGATTAATCATGAGACTGTTATGCATTAAAATCAAGATTGAATGCTACTCCATGCCACGTCTATCAATCAGCTGTGAAGAGTCGTATCTAACCAGATCACGTAATGGAGAGTCGTCTTAAATTAGAACTGTTGTTAATAGGCATTAATGAATTGCAAACGGGTGGCATTAAGGGCAGAAGACGTGGTGGCAAAGGATGGAAGACATGGTATAGGTAGAGTAGGTGCCAGCACATAACCAAATTAGAATTACCCTTTCTCAGGCACGCCGAATTCAATCATAATTTGTTCAAAAATCCGTTTTTTACACGCGGCAGGCAAAAATGGGCTCCAAATAACCGATGATTTCTCCCAAACCACTACAAATTTCTTCAAACGGTTTCTGGGTTATCTAATTGACCCAGCTGGCGAAAAAACCCATGTTTTTTTTCTTCAAATTCATCTTCGTTTGGCCAAATTGTGCGTTTGAAATTTGACGTTTTTCAGCTATTACGCATTTTTGGATTAACTGTTCTGTATTTTTATGAATTGCTGCATTCGACTTTTCCTTTTTTTGGTTTGATTTTCAATTTGGAACACACGAAATAGAAAATGAATGGTGCTAGAATTTTCAAGGACATTCTGAACAAGTATTGTTACGTAGTAATTTGTCACCATTTGTCACCGTCCCTGTCACCCCTCTCCCGCACTTTAGATGACTCATTCCGGGACCTGTGAGAAGTGACATAACTTGAAAACACTTGCATTATATTCCTCTAAGTATGGATTTCATATGCCCTGAAGACATCTCCTGCAGAATATCCTTAAAAAGTTCCCTTTTTCCATTAGCGCGGATTCACAGTGTACTATTCGCGCCAATAGGGGAAATCCTCCAAAGAGGGCGCGCCAGTTGGCGCTCTATCTCAGAGCTATACTCGCGCCAATCGAGTTTGGGAAAGCTTTTTAACAAACGCATGCGCGAAGGTTCTTTCCTTTCGACTCATGAAGCTTTTTAAGGATAATGCCAATCCCATGGATGTCGTGATTAATCTTATCTCCCTTTCCTCTATCCATAATAGCTTTTTGAGGATAAACCCAATCCCATAGATGGTGTGATTGACCTTATCTCCTTCTCCTCCATCTATAAAAGCTTGTTCTGTTGCCTTTGACAAGCTAGTTCGAGCATAGGGAGAATTATACTTTCAGAAGTCTAAGAGATTGATGTAAGAGTCTTCTTTGCATTCATAATCAAAGAGAGAGAGGCTTGTTCCCAATCCCGACAAGCTTTGCAAGGCATATGTAGCTGATCACCGAGCCAAAGGAGGATTTGACGTCAGAACTATGGTAGTATTCTTCTTTGTTGTTTATCAATAATAGATGACTATCATTATGGTTCCACTCTTGTTGTTCATTGTAATGATGTTTGAGTTATATTTCTGACTGATATATAATTGCATCTATTGGATTTTATGCTTGTATTTGTGTCGTTCTTTGCATGTGCAGGTGTCCATTCACGAAGATTGTGAGGATCGTGACCAGCCAGAGCAAAGGAACGGGAGTGTCGACTCTTCTACAACACTAGCGTTGGAATCCAAGTAGGCTCTCATCATTTACCTTTAATTTGTAATTAGGAACCTACGTGTTAGCATTGTTTGATTGTTGCTAGACCTATTCTGGGCTAGTGGGGATCGCCTCTGTCCGCAAAAGGGATTTACCTCGCCAGCAAGTATTTTGCTCTTGGTTATATGTTTTTGCTTCCTGGCCCGTGCTCCCTGCTCTTTGTATAAATATGTTGTAATGAACCTCCGCTCAATTGATATTGCATATGGTATGTTCTCTTGAATCAATAGCGTAACACAATATAATCCTATATTATGATCCTTGCATCACATTGGAAAGTTATTGATTTACTCATAAATGTTGGCAAGTATCTCCATATAGGTATAGTCTTACTTGGAATGTTTCGGCTGGACAGAGGGATAAAAGAATTTCACAAGTTTTGGAGCTTCAGATATTGTGGGAAACCTACTTCTTCAGCTAATTTTCTGATTCAGTTCAAGGTAAATTGAACCCCTAACCTCGGTCGAATTCTTTCAATCGGAGAGGAGAAATAATTGAGACGACAAATAGCAGCAGTAACAATGCTGATGATACTTCAGCAATGGATGGAATATGGATGAGTGTTGAAGATTTTTACTAACATTGGCTTGTTGCTACTGATTACAAGAGTCAGAAAAACAACTAGATGAGGCTAATGCTTTTGCAGGTTCGTTTTAAATCCAAACTTTGAACAGGAATGCAAATTTGCTATTGAGGCCACAACGAAAACTAGGAATGGAGATAACTATATAAGCTGGTTTTTTTTTTTTTTTTTTTTTTTTTTTTTTTTTTTTTTTTTTTTTTTTTTCGATCTGAGCTGGGTGACTATGATAGGATCCATGTCAAGACAATTCCAGAGATGCCCATGTGGTCGATTTCTTCATCTTGCTAAACCTTGAAACAACTGTGGAATTCTCAACTAGGTGCGGAATGATTATTAAAACAGGATACAGTGTTTTGAGAACCACTACAAACCATAACCAATCAATTTTGGACAATTTGAACCTATCAAAGCAGTTGGGTTTCATTTTTCATTTTTTTTTTGAATCAATCAAAATGATGAAGTTTATTTTGTCTCCTTTTTGTTTTTCTTTTTTTTTTTAACACAACAATTCTTTTTCTGATCCTCTAGATCACACAAGGTGCAGGAGGAGAGCATACTCAAGAAATATTATTATTTTTATTTTTTTTATATAACAATCCTTTTTCTGATCCTCCAGATCACACATGCAGAAGGAGAGCATACTCAAGAATTATAATTTTTTTTTTTTATTTATTATTATTATTATTATTTTTTTTTCTTCAGATGTAAGAAATAAGGTCTCCTAATTACACTTCCCCGGCAACGGCGCCAAAATGTCTAGTCATTTTGATGTCTTAAATTGCTCTACATAAATTATCAATCCGGGTATCGTAAACTGATGAAGTGTGGTGCACCATATGTGCTTAGTTAACCTTTTTCTTACTTCGTGATTTTATTTTGTTTTGGGGTTTTGTTTTTGTTGGTTTTCTAAAGTGTCTAATGCAAATGGAAATCCTATTCTAAGGTCTTAAGAATACTTTTAAAGGACAAGTATGGATGTAGATTTCAAGACAAAGTCTATGTCCCTAATGGTAACTTCCAAAACTTAACACTTCAAAAGATCTTAAAACATGTTATTGATGGAATTAGTACTTAAACAAAAATGTAAATATGCAGCTACTTCAATCAAAATATAATGTAACAACCAAACAATGAGCTAGAGACTATGAAATCCAGTATCCTTGCTGTTGTAAACAAAGTAAACTAAATCATATTACATCAACTCATATTCTGACCCCTCACCATTCGACTCGCTCTAGCTATAGGAAGTAATCATAAACAAATTGAGCAATCTGATATCTAATTTGCATAAAATGAAACTAATATTAAACTACACATTCATACTTCAATCCCTCACCATCCGACTCGCTCTGGCTATAGGAGGTAACTGAAAATGACATGAGCAATTCAATAACTAACTTGCATAAAAATAAACTAATATCAAACTACGCATTCATACTTCAATCCCTCACCATTTGAGTCGCTCTGGCTATAGGAGGTAACTGAAAATGACATGAGTAATTAAATAACTAACTTGCAAAAAAAAAACTAATATCAAACTATGCATTCATACTTCAATCCCTCACCATTTGAGTCGCTCTGGCTATAGGAGGTAACTGAAAATGACATGAGCAGTCTAATATCTATCTTGCAGAAAAGTAAATGAACAAAACAAAACTAAAAGAAATAAGCAGTGCTGGAATTAGAACTAAGAAAATAAATCAGCAGAAGGACAAGATAATTCCATCATGTCATTAGTCATTAAAAAGCTATGTGCATTACTAATCTACAATCAACCGGTTGAACACACTTGCATGAATTAAAATTGCATGAATGAAAAATTTAATCTATCAAACTTGAAAGCAATCAAATGACATAATGAAATGAAAGCAAAATTTACAAAATGAAATCTACTCTACCTTACGTTCTAATATGCTCCATGACATCTACTTCACATCTCCTTCCATGTTGAAAACATCAAAGCTTTATTCAAATTTTTCAAAATTACAAAGTACAACAAAGCTCTCAAAAGCTTTCAAAAGCCATCAAGGAAGAACTACAAAATCCAAGCTAAATAACTCACAAGCTAACAAATGAAGGAGAGAGATCTCCTATTTATACAAAAAGATGAGAAGCCATCTCATTAATGAGAGTCCATGAATCTCTCCCTCTACCTCTAGAGTCCTAATCAAAATAGGAACTGATAAGACACATGTCTTCTTAGAGTTACAATACAATTAGGAGATGTGACACATATCCTCATGATCCCATGATTCTTTCCACTCAAATTCGAATTTGGCCTTAGAGTGCCACATAAGGGTCTTCTAGAAGCCTCCTTTCAACCTACACATGTCAACAATCTCAACCCATTTGTTAGGTATAAGCATATGCACATTATTTTCTAATTTTTAACCACAAATTCACTTAAAAGGCTTAGAATTAATAAAGATTGGAAAAACATAAATATGGCCCAATGATAATGAAGTGGGATGAATGTGGTGACATAGTAGTGAAATGGAGGTGAAATGGAGGTGATATAATGGACATAATAGTGAAAGTGTAATGGAAATGAATGACATTTTCAAGACTCAACATTGTCTTAAGAGCATAAGAAAATGCGAAAGAAAAGAAAGCAAGCAAGCAAACAAACAAACAAAGTAAGAAAGCAAACATGCATGTAAGCAAACCAGACAAAAGCAACACTAATCCTACTCATAAGCTAATGGTGCATGTGTCTGCTCACGTGAAGTGATATTTCCAATGCAGCCATGAGTGCATTGGTATGTTAGGGTCCCACCCTAACCCCCTTATTTATGTAATGGGATCGAGTCATAGTCAAGAGTCAATAAAGCCCATATTAATAATTGTAAGTGGTTAACCCGCAATTAATGACGGGACCACAGTTAGTTGCAAATGGGCCGTAGTATTAGATAGATGGTATTAATAAAACCCATGGTGTTGATCCTTGGTATTGCATGTATGAGTCATATATAAAGGATAGAGACTCCTTGCGAGGAGCATCGTGTCTTATTTTTGTATCGAGCTCTGCTCTATTGGAGGTTGCCCCCTCGAAGAGGCCAGTGAACATTTATTTTGAATAATAAAATATTTGCTGTTGTCTCTCACTGTTCTATGTTCTGGGTATCTTTCTTCGCATATTCTGTATTTGGGTATCTTTTGCAGGTTAAGAGCATAACAAGTGGTATCAAAGCACTTTCCAGGGCCGGTGGGATCTCCATTTCGTAGCAATTTTTTTTTTTTTTGGCTAGAGATGTGTTCCAGCGTCTTTAAACCACGAGATCTGTCGTTAAGTGCATAAACCTGCGGATTTGGGGAGGCATGCACGTAGGAAATACAAGAGGTGGTCACACTTGTTGGACTCCCTTGTAACCCCTGTGGGTACCCCTTCGAGTAGTAGCGCAACATAACCACGTACGGATTGTCTTCCAAGTACCTTCTAGGTATATTGGAACCCCCTTAGCTCCTCTGCAACCTCGCCATAGATAAACCTTCGGCCTTCTTGCTGCTATAGTACGCCGAGAACAACACTCGGAGAGATTACTCGCCCGTACGATAGGGTAGTCGGGTTGTACGGCTAAGGGTACAGTTGATCCTCCTTAGTTAGAGCCCTGAAACATTGGGTCGAGTACTGCTGTCAGACCCTTATGTATATTGCGATCTGTAGCACCTGACACTCCTCAAGACCATAGTTCCCTTTTCTATCTGGGGATCACGCATCATATCTGCCAGATCAGCGCGCAAAGAGGTGCAGCAGCAGCAGACATCAGTCCCGCAGTTCTGAGTTAGCAGACCAACCATTCCAATGTATTAGATCCATCAGATCCGCAACAACAGTCTATTCCGCCGCCCAGAGCTATCCGATCCGCCATTCAGATCTCTCAGATCCACCAGATCTGAGTAGTTGTGTGGGGTTCCTATACCGGGGTATAATTTTCGCGGGACTTTTGGCCGCATTGACATTTTGAGGATTTGGCGACTGCAGTATTCATAAGGAAGGAGTAAAACTCCGTCAGGAGTTTTCAGGAAAAAAAGGGTCTGAGATCTCCCGGGGCGCTTATTGGTGATCTAGCCCATCGGAATCAGGACGACGAGTTGAGCACGGTGGTACCATTCAATTCTTAGTGAAAAAAAAAACAATTTAGGCGGTCCCAATTTTCAAAAAACATCAGGTCGGTGCATGGTAGAAACTAGAGCTCAAACTATGGCCAATGAAAGGATGGACAAACTTAACGAATCCTTGCAATCCCTCCACATTCAGTTTGAACGACTAAATAACCTGATCACGAGCGTAATCTCGAAGGGCAAGGAGGCAGCCCACGAGGAGGAGTATAATGGCAATGGACACAGTGAGGGTCAGTCTAGCCACTCTCCTCACGTCTGGCGCACCCATCCACCACCTGGTATCCAACAATCCCGTTAGCGACCTCCCAAGTTGGATATGCATAAATTTGACGGTTCTCACCCAACAACATGGATAGCACAAATGGAGCAGTATTTCAATCTGAATAACATCTTAGATGATGCGACTCAGCTTATGGTGGGGAGCATGTACTTGAACAATGAAAGGTGGCAATGGTGGGAATGGCATCAACGTTGCAATGGACCTTTTCTGGCTTGGAACAAATTCAAAAAAGCTCTTTCAGACTGCTTTGACCAGGAATCTTCTTTTTTGGGTCGTCTTACTAAGCTTTGAGGGACTGGCACAGTGGATGAATATACTACAGCTTTTGAAGCCTTAGCCTTCCGCACTTGGGGTCTCTCCAATGTGTTCTACATGGAATGTTTTATCAGCGGTCTTAAAGAATCCATCAAAGCCCAAGTCCTACTGCACCACCCTCCCACATGGACGAAGGCTTGCAAGGTAGCCCGTAACATGGAACGTGCATTAGCAGCCCAGTACGGTCGCCCAAAATTCTCCGCTAAAGGTCGCCCCCCACAGGCTCACAACACGACTCAAACACTTAAGGTCCAAAAGGTGTCACCGGCGGAAATGGCCGAAAGAAGAAAGCAAGGATTATGTTACTACTGTGATGAAAAATACTCCCCAGGTCATAAATGCAAGGAGCCCAAATTTTTTCAAATTGATGCCACTGACTACAACTCAACAGAGGAAGACCCACCACTTGAGGAACCTGTGGCACTAGAAGAGGACAACCAAAAGGACAATGTCTCTGACGAACCAGTTATTTCGCTGCATGCTTTGGCAAGGATTTCTTCACCTCAAACTCTCAAAATCAGAGGTTTTATTAAACATCGCCCAGTAGTAGTCCTAATTGATAGTGGAAGTACACATAATTTCATCCATCAAAAAGTCGCAAAAGCAGTGCATTGTTTTGTACGAGCAATTTCTAACTTCCAAGTCCAAATCGCCGATGGGGGCACAATGAAATGTGAAGGCCGCTATGAAAATGTCAAACTTCAAATGGGGGATTATCAGTTGAAAACCCACATGTTTGCCATACACATGGGAGGTTGCGACATTGTCCTCGGCGCTGAATGGCTCTGCACTCTTGGGCCAATCACAATGGATTTCCAGGAGTTATATATGAGTTTTAAGTAGAACAACTACACACATACCCTTCGTGGACTCCAGGCGGGGGCTCCCTCTATCATCAGCTCGCATAGGATGGAAAAATTGCTAAGAAAGGGCCATCATGGAGTTATAGCTCAATTTAATGCCATCCAGGCAGTCGAAACCAAGTCTCTGCCAATTCATCCTGAGATGCAACAGATTTTAAATAACCATCTACCGGTCTTTGACAAGCCTCATGAGCTTCCACCCTCGAGAGGGGAACATGATCATAGCATCACCTTGGTTCCAGGGTCCCAACCCCAAAATGTGCGCCCATACAGATATCCGTTCACCCAAAAGAATGAAATAGAAAAAATAATCAAGGAACTTTTGGAAGCAGGTGTCATTCGTCCCAGCATTAGTCCTTATTCATCACCGGTGGTCATGGTGCTCAAGAAAGATGGGGAGTAGCGGATGTGTCCAGACTTCAGGGCCCTCAATAAGTTGACAATCAAAGATAAATTTCCCATCTCGGTGGTTGACGATTTGCTGGATGAACTCAATGGGGCTCAATTCTTCACTAAGCTGGATCTTCGCTCAGGCTACCACCAAATTCGCATGAAGGAAGTCGACATTCCAAAGACCGCTTTTAGAACTCATGAAGGCCATTATGAGTTCCTAGTCATGCCATTCGGTCTTTGTAATGCCCCCTCTACTTTTCAGAGCCTTATGAACCACATTCTCAAACCATATCTCAGGAAATTTGTCCTTGTCTTCTTCGATGACATCCTCATCTATAGTTGCACTTGGGCCGCACATCTTTAGCATGTAGATCTACTCATGCAACTGCTCCGCAAGCATAAATTATTTGTCAAGATGTCCAAGTGTTCGTTTGGCATGGAAGAAGTTGAGTATTTGGGCCGCATTGTGGGGCGTGAAGGTGTCAAGGTGGACCCCAAAAAGATCCAGGCAATGCAGGATTGGCCTCAACCTAAGACCTTGAAGAGCTTGAGAGGATTTTTGGGTCTCACAGGCTATTATCGTAAATTTGTCCGCAACTATGGTCGAATAGCGAAGCCCCTCACTCAACTCCTAAAGAAAAATTCATTCTTCTGGAATGAGGAAGCACAACACACATTTACAGCTCTAAAAAATGCCATGTGTTCCACTCCAGTCTTAGCACTACCTGACTTCACCAAATCTTTTGTCATTGAATGTGATGCTTCGGTACAGGTATTGGGGCGGTCTTAATGCAGGAAGGGCGACCTTTGGCCTTCACAAGCCAACAAATAAGTGGGAAGAATCTGGGCCAATCTACCTACAAGAAGGAAATGATGGCCATCTTACATGCAGTAGAGACCTAGCGACCTTACTTATTGGGGCGACGTTTCCAAATCCGCACAGATCATCACAGTCTTAAATATTTTCTGGAGCAACGCCTATCCTCCTCGCAACAAAATAAATGGCTCGCCAAAATGCTGGGATATGATTATGAGATCATTTACAAGAAAGGTAAAGACAATAGTGTAGCAGGTGCCTTATCTCGCCAATTTGAGGAGGAAAGTACTCTGCTAGCAATTTCCCTCCCCATTCCAGAATGGATTGAAGAGGCTCGCAGGGAATGGTTTTCACATCCCGGGCTCTCCCAACTCATTTCTAAATTGCAGGTAGATCCAAATTCCACCAAGGGCTACTCGTGGTAGGATGATATTCTTGCTACAGGGACAGAGTCGTAATATCACCAACATCCACCCTCAAAAGTCGCATTTTGGCAGAATTGCACTCATCCCCCATTGCAGGAAACTCAGGCTTTCAGAAGACGTATGCTCGCACCAGAAGATCATTTTTTTGGACAGGCATGAAAAAGGACATCCTTACTTTCGTAGCAGAATGCGATGTCTGTCAACGCCACAAAGGGGAGACCGTCAACACACCAGGCACATTACAACCGTTGCCCATCCCGGCATCAATTTGGACAGAGGTTTCTATGGATTTCATTACAGGTCTTCCAAAGTCAGGAAACAAGTCAGTCATCATGGTGGTTGTGGACCGAATTTCGAAGTATGCTCATTTCTGTGCCCTACCCCACCCGTTTACACCAACTTTGGTCGCTCAATCTTTCATGGATCATATCTTCAAATTGCATGGCATGCCCACTTCTATTGTGTCCGATCGCGACCCGATCTTCACCAGTAATTTTTGGCAGGAACTCTTCAGGATACAAGGCACTCAACTACAACTCAGTACTTCCTATCACCCGCAAACGGATGGTCAAACTGAAGCCGTCAACAAATGTCTGGAAACCTACCTTAGGTGTTTCACTTCAGAAAAGCAACATCTTTAGGTACAGTGGTTACCTCTGGCTGAATGGTGGTATAACACCAACTATCATGCCACCACCAAAATTACTCCCTATGAAGCAGTATATGGTCAACTCCCTCCTTCCCCTACTTCTTATCTCAAGGGGTGCTCAAAAGTACAAGCAGTGGATCAACTCCTACAACACCGCGCAACCATGCTCGCCCATCTTAGAGAGAATCTTCATCAAGCTCAAAACCACATGAAGAAACAGGTAGACCAACATCGCTCAGAGCGCCAATTTCAAGAAGGGGATCAGGGCGTTTTGAGGCTGCAACCATATAAGCAAACATCACTCAAAGACAAGGGTTGTCAAAAACTATCTCCAAAATTCTACGGACCATATCAAGTACTTCAGTGCATTGGAGAAGTGGCTTACAAGTTGGCTTTGCCACCTACTGCAAAAATCCATCCAGTTTTCCATGTCTCATGCCTCAAGAAAGTGATTGGGAACAAATGCAGAATTCAAACCAGTCTACCTAAATTGGACGAAGAAGGGTCCATCTGGCTCCAACCTGAACAGGTCCTAGACACACGAGACAGGCACTTGCGGGGCCGCATGATTAGGGAAGTCCTCGTCAAGTGGAAAGACACCTCTCCGGAAGATGCAACTTGGGAACCAACCACTATTCTTCAGCAATTTCCGCAGCTTCAGCCTTGAGGACAAGGCTGGTCTTAAGGGGGAGGGCATGTTAGGGTCCCACCCTAACCCCCTTATTTATGTAATGGGATCGAGTCATAGTCAATAGTCAATAAAGCCCATATTAATAATTGTAAGTGGTTAACCCGCAATTAATGACGGGACCACAGTTAGTTGCAAATGGGCCGTAGTATTAGATAGATGGTATTAATAAAACCCATGGTATTGATCCTTGGTATTGCATGTATGAGTCATATATAAAGGATAGAGACTCCCTGCGAGGAGCATCGTGTCTTATTTTTGTATCGAGATCTGCTCTATTGGAGGTTGCCCCCTCGAAGAGGCCAGTGAACATTGCTTTCTGAATAATAAAATATTTGTTGTTGTCTCTCACTGTTTTATGTTCTGGGTATCTTTCTTCGCATATTCTGTATTTGGGTGTCTTTTGCAAGTTAAGAGCATAACATTGAGCCATGTTGTTGAAGGCATGGTTCCCGAAAAGAATAGTCAAGCGAACCAACAAACATGAAAGATGTAACAATGAATACCAACACACTCCGAGTTTAAAGCGTCCACATAAAAGAAAAGAGTGAAAGCACAAGACAAGGACTCTGCGGACTTAACATGGTGTTGTGACACACTCCTTGTAGATGATAAGCATACACACTCTCTTGACTATGGTAGATAAGCAAACATGAGAAAGAGAGACAACTTACGCCTTGCAAGTGTGCTTGTTGTGTGATTCCTCTAATGCATGAGCGATCGGATCATGTGATTTAGGTGGATGAAGAGAAATATGTGTATTGGATTGATCTTCAATGCATACATATGAGTGATGAGGAGCCTTGGGTGTTTCAACAATTTCTTGATCGGAAATGAAACCAACCTCAGGATAGCAAGGGTCTGACATAACCATCAGCTTGGATTGAAGTGCCTCAACATCCTGCGGGGTTTCAACTTCATCAACATATAGATCATCATAAAAAGGTGACTTTGAAATATCAACAACGATTACTCAACATCGTGATCGAATATAGGAGTAAAGAGATCACGACAACTACAATCAGAAAAATCACTGAGTTGATCAGCATCCTCGTGATCCGATGACTCATAGAGAGGGGTAGCTGAGAAGCAATAATGTTCACCCTTTAAGTTTCCAGAAAAAGTAGATGAAATGTCGAGTGGATTCTCAATGAAAGATTTGTCCTCTCTGATTTCAAATGATGGACTAACAGTGGGTGTGTTATGCGAATGATCAAAAATATATGCACTTGTGGATGTATTTACACAAGGGAAAAGAGAAATAGCAGAATCACCAAATATGTTAGGAAAAAGCAGAGGAGGCGCAAACAAAAGGAGTTTATCCTTCATCGTAGGTTCATGTTCAGATTCCTAATTGTACTCATTGTAAATGACAGTGCAAGTTGGTTGTGCAACATCAACTTTGTCGATAGCTTGATCCTCATTTACAACAATTGTGGAGTCTGAAAAAAAATAACACAAGACAATACAATACGAAGGATCAACAGAACACGGAGACAAAGGTTGAGGTAACACGGGCAAATGAAAAGCAATGGGCTTCCCAACCAAATCTGCACAAAAATTAAGAGTAATGAGCGTGGGAGGATGTGACAGTTGAACATAATTATGTACTTGCTCTCTAACATCACTTTGTGGGGGTGGAGTTGTTTGATGAGGGGAAGGCATAAGTTCACTTGTGACAACGACTGTGTTCACTTGTAATTGAGCAGCTCCATCACCGAAGTATGTTGAGCGGTGTTTGAGTTTTTTCTTCACTTTTGGATGAGTGGCTCTAGCTGCCTCTCAAGCTCTAAGCAATTTCTGGACTGAAGCCAAGGCTGCAAGCCAGAACTACGCAAATTCTAAGAGCAAGCCCGGTGATGTGCTGCTCTACGCAATTTTCTTTGGGAAGGCAACATGCATGCTTTGCGCAATTTTGGAGAGCAACTGGCTACCATGATGCACTGCGCAACTCTAGAGAGCAAGATTGGTTGCCCTCTAGTTTTTTGTAACTATCCAAGTCAGCACAAGAATCGTTTGAAGACCAAGTCATAGGAAGTCAGCTTTTGGGTGAAAGGCAAACAAGTTAGCAAACACAAGTTGATAAGCCAAAGAAACTCAACTGAAAGCATAAGTACCTAGGCAGTGCAAGGCATGCTGCTAAGGATGGTTGGTAGGGAGGCTACAAAATAAAGCCAAGGAAATTTTTTGGAGGATGGTTGTAGCCGCTACAACATTGGCGATACATTGGTAGAACTCCAACTCTCTAAATGGACCTTGTTTCATGAAAAGCAGGTCTAACTCCTCCGGAAGTATTGTTCAATTCTCGAACATTGTGGTTTCCACAATAGCTTAAGTGAAAGGTGTAGCACCTTCCATGCTCTTGATCAGTCAGCACACGTTCTAAGCCAAGTCAACTTAGTTGTTACGATTGGGGATGAGGAGTATATTGGTGCACAAGTAATATGACTGTCAAAGTTTAAGTTTCATCTCTGGTGTTGCAAGCCTGTACAGTACCCTGACGGAGTCATGCAGGAACACAAGCATCGCTCCGCTGCAAGCGAGCCTGGTTAGTACCCTAGCAGAGTTACTTGCATCACCTCTCTGTGCAGGAATCCTTTCTCTTCTTTTGCCTTATTCATTTTTTTAAAAATCTTTCATATTTTCATATCTTCATTTTTTTCATAGAACTGCGCATAAACACTTATTTATTTCAGAGGTGGAAGAGGGATCCCGAGTAATTGAGAGCATAAGAGGTTGTTCCTTCAGAGAAGTGTGTTATAATACCTTTGATATCCTTGTTAAGGTTTCCCCCCTCACCTTACTCTACTTGACTGAGCTGACAAGGGTTAACCCAAAAACAACTGACTAGAGTAGGTGGTACTAGTTAGAGCGCAAGTGTTGTGTTTTCACCAAGATTCACTTTGAACATAACATATTTTCCATTGGTGTATCATTGACTGAAGACAACAAGTTCTACATAAATAGAGAGGACAAAAGATAACCAAGTGTTGATAGTTGTACAAGTCCTCTTGCACTTTACCCTGCGTTTCTTGAGAGTTACACACGGTTTTATGTGAAACTAACCTACAGACATAAATGTGCAAACAAAACAATAAAGCAAAGAGCAGAAGCAAATGCGAAAGCAAAGAAAGTAAGCAAGGCAAGTAGGCAAGCAAATAAACAAACAAAGTAAGAAAGCAAACATGCATGCAAGCAAACCAGACAAAAGAAAACACTACTCCTACTCCTAAGATAACAGTGCATGGGTTTGCTCACGTGAAGTGATATTTCCAATGTAGCCACCGACACATTGGTTGACCCATGTTGGTGAAGACATGGTTCACGAAAAGCACAGTGAAGTGAACCCGCAAACATGAAAGATATAACAATGAATACCAACACACTCCGAGTTTAAACATGTCCATAGAAAAGAAAAGAGTGAAAGCACAAGACAAGCACTCTGTGGACTTACCATGGTGCTATGATAGACTGCATTCGGATGATAAGAATATGCACTCTCTTGACTATGATAGACAAGCAAACATGAGAAAGAGAGACAACGTATGCCTTGAAATTGTGCTTGTTGTGTGATTCCTCCAATGCATGAGCGATGGGATCATGTGATTCAGGTGGAGGAAGCGAAATCTGTGTATTGGATTGATCTTCAATGCATACATATGAGTGATGAGGAGCCTTGGGTGTTTCAACAATTTCTTGATCGGAAGTGAAACCAACCTCAACACAGCGAGGGCTTGACATAACCATCAGCTCAAGTTGAAGTGCCTCAACATCCTACGGGGTTTCGACTTCATCGACAGATAGATCATCATAAACAGGTGGCTTTGAAAGATCAACAACAATTGAATCAACATCGTGATCGAATATAGGAGTAAAGAGATCACGACAACTATGATTAGAAAAATCAATGAGTTCATTGACATCCTCATGATCTGATGAATCATACAGAGGGGTAGATGAGAAGCAAGAATGTTCACCCTTTGCATTTCTAGAAAAAGTAGATGAAATGTCGAGTGCATTCTCAATGAAATATTTGTCCTCTCCACTGTCAAATGATGGATTGACATTGGGTGTGTTTTGCGAATGATCAAAAATAGATTCATGCATGGATGGATTTACACAAGGAAAATCAGAAATAAAAGAATCACCAAAGATGTTAGAAAAAATTAGGGTAGGCGTGAAAGAAGGAGGTCATCCTTCACCGCAAGTTCATGTTCAGATTCCTAGTCATACTCATTGTAAATGACAACGTAGGTTGGTTGTGCAACATCAACTCCGTCGATAGCTTGATCCTTGTTCACAACAAGTGGGAAATCCCGAACGGAAGAACACAAGACAGTGCAATTTGGAGGATCAACAGAACGCGGAGACAGAGGTTGAGGTAACAAGTGAAAATGGAAACCCATGGGATTCCCAACCAAATTTGCGCATAAAATAAGAGTAGTGAGGGTGGGAGGACGTGAAAGTTCAATAGACTTATGTGCATGCTCACCCACATCACTCTGCGGGGGTGGAGCTGTTTGATGAGGGGAAGGCAGATAATCACTTGCGACAATAACTGTGTCCGCTTGTGATTAAGCAACTCCATCACCAAAGTATGCTGAGCGGGGTTTGAGTTTTTCTTCACTTACAGACAAAGTGATTTGATACATTCATACTCATATCTTTCAAGAAGATATTGTAACTTCATCTGAATTTTTGAAGCTTCAAAAGGTAGTAGACGAAAGCACTCCCAAAATTCCATTAGAGATTCATGCAGGGCCTTCCAATGTTGTAACATTTTATTATCAAATGCTTCAAGATCAAAATGGTGAAAACCAGATTCTATAAGATCACTGAACTATTTGAATGAGTGCACGCAATTAGGAGGGCGCGTGCGACACCATAGCAATGGGTATTCACGAGGTGTGTGTGCGAGCAACATACAAACCTCTATTTCATTAAAACCTTCCACATTCTCCATGAATTCATGGAATTCATCTAAGTGCTCAGGCCAAGCCACTTCGCCTTCACCACCATACGTGCTTTCTGATAAGTCATCAAATAACTCCCTCTCAACTTCAAAGTTATGTCTATTGGACAAACATTGCAAAGGATTAACTATAATAAACTCCATGATAGATGTACGAAGATTCAAAACAAATTGTGATGACTCAGCTTGTCATCTGGCCCTCCTTCTAGCACCAGAAATATTGACGGTGCTCAGCCCGCCAACATGTCAGGGGATCTCCTCGGCAAGAAGTCCCAACTAGACCTCAGACTGTTTGGAGTAGAAGTCCCAGCAGTGGGTAGTACGGTATTGCCTTGACTACAGTTGCACGCAGAGGTAAGTAAGATGTCATTGTTGGAAGCAAGGGTGTGACCTTGTAGCAAGTTAGGGAAGGAGCATGAAAGGCTCTAACACATAAAAGGCAAGAAGAGTGCACCCCTCAAAAGCCTGTGATAGCACGCAACTTGAAATGGAACACACGATCTGAAAGACATCATGAGATGGAAAGCAGGATAGCCAACAATAAAAAGTGATGTGTTATTCCAACAACATGCTTCGATAAGATTCATACAAATACATACGGGATAGTCAATACATACATGCTTAAATTACAACTACATACATCGTTAGAGTAACTAGGATAGACAAACTACAATAACAATATATGCATGAAACTTGTTGGCTCTGTTATTTTAAAAGTGTCAAAGATCCAATCATATATACAACCATGAAAACCACTAACCCCAATAGCGGAATGTTACAAGTCATTGTCGCCTGCTCCTTCAAAGAGATCTACTAGCTTTTCACTGTGGAGAAGTCAAGGCTCGTTACAATACACTCCAAGCTTTCTCTAAGTTGTACCTATCAGAAGCTTGGCTCCCAATATCTTGTACAATGAATTATGAGGTTCTATATATAGAAAAGGGTGGGGTGATCCTTGACATTCCCCGTTGTGACTCTTAGACTACCCTCATGATTCTTCAACTTACACATGACTGTTTACATTCTACTGTTGACACTTGGTATTTCACTTTACAACATGTTTACAATACATTCTACACATGTACCCATGTGAGACAAAAGTGGGCTTGAGTAAGCCATACAAAACATCATCGAGACTCAGACAACAGTGGGAAGACTAACTCGTCGACATCCTCTTGGTGATCAATGGTGGCGAACTGATGCCAAGCTTGGTAGTTTGTTATGGTGTTCACATACACCATGGTGACATCCTTCTGAAAGCGAACTCTTGCCTCCCTTGCATCCGGGTACATTGATTTGGCACCTCTATCCAACTCGTCATATAACAAGCACATCATGGCCTTGAGTGCAGTCGGACTAGCAACATACCAGTGCATAGTGTCTGCGCTCATCTGCAAATCTGCGCTAGTGGCTATGCGCATCAACTACTCGAAGGACATGTCCAACTCTAGTGGGACTTGGTTCCTTCCTTTTGCCTCAATGACTGTGCCAATGGATGGGATCGCATGTGTGCGCACAATGACATCCATGCTCCTGAACACTCGTGCATGTCAAGCTTGTAAGCTAGTGACGAGTTGTGGGAGTTCCTCATAGTTCCGGATATTACTTCAGATGTGTGCCTTCAACTCCACTGCCTTTGGCTGCATCATCTTTGGCAAGTACAACGGGGCTCCATTTTTTATTCATTGTCCATATTTTCATGTGATAGACAAAAATGTGTGTCTGTCAAGATGCGTGCTCTCCTAGCACAATGCTACTACCAACCATTAAAATGGACAACTGACTTATGCACGGTGGCGAACTTGAAATACAACTTCAACATGATTGTCTTGAGAGACGATACTTCAACAAGTATTGCTTTCTTCAACTCTGCTTTGGTAGATGTTGTAGCTTGCTCTTCTCCCTGCTTGGTCGCTTGCAATTCCTTAGCCATGCGCTTGTTCTCAGCTATCAAGAATCTCAGACTTGAGCTGGTGGCTTCGTCGTATGCCTTTGTAGCATCAGCCAATGCAGTTGGTCATTTTCACACATTGAACACGACCACTCGTTCTTGAAAATGCGCAGGAGATACATGGAAATCTGGAGTGGACACTCTGTGTGACTACAAAAATTTGTGTTGTGAATCGTCAAAGGATATGTTGTGCATGTCTGCTTCCGGATTGTTCTCAAGGATTTCGATGTCTCCTTGATCATTTGGGACTTGCTTTGCTCCTAGATTTGGTGAAGCCGGTGGAGTGACCTCTGGGTCCTTGGGCATGAGGACTGTGTCCTGATCTTCCTCTGGTTGAACCACATCTGTGTCCATCTGTTCAATCTCCTCAGAAAAGTCTTGTTCCTGTAACTGCTCACCCTTTTTTCTATCTGCCAGTTGTTCTGATTAATCAATAACATGTATTTGCGGAATTTCATCAATGTGTACATACTGTGCTTCCTGTTGTTCCTATTCCTACTGCGCTTTCTTCTCTCTTTTGCACAACTCTTGTTCTTCCCTTAGTTGTTGCTTCAACTCATGCAACTTCTTCTCTGCCTCCTCCAATTTCTTCTTCTCCCTCTGTCTTTGTGCAATCCTTTCGTTGCGCTATTGCTTCTTTGCCTCAATCTCCAAAGCTGCTCTCAATATAATTGGATCTCATTTGAAATTGCAGCTTTGCTCTGCCTCTGCGCTATCGGAAACCTTCCTCTTTCCTTTGTCATGCGTATGTCTGCTGCCCTTTGCTACTATTGATGTTGCTTCTCTCTGAGATGTTGCTGCCTTGTGCACTGCTAACCATTCTACAACCACTCTAACTGGTTCATTAAGCCTTGAGGAGCTATAACAATATCTCTATGGGTCTTACTCAGGCCAATGACATGCCCCGTGGGTCCAAGGATGATACACTCTCGCATAATGGTACTCCACTAGGCGATGCAAGTCATATGGATTGAAACTTCTGTTGCCGAAGGTGAACCTCTTGAATTCCTCCGTCTCGGCCTTAGCATGCTTGAGATTCTAGATCTCATACAACCTGATCCACAAAGGAAGAGCGGGCCAAGGTGCCTTCTTCTTCCTGTGTAGAATCACTGACAACCTTGTCAAGATGTGTATGCAACCTCTTGCATGACCAGCTTGTCCATGGAAAACTTCGATAAAACATGTGGAGCCTTCTCCGCACTGGACATCTGGATGAAGGTGCCAAGGGGTGAGGCATACCAATCTGCTATGTTAACCAATGCCTCCATTGTTTCCTGTGACATGCAAGGCGGATCCTGCTCAAAGATCATTCTGTACACCGAGGTGACAAAGTAGTCTGATAGTTGTAGAATAACTCCACAGTAGTTGCACTCTGAGAACAACCTGTAATAGGTGTGCATAGAGGTTTCTAAAGGTGTCCATTCCCAACCTAAGCCAGGGAACTACTGATGGGCATAGATTTCATCAAGAATGTAGGAGAACATGAAGAGCTTTACTTTTTGACCCTTGGGTGGATGTCAGGCATATGTTACTTGCCCCTTTAGCTAGAGAGCTAGCTTGTCAAACCAATTGAAAGGTTTTCCTTCGTTCGCCAATTGATCCAACACAATCACCCAACTCTCCGGGAATGTCTCTGTACTCTACTGGCCGTATAATTGGCATGCGAAGATGACCAAGAACTGATAAGCCTTCCGAAATATCTTTGTCTTGTATACTTGGTTGGGTGTCATCCTAAACTTAGATGACTCTCTTACCCAACTCTTCAAGATGGCTCTTGAGTTTGCATTGTTGCTGGGATTGTTGAAGGGTTCATCCATTGTGTTCACCGGCTAAGGCAAGTGATACATCTGCTGAAATTTTTCTACCCTGAAGGTAGAAAGTCTTCTTCCACTGACATTGCTAAACACCATTGTCTCTGGATCAGTATGCGAGACAATCTAATGGATCATGTCTGCGCATGGAAACGCGGGATACCTGCATGCAACCCGGTACAAGCCAAACTTGTGGATGTTGACATAGACTCTGCGGTCCTCCAGATTCTCCTCAAAGTTGCCTGAAAAGATATCATTGATGCCCTGCCATTTGATCTTGATCTCCTTGTCTATGAACAACTTATTGTCTTCATAGATTGGTAAGCTCATAGACACTTGCTCGACAACATCTTCAGTTGCACTCTCAATGGTGTCCTTTGAGCCTGGTCTCTTGGAAGCCATTGTACATGTACTACTAAGAGACTGATGAACACCTGTGATACCTAGAGACAGAGAAACACTCATGGCAAGAAAATTTTTAGTTTTAATCCAAAAGAAACTTGAGGACTCACATGTAACACACCTTGCTGATTGACTAGAAAATTTACACAATTTTCACTGGGAGAGGCTGGGAGACAAACTTCCAGTGAGCTGCCTGAATATTGAAATTGCGTAGAGCACAATCCGCAACCTAGGAAAATTGCATTGCGCAATTTCGGGGGCCAACTGAGGCATTGTCTCTCAAAATTGCGCAGAGCACATCCTGGGAGGCTAGTGTGAGGCAAGATCTTCACCATTCATGGGAGAAAGGGAAGGCCTTCCATCTAAAAAATGCACAGTGCAAGCTGGGCAAGGCAAGGTCCGGCCCAAGGTAGTGTAGATTCGCTGACCAGTGACTGAAAACAGTGAGGAGTGAATGCATGTGCGAAGCTGGGTGCAGACATGAGTGAATGAACATGCATGCAATCAGTAAGTGTAAGATTCAGTAAGATGGGAAAACAACAAAGTGTGTGAACTGAGTCGCCCCATTATTGTGATTGCCCCCCATTGTTGTCTTCCTCTGCTACTTCATGTTGAATAGGCTCCTCTTCCAAAGATCCATTGTGCACAAAATAATGAACAAGTTCAGTGTTCAACTTTGATAGTTGTGAAGGCATGTCCATGCTTTCCTCATTGTTGGAGGACACATTATGTGTGTTGATATTCATCATGGCCTCTGCCAACCATGATGGTGGGCTTACTTGTGTTGGCATGCTCAATTGCTCATTGTTTAATCCTCTTACATTATCATTTGAAATTTAGTTTGCATTCGCATTATCAACTCCCTCATATGGAATATCACATGTAGAAATGGAAAGGGGTTTTGTGGGTGTGACAACCTCCATGCTATTCACAATTGGTTCATGACTGAACTGTGTCTCACTCACATGTTCATCATCATCACCATAGAAGTGCCCTTCAGAAAGGGACATTATACGTTTAGTAGCAACAACATCTTCCTGCGCATGGTCTTGTAAGTTCTCCACCTATGAATATTTGAGGCCAAAGTCTTGAGTTCCTTTCAACTACTTTAGAACTGTTTTTGCAGTAGACTAATTTCCTTCACAAGGATTTTGCATAAACCTGGAAAGGAGTCCAATAGAAAACAAAATATTTGGTCTTGTAGTGGTGAGGTAGATAAGGCTTCCCACAAGTTGTCTATTCTCAGCTACATCCTCAAATTCATTTCCTTCTTTAGATGTAAGCTTCAAATTTTTTTCCATTGGAATGGACAAAGGATTGCATTTAGCCATGCCAAACTTGTTCAACAATTCTCTAATGTACTTATTTTGAGAGAGGAATATATTCCTTGGATGTTTTGTCACCTCAATTCCCAAGTAGCAATGAAGGTGTCCCAAAATTGTTATCTGAAATCCTTTCTTCAACTCTTTCTTTATGGATGTAATATAGTTTTCATTATTCTTGTTATCCACAAATCATCTACATATAACACAAGATAAACAATAATTTTTCCAACTTTCTTGACAAATAGAGTTGCATCATCAATATTAAAGTTCTCTGAAAATTAATTTTAGAAGATGCTCAATCAATTTTTCATACTAGTCTCGTGGTGCTTGTTTTTAGGCCATATAAGGATTTGATGAGTTTACATACTTTTTGTTCTTGTCCCTTCACAACAAAGCCTTATTGTTGAGATATGAAGATATTTTATTTCAAGTCTCCATTCAAGAAAGTAGTCTTCACATCCATCTAATAGTCTATCCAACCATTTTGAGCTGCCAAGACAAAAAGAGTATAGATGGTGACCCATTTTGTTGTAGGGGCAAAGGTCTCTTCACAATCAACACCTTACTTATGTGCAAACCCTTTTGCCACGAACCTTTCTTTGTGCTTTTCATGTGAGCCATCTGATTTATATTTGTTCTCTTAGACCCACTTGTAGCCATAGGTTTGGTTCCCAATGGAGGGTCCACCAGTTCCTGTGTTCCATTAGTTATGAGAGGATCATACTCCTTCTGCATTATTTCTTTCCATTCATCATGAGAAACAACTTCTCTAAAGGAATTTGGTTCAAAATTAGTAGGCAAATGCAATTCACAATCATATGAAACATCCATATCATCAATAGAATCAGAGTAATCTACATCACCTCCATTTTGTTTGGTAGAACTTCTAGTTCATACCTTCCCAACCTCATCAGGGTTAACACTTTCAAGTGTTTTGGTGAGCCATTTTGGGGGACCTTCTCGTGATGGTCTAGGTTTCTTTATTGATTGAGATGGGGATGCATCAAGATTTAGCCTTCCAATCCTCTCAATCACATCACTTAAAGGGTATTCCTGTTTGAATGAGTGACTGGAACTTCATGAGGGGGAGACAATGCTTTAGAAGGAGATTCCATAAATTGATCCAAGATAGGGATCCCCATTAAAAGATGTGGAATATTATTACCAGATTCATGAAAAGGTTTTGCATGACTGAATCTATCTAGAAAATGAAGATGCCACTCAACAATATTGTCAGTCTTGTAGGATTCAAGAAAAATCACATCTATAGACAATATAAATTTCTTATTTACCTCATCATAAAGGTGATATGTTTTAGCGACATATAAATACCCCAAGAAGATGCACTTTTGACTTCTTGCATCAAGCTTACTTCTTTGTTCTTTAGGAATCAATGCATAACAGGTGGAACCAAATCTCTTGAGATGCCTTATCGAAGGAATGTGTTCGTACAACATTTCATAAGGAGACTTGTTTTTGAGAGCATGAGACGGAAACCTATTTTTGATACATACTTCACATAGAACTGCATCAACCCAAAACATCAACTTTACATTTTTGAAAAACATCAATGAGCGAACCATATTTAAGATAGTCTTGTTGATTCTTGCAACTACACCACTATGTTGAGGACTATAAGGAACAATAGTTTGATGTTGAATCCCATGTTGGTGAAGATAGTTTTAAAATTCATTAAAAGTATATTATTTTCCATTATCAGTACAAAGAGATCCAATATGTGATTGTGCATCATTTTCAATCCATGCATGAAAATTTCTAAAAGTTTCAAAAGCTTCTGATTTACTTTTCAACAAGTATACCCAACACATCTTGGTGTAGTCATCAATAAAAGTAATCATATATTTATTTCCATTTGCAAAAGGAACATGCATAGGGCCACACAAATTAGAATGAATCCGTTTAAGCTTTCTATGTGCTCTGGAAGTATAATCATGAAATGGTTGTTTTCTATGTTTTCCTAGGATCCAAGCACCACATTGGTTTAGTTTCCATGGGATAATTGGGAAACCAAAAACATCATTTATTTTCAACAAACGGAGACTACCATAATTAAGATGTTCAAATATTTCATGCCATAGAAGATTGGATGGCAATGTACCTTCATTGTATTGAGAAATGCATATAGAGTTATGTGCTCGAGTAGATGTTCCTTGCAACTTCAACAATCTTTCCTCTTGTATTTTTGTCGTGATAGATGTGTTTTCTAATGATCTTTTTATCTCTACTTTTCCATCAAACATATGGAAGGAGTTTTCTTGTTGGAAAATGTGAACAAGGGACAACATGTTTCTTCGTATTTTCTGGAAGGTAAAGTGCACCATGCAGAAGAAAGTTAGGAAGTCTAACTAGTTTAAGCCTGATGGTGCTAAACCTGGATGGATTAATACTTGAATTGTATGAAAAGTACACTACTCCATATACATTGTCATTGAGGTCTTCAAAGAAGTATTTCTGAAATGTCATATAACAGGTTTCACTTGTGTCAAGAAACCATGCATCTTTCCAAGAAGAAAATGAAGTATGAAACAAAATCTTCAGTTAATCCAATATTACAATGGGCAATAATGTAATGAGCAGATTTAGGAGCTTTACCTTTTGCAAGATCTAGTGTTTTACCTTTATCTTGTTTGAATTCTTGCGTTATTCTTTCCCAATGGATTCTACATGTTGATGCATCATGTCCATCTCTATCACAACAAAAGTAGTGGAGATCAAATCTTTCTCCTTGATGGTGTTTAGCCCCCCGCCTTTGTGATTCTTCCTTCCATGTCATCTTCTTCCACCTCTTCCTTTAGGATAATGTGGTGACTAGTTCTTCTCTTTTTGTGCAAGGCACACTGCTTCTTTAATTGATAGAGAATCTATCTTCCTCTTCCCAAAATCTTTCTCCCATCTTGAAAACTTCTCCACAAGAGTGTCAAAGGTAATGTCCTTGAGTTAGGATCTAGCTTGTAAGGATACAAGATAGTGAGAGTATGTATGACAGAGGGTCTTGACAAAGGCTGTTAGGGGAATGTCCATTTTAACTCTAGTGGCTTCTACATCATGCATGATGGCTCTAATTTTTTAGGCGAGGGCCAAGGTGTCATCATCTTTCAACTCAAGGTTAAAGAGCTTAATCATCGACTGCACCACTTCCTATCTTGAGTGAATTCATATAAATATTTTAACTTCTTCAACACATCATAAGCGTTTGCAATTGGAATAATATGACAATTCACCTCTTCAATTATAGGAGCGACAATTAAGGCATAGGCCTTGTTATCCTTGTTCTCCCAAATGTGTAGTTTCTTGTCTGATGTGGGCTTAAAAAAATTGTTACACAATATTTTTTCACACCTCTTGCACTTCCCTGTGTCATATCCCATAGTGCCAATACATTGACAATTATGCAGTGTACCCATCCTGATATGCTGTCTAGATCCTCCTTGAAGAACTAATGAAAAGTTGCCTTGAGCCATTCCTGAGAAAATTGAGCTCAAAATCCTAATTTATGGGTCAACACGACTGTGACACTACCCTCTCGTGTTGATGGCAAGTTGCAGCTTAAGATCCTCACGCTACTAGCGCGACTTTTTCCTGGATACTCGCACTGAACCCTAAAAGGCAAGTTTTCCTAAAGTGGAGGAGAAGCTTTGTCATCTAGAGGCTTCCAAAATGGTGAGTTGGATGATGTTCGTTGTAGATGTGGTCGAATTCTCCCAATATTACCCTTTGATCTTATCCCTATGAGCTTCGTCCTTGAGATGAGGACCTTGGTGAGATCCTAACTCCCTCTCCCTGCCTATAAATTCATCCCCCTCCATTCCCAAATGGTTGGTAAATTATTATTTGTACCCTTATGCTTCGATAATACGTACATGCTATTCACTTTGGCTTGGAGAAGGAGTGTTTGGAGAGCTTGAGCTTGGACTTGGACATTCACTCAAGGAGGGCTACTAACATCAAGGCCTGGGTTGTATGCTTCATCTTTTGTTTATTAATATATACAACTACTGGTTCACTTTCCGTAAATGCTTGTGTCAATGCTTCATTTATCTTAATGCTCCTTGATCTATTAAGTGAATTACATTTCGTTATGCTTGTTGCACTTTTATGCTTTGTCGTGTCTTTGGCCTCTTGTGCAGGTATTCAAACATTATAATTAGCAAGGACTGAACCTGAGGAGCAACTAATCAAGATCTTCAACAAAGGAGTGCATTATAGCATCATAGCGAGGTAGGTCTCTTCCTCTTCTCTTATTTCGATTGTAATCTAGGAATGTGTGTTGTAGATTGTCTCGTTTGTTGCTAGACCCACTCATTGGGCTAAAGGGATCATCTCTGTTCGCAGAGAGGATTTACCTACACAACAAAATGGCGACTCCACTGGGGAAGCTATAACCTTTCCATCCATCTCTTCGATCTGATCCTATGATTAGTTTGACCGACCATCGATTTCTTGGCTTGTCTGCATCACTGTAGGTTATATAGTCACTAATTTTTTGTTTGAGAGTGTTGAGTCTAGTCTAATTTTTGAAACTTTTTATTTTTTCCTTCTTTTCCTGGCCCAGTGTGTTTTCTATTCTTACAGAAGAGCTGATTTTGGATTAACAGTCGCACTGCTTTTCCTTTTAACACTACATTGCCTTTCATAGGCGCACTGATCCCAGATTCTAGAAAACATTTAGTGTGTCTCAACCTATATGAGTGTTTTTCCAGTGTGATCTCATTGTGTTTGCCTTGATTGTTGTCCTTTAATGGTTGCAATTGTCTCTTTGCTTCTACTGGTGTGTCATTGAAGTTAGATTGTATTCTAAGATTTCTAGGTCTAGGTCACTCTTCACTCATCACTTAGCTTGTCTTTGTGAGATTGATTGCCTCCATTTAGGAGTTTTATTGCAATCAGGACACCATTTTCAAGTCACTTTCGGTTCATATTTGGGAAGTTGTTTTCATTAGTATTGGATCATATTTGTACTTTGAAAATTACTTTTTTTCTACATTGTCAAACGTAGATTACAATTGTTTACTTTGGTGAAACTAAAAGTATATGCTCAATTTGATCTCGTTGTTTCGAAAAGAAAAGTGAAGGGATCTCTTCATTTAAGTATTTTTGAAACGATTTTTGTTTTATTCAAAACCAAAGTGAATGAAATCTTCATTTTATTTGTTTTGAAATCCATTTTTCCTTTTCTTATGCATTATTTTGCATTTTGAATCAAAATGAAAGAAAAAGAACAAAAATATTAGTGCATCTTAGTGAAAGAAAGTGATTTTGTTTCTCATAAGATTTCATTTTTGCATTGCATTCATTAGTGAAAGTGAAAGAGTAGTTTTCATTTTTTACATCTTGCATTCAAAAAGTTAGGGAGATATGTTTTGATGCATTTTGTTTGATTGATGCATTGTTTGGTTGTCTCTCTTCCCTCATTAGTTTAGCTTTCATCGAATGAAAAGCTTTAATTTTTCTCATTTAGTTGCATCATAGGAATTTAGGTGACATCGTTGAGCCATAAAATTGAAACTTAATTCAAGATAAACTTAAAATTTACCTCAATTAACCTAAGGAGCATTTGTAACCTAACACAAATATCTAGAGGTCTAGGCTAGAGACGTGTTCTGGCATCTTTAAACATAGCAATTGTCGTTAATTGCCTGCATTGTATTCTGGGTGTGAAATCTCATTTAAGTACGGAAGTATATTGAAGGTTCTCCAATACTTTCGGGTATATAGGAGGCACTTCAGTATGGAAAGTATATCAGAATGCTCTCACCGAATGGTTATGCATTAGACAATGCTAACATGGACTTGTTCTCCCCGTACCATCGAGTATATATTGGGAGACCCCACTAGGTTGCTATCTTTTAGCCACAGGTAACCGAGTTTGTCGCCTTGTAAACGTGATACACTGAACACAACATTCGGGGAGATTGGTCATCGTACGTCAAGTCCTTGGTTTCGGCTAAGGTGTATATAGTGGTTCACAGATACTTGGTAAACCCTCTTGCCTAGTATAACCCTTTTTGATTTATTTGTTGTTTTAAGTTATAAAATTAATTACCAACGATAATATGTCGAACCCATGCAGTTGCTTCTTGACCTCATATTGAGTAATTCCTTGTAAATTTTAATTTTAAAGCCCTCAACGAAATCATCTCTTCTCCTTTTTCTTTTGAGAGAAAGTCATCGTGGCTGAACCATTGCGTTCACCTCACCGTTCCCCTTCATCATCTAATACTAAAGGGTCATCACAAGGAGTTCATCTTGAACTTTCACAGTCACTTGAAGCTCAAGGATTTGAACTTGGAATTGTCCCAAGTATCCAACCCCTTGCTTCTCATCCCCCACCTCGAGACTCATCGTCGTCTCAGGAGTCTGATCCAGAAACCCCTGAGAGTCCACAAAGGTTTGTTTTATTCCCTCTAAATCTGCTTTTTGATCTGTTGGTGATATCTCCTCAACAACCTTATAGTCCATACGATCAACCCGATGTTCCTTTGGAGTTATCTCCATGACCATCTCGGATTCCCCCTAGCCAACTGTTTCCACCTATGGCATCAGAAGGTGAGTTTCCAACCTCTCCTCAAGGTCCTCCGGAAGTCTCTGCTACTCATAGTCCTAGTGTTGATAATGATTCTGAATATGACTTTCTATCGGAAGGTTTTCCTTATGTAGGAGGAGTTCCATCTCAACCACCTCCTCAAAACAGTGGACCTATGCTTCCACATGGTTATACGACCTTGGCTCAACTAGTTTCAGTAACTCCCATTGCTTCTTCGTTATACCAAAACCCAATTTGGTCATCGAATGATATGCCTACTTCTGGTCCGTTTGTTCCTAACGTGACCTCTCATATCCCTGTGCAAACTGTCGTGACTTAAGTTTCGATTCAATTGGCTATTGCAACACAACTATTACTTTCATTCCAACCTACAATCCCGGTGCAACCGAGAGTTTTTGTTAATACGTCTATAAGTTCCTCAATTCCCCCATCTAGTGGGAAAAATGTGCCACCACCTCATTCACAACACGGGGGTCAATTTCCAAATATCCCTTTTGTCTCAAGTGGAACCCATGTGAGTGGATCATAACCTCACATGGTTGGAGTGAGTCAACCTATTAGCGGTATTCCTAATCCCGCTGGATCATCTATTCCATCTAGATCATCCGTTCTAGCTGGAGTAAGTAATGATCAATATCAACAACCTTATTCGGCCCATATACCCCACCAATAGTCTTATGTTCCATATGGTTCACAAGCACTTCAAAATCCACCTTACATTCCACAAGTAGGTCCTCATATGTAACTTGATCAAAATCCTATTTCCAATGCATATGGTCAATCCCAACTGGAATTTATCAG
The DNA here is from genome assembly GCA_031772625.1 of Pinus tabuliformis. Taxonomy (NCBI): domain Eukaryota; kingdom Viridiplantae; phylum Streptophyta; class Pinopsida; order Pinales; family Pinaceae; genus Pinus; species Pinus tabuliformis. Next base: position 48,307,974 of record CM062820.1, read on the forward strand.
TACAAACAAGGAATTCCTCAAGGAATTGTTCAATAATAACCTTTACAACAGCAGGGGCAACCTTTGAAACAACAAGGGAAACCTTTGCAGAAATTAGGGTAGTTTGTCCAACAAAAGAATCAACCCTTGTATCCGCAAGGACAACCGTTGTAGCAACAATGTCAGCCCTTGCAATAGCCAAACCAACCTTTATATCAACAAGGTCAACCCTTGCAGCCACAAGGTCAACCCCTATAGCAGTAGGGCCAACAGTTTTATCACCAGGGTTAGCAGTTGCAACAACAACCTTATAATCCATATGCCACACAAAATGTTTATCCACCTTATGGTTCTCAACAACCTATGGCAGGTCAATATCAACCTTACCCTGGTCAAAACCCACCTTTGTGGGGGCATAATCCACCTTATGGTCAGGGTACCCCTCAGTGGGGGAAAAATCAAGTTCCTTATGGTCAAAATCTGCCACTTTGGGGACAAAACCCATACCAACAAGGATGGAATCCACAAACTGGGCCTTATCAAAGGCCTTACATGCCTTTCAACCCGCAATTGTTGTTTCTAGTGACGTTGAACTATTGGATGTCTCAAGGCTCACTAATGATCCAATATTTCATTCACCTTATTGGCCTCCGGTTCCCACTAAGATTCCTAGAAATTTTCCAAATTTTAAAGGAAAAGCTAAAGAAGACCCCCAAGCCCATGTTATGACTTACCACTTAAGGTGTTCATCCAATTGCTACATTGACGACTCAATTCGTTTACGTCTCTTTCAATGAACCTTGAAGAGTGCTGTCGTGAAATGGTACATTGATTTACCTTGAGGTGCCTATTCGGACTTCAATTCTTTGGCCATGGCCTTCCTCACTCACTTCCAGTTACCATTTCGTTATGAAACTGGTACCCATTTGCTTACATCTCTGAAACAGGATACTGCTACCCACATCTTCGATCACATCCATGAATGGAGACGTCGACGTTGCCTCTTCAAGTTTGAAATACCTGATGATTTGTTAATTGAATGGTTTACCAAACATTCGTCAACAAAATTGCAGTAGGCATAGCAATGGGAGGTTGTGTTACTAAATATCAAGCCATTGCATGTGCCCAATATTTATATTTGGTATATTCCCATTTTGACATGTTAAATGATCTCTTACCTAATGCTCCAAGGCCATCTACGGATCTAACATCTTCTAAGTTTCCAGACGTACCTCCTGTCAATGGTATTATTGGATTAGTATCTCAAACTTCCAATAAAGCTTCTTCGAAGCAAAAATCCATTTCGAATACTGCATCCAATCCTCCTTCGAAACCATCTTCGAATTCTGGTTAAACCTCTGAGGCTAATGCCATTCAGTCTACCATGAAAGACAAAGCCTCAAAAGGTAAAAACAAAGGGTAAAGGAAAAGAAAAATCTGATACCCCAAAACAGGATCCTCCTAAGCCATCTATTGATGATGTCTCCAAGCGTAACCCTAAGTATCGTTCCCTCATTTGTGTGGAAAATCACTATACCAAGGATTGTCCCCGTCGTGCGGAAGTTAGCTGCTAATTGAAAGACACTCAAGTGACACCAACTATACTGAAAGAGCCATTCCCATCACAGTAGACCCAATTGGTAGAAAAACCAGAATCCTTTGCCTCTTCAGGTTCTCAGGTTTACATGAGTGGAACAATGCCTATTTCTGTTGCCACCCAGTCGAAATATTATCAAACTCCTCAAAAGCAGACGATGGAAAAGGAAGCCACTGATACACCTTCTACTTCCACTCCACCCAGTTTTGGTCCTCTTCATATCGAGAGACCTAATAATGAATCTGTCATTTGACCACCTCCTAAAGGTGTGCTTCGGAAGTCATCTTATAATCCAAATGCTAACGTTGCTCAACATTACAATATTGTCAAAGATCTGGCTCAAGCGCCTTCGCTGATGTCCACCTTGGAAGTTCTCCAAACTTGTCCAATGCAACAAAAATCATTATTATCTGCTATAGGAGGAATCTATTGTGCAAATTCGAATTTGATCAGTTTTGATATGGAAAACCATGTTCCTTGTCTTCCCCATCAAATTGCATTTTTAATCCAAGTCATTATAAAAGGGAAGACGATTCATCAAACTGTCATTAATGAGGGTGCTTCCACCTACATCATGTATGTTTCATGTTGGAAATCCATCGGTTCTCCACCTCTCAATCAATCTTCGAACACCTTAGAAGCCCTTGATGGGAGAGGATCCTGCCCTTATGGCATTCTTACAAGTTTTCCCATCACCTTGGAAGGGAAAACTGTCGAATTAGAAGTAGAAGTCGTAGATGCAAATATGAATTACAACCTTCTACTTAGACGAATTTGGACTCATGCCATGTTTTGTGTGGTCTCCTCTTTGTTCCGTGTGTTTCATTTTCCTTATGAAGGGAAAATCGTCACCATCAATCAATTGGTATTTTTGTCTTCTGGTTGTTTAAATGGCAATGTCCCATATGTGGGAAATACTGATATTCCCTATGAGAGCATGGGTGCAGGTCTTTTCAAAGATTCTGCATTAATGGGAATTTTTTCTCTCCCCCCTCCACATATCACCTTGGTCAACATGAACTCAACCTCATGTGATCCATGGATCATCCCTACTCCAAATCAGGTTGATTATTTCGGTGATTCTATGCCACCAAACCCTTTGAAACAAGATTATCAAGAAGTTATTTTGGCTTCAGTAGCTACTTCTGAAAGTTATACTACTCTTAGTATGCACCTAGACATGTATTCACAATCTCCTTGGCTTGGTTCTTGGGATTCTTCGGATCCCTTGAACAAGATATTTCCCACCGACGAGAGTATTGTTGAGGTTATGTCTCTTGACGAAACTCCCTAGAATGATGCTCATCATCGTTCCTCATTTCTTCCAAGTCTTAGTGAGATTTCTTCGTGTCTTGAGACTTTTGTTTCTCATAACCCGATGCATCCACTTCAAACACCTATTTTGGTGCACGAATTTCTATCCAAAGGTAATATGGGAAATATTACTGCTACCATGCCAATCGACATTTCCATTAAACCTGGGATTGTCGAGAACATTCACATCGGGGTTTCCTGTTCTCCAGAAGAGATTAGGGTTTACACTGACCTTTTTAAAGAGTTTTGCGATGTCTTCGCTAGGTCGTATGAGGAAATGCCTGGTATTTATCCAGCTATAATGGTGCACGAAATAACCACTTATCCTAAGGTGAAGCCCGTTCGTCAACAACTCCGTTTGGTGCATCCTAGAAAGGTCGTTGCTATTAAGGGAGAAGTTGAAAAACTTCTAAAGACTAGTTTTATTTACCCCATCCCATTGACAGACTAGGTTTCCAATATCGTACCCATCACTAAAAAGTAGGGAACAATTCGAGTTTGTGTTGATTACCGCGATATCAATTGTGCATGCCCTAAAGACAATTATCCCACTCCCTTTATTGATCAGATCATTGATGAGTGCGCTGGGAGTGAGATCTTTTATTTTATGGATGGTTTTTCTGGTTATAACCAGATTAACATATTACCCACTGATCAACACAAAACTGCTTTCATCTATCCATGGGGGACTTTTGCTTATAAAAATCTCCCTTTCGGTCTCAAAAATGTTGGTGCTACCTTCCAGAGAGCAATGTCATATGCCTTTCATGATATTAAACACATCTTTCAACCTTATTTGGATGACTTACCAACTCATTCTGTTAAGCATCATGACCATCTAGACCACCTTTGAGCAATCTTTCTACGTTGTCGACACTATAATATTCATCTCAATCCGCATAAATGTGTCTTCTGTGTCGAATCTGGTTGTCTCTTGGATTTTGTTGTGTCTAAAGAAGGCATCTGAATAGATCCTCTGAAAGTAGAGGCTATTGTAAATCTACCCCCTCCTTCATCCCTGCACCAATTGTAGAGTTTGCAAGGGAAGGCCAATTTTCTTCGTCGTTTTGTCCCTAATTATGCTGAGCTTGCCAAGGGATTTACTCGCTTACTTAAGAAGGGGATCCCATTCATTTGGGATGAAATTGCTTAATAATCTTTCGATGATCTAAAGCAAACACTCATTAGTACTCCTTTATTGCATCCCCTCGATTACTACTACGAATATTTCTTGTACTTGGTCGTGGTTGACAGTACCATTGGCATGGAACTAGTCCAAGATGATGACAGTGGCAATGAAAACATGGTTTATTATTTGAGTCCAATTTTTATAGACACAAAAGCTTGATATGCCCATGTCGAGAAGCTCACCTTGGCAGCGGTCCATGCTGTCCAACGATTTCGCCATTATATTCTTCTACGGAAGACCACAGTGATTTATGATTGTAACCCCATGACTTATATTCTAACCCGTCAATTGCTTGGGGGTAAATACTCTAAGTGGATTGTTATCTTGTAAGAGTTTGATTTAGAGTTTACTGCTGCAAAATCAAAGAAGTCACTAGTTTTTGTTGACTTGATCTTCGGCCTTCCTTCTGCAAACAACCCCACTAATTTTACTGAGCAAATTCCTGATGAAACCTTGTTTCTCATCAGTAATCTTGACCCATGGTATGAAAACATTATTATTTATCTTCAGACCCAGACTTTCTGATCTGAGTTATCTCTATCTGATCATCGCTACATTCGACATCAATCTCAACCTTATCGGATTAATGGTGATATGTTGTACTGAGTCGGTGTTGATTCTATTCTTCGCAGATGTTTAACACTTGACGAGGATGAACGAGTCCTAAATGACTGCCACTCTAGGGCATGTGATGGTCACATGTCAGGCTATGCCACTGATCAGAAAATCCTTCGCGCTGATTATTTCTGGCTTTCTATTTTCAAAAATTACATTTTAGCAGCTTAAAAGTGCCATGAATGTCAGATTTATAACCGTAAACAACGTGCCCCACCAACACCCTTACACCTAGTTGTTACCGCTAGCCCATTCACTAAATGGGGAATTGGTTTCATGACCAGTAACCCTCGCTCAACAAGGGGGCATGGCTATATCATTTTCATCATTGACTATTTTACTAAATGGGCCGAGGCGATGCCCACAACTATTGCTGATAGTATAACTACTGCTCAGTTCCTCTTTAACCATGTCATAGCCCGTTTTGGTGTCCCTCATGCCATTGTCACTGACCATAGATCCTATTTTCGTTAGTACATGATGTTAGAGCTTACTGCTCAGTTGGGTCTGCGTGACGACAACTCAACTCCTTATTACCCACAGGTCAATGTCCAAGTTGAAGCAGTTAATAAAGTCTTAGTTATTATGCTTCAACATACCATTGGAAAGAATAAAAAAGACTAACATCTCATGTTGTTTTCATCTCTTTGGGCTTATCAAACCTCGGCTAATACAACCACTGGTTTCACCCCATTCCAGTTGGTATATGGTTTAAAGGCGACATTCTCTATCGAGTGTGAGCTTCCTTTGCTAAAACTAGCTATCGAATTACTCCCCGATACCTCATCTAAAGAGGAAAAATTACTTTATCTAGAGAGGCTTGATGAAACCCATCGTATTATTGTGATGGCTATCGAAGCACAAAAAAAAGAATTAAAGCTCATTATGATCGAATTGTTTCTCCATGAGTTTTCGCTAAATGTGACTTGGTCTTGTTGTATGAACAAGCCAAAGATTAGTTGGGAGTTGGCAAGTTCGAACCTATGTGGCATGGGCCATACATTGTTAAACGTGTTTTTCAAAAAGGTTCCTATGAATTGGTTGACTATAAAGGTAATGCTTTAGCACAACCGCGCAACGGGCTTCATCTGAAAATGTATTATGCGTGATTTCTGTATAATTACTTTTGTACATTAGTGTGTGAATTCATTAGTGTGCATTTTGATTTTTTGGTGTGATTGTTTGCTTTGCAAACATGTTTCCTCTACTTACCTTGTGTTCCCCTTGGTTCGCAGAAGTCATCAAACCATTATTTTGGTTTTTCTGATGGTGCTTGTCGTAGCACACATAACTTATCCTCTGCAGCTTGCGCACCCTTCGCCCCTGTTATCTCCTGAAATAAAATTGTCAATTTTATTTCATTAAGTGATAGAAGGTCTTTTTAGGAAAGAGTTTTATTTAATTTTTAGACTCATTTCATTGAGTCTTAAGATTGTTATCATGTTAATAAAATTTCTAGTCAGCTCATTTTTGAAAAATAAACTTTTGATAGCTAACCTGCATTCTCAGCAGACATCTTAGCTACCGAAATCGCAGGTTTTTCAAACGATAAACTGCTTTGGGAAAACTCAGTTTTCTCAGCTGTGGAGAGGTTGTTTTACACACTCAAATAGTCGATTGACAACTAGACATCCTAAGCTATATAATGGTACTTTCAGATCTGAATTTAGAGCTAGGGAAGGTAGTAAAAAGTCCCCCGCAAGATGAGGCAACGTTTTAAAAAATGTGGCGTTTCTACTGTGCTGAGTCATCATTTTCAAATGATGATTCTGAGTGACTGGAGGATCATTTTGAGAAACGGTCGGAGGCTTTTGTGCCTAACTTTTCAAAGAACAATAACCTCTTTGGGTTTATACACAGGTGTCACAGATGTGGAGAACCGAATCCATCTCTGAGCCCCAGTTTTTCAACAATCTGGCCCAATTTTTGTGGCAGACAGTTTCAGAAATTGATTGTTATCTTCGGGATTTGGGAAGATTTCGACCTCATCCATCAGATCCTGAGAAATCTGCAGGTGTTGAAGATTATGAAGACCATTTGTACAAGAATTGACCAGTTAAATAGGATCTATTCCTATCTGTTTTAACTTTTCTATTTCCTATATGTTTTAACTTTTCTATTTTAGGTGTTTCAGATCCATTTTTATAGGATCTTGACTTTGATGTAATGGCTATAAAGCCTAGAACTCTAGAGATGAGAAGAGGTTCGACTTTGGAGACTTTTCATACTTCATAATCTCAAGCTTCTCATTTTCATATTAGTAATACAAGCTTCTTTTGCTATTATCTGTTCAGATTTACATCTTCTTATCTGTTCTCTGCTTGCACCTGAATATGTTATTCATGTTATTCCTATTTGTCTAATGCCAGATAACTGTCACCTTATCTTTGCATTGATGAATTAGAATTTCAAGCTTCATTTAAATTTTGTAATTGGCCATTCATATGTGTTAATGTATGATTCTACTGGTACAATAAGGATTCTTCATACATCCACTTATTTATAAACCCTCTGAACAATATTAGTTGAAAGCCTTGTCAATCTAAGAGTGTTTATGTATGTCTTGAGTGAATAAGATTTGATTCAGTCATCCGACTTGATCCAAACACATTCCCATAATTTAGAGAACCATTGAGGGATATTTATATGTTACCAGGCATCTTCGAACTACAACCTAGAAGAGTTTCATGGAGTGCTAACATAATTGGTGCCACTGTCGAGGAACGAAGATTGAAGCTCAACTTCCCTAGGAGACGACAAAGACCCAACTTTGATGATAGAAAAAGTCTGGATTCTATCTCGGTTGTAATCATCTATCTAGTGACTCCACTGGGGGACGAATCTATTGGTGACTCTATTGGGTAATTGTGGCTCACTGTCGGAAGCATACTCGGCGAAATCCTCAGAAGCCGCCAACTGACCCAGTACCTGATCCTGAAAAGATCATCAGAGAAGGAAAAGCATTATAGAAAGGAGCTTCAAGTTCAAAATCATCTCAGTCTGAAACTGAATGCCACTTAGCTTACATTCATACCAATCTTCCTGCTATTGAGCTTGCTATACAAGAATTGTCATCAAAAGGAGAAGAAAGCCTTGCAAAGTTATTATCTAGTTTTTATAGAGCTTCTTACTCTTTAGATTCTTCTTTCATTGTAAGTCCAAAGAAATCTTCCCCTCCTATCCATCATACTCCCTTAGTCATATCATCTCCTCCTCAACCCTCGGTTGTTCAAGCTTCCAGTACTTTCATATCTACCACAACCATGGCAGCACCACAAGCACCTACCAAGATAGAAAGAATCATAGCTGCTAGGTATGGACCATTAGTATTGCCCACTCCCTTGAGTGCAATGCCTACTGGAGAATATCAAAAGTACATGCCTAAGTTTATAGGGACATAGGGGATTACAGCTGAAGAACATCTTGAATTATTTTATAGCTATGCTGACAATTTGGATATTAGTGAAGCTGATGTATGGATGAGAGTTTTTCTTCAAAGCCTAGATGGAGAGTCTAGGAAATGGTTCAAAGAATTGACGCTAAGGTCTATAACAGACATTGAGGCTTTAGATGATGCTTTCCTCAAGCGTTGGAGAGATAAGAAAGATCTGCTCTACTAACATACAAAATTTGTGAATTTAAAGAGAGAAAGTGGTGAGTCATTGTCTGATTTCAACAAAAGATTTAACTGTATGTACAATAAGATACTAGCCGAGGTGAAACCTACCACTACATCCACAAAACTCACCTATGCAAATGCCTTTGATGCTGAATTTTGTTTACTGTTGAGAGAGAGAAGATGTGCTACCTTGGCTGACATGCAAGATGCGGCATTGGAGGTAGAATCAAATATTATAGCTGCAGAAAAACTTAACAGAAAATTTGATAGGAGAAAACAGAAGGATGAATCCTCATCATCTTCAGATCCTAAGATTGATAAAATGACTAAGATGATAGAGTCATCAACCTCTGAAATCTCCAAATTGAAGATTGAGAATCAACAACCTGGAAGAGGAAGAGGTCTTAATACCTTTGCTCCTCGGAACCCAAATCCATACAGGAGAAACAATGAGCAGTTGCATATTTTGCAAAGAAACAGAAACACCAATGAAGATCAAAAGGTAAAGGCACCTTTCCAGAATGCAGTAATGGAAGAAGAGCAATCTGAAGAAGATGACGAAATCCATTGTTTGGAAGACAAAGGCAGTGCATCCTTCTTGACCTTAGCTGCCTATGAAGAGTCATTATTCAATGACCAGATCAGTCAAGAGTGGGATGATGGAGTTGTTCTACAGGCTGATGATCAGCACAAGTATAATCTGAGGTCAAAGACAAATACTGCCAAGCAAGCTCCTGTTCAGAAAGTTGTTGTCCCTGCAAAACAACAAGCTAGTAAGCAACAAATTCCAGCAGCTGATCCAATCATCCTCAAAGCTCCAGCTCATGAGGTAAGAGGCTTTGACAAGATTTCTTCTCCCTTCAGTTTTGAAGCAGAAATTTAGAAATTAAAAATACCTATACCTCTAATCGAACTGATCAAGAGTGAGGCTTTCAAAAGAACTAATTTGAAAACCCTCGAACCTAAAGCTACCCAAGCCACTACTGATTATGTCAATCTACAAGATGACAAAACAACTGTTGTTCTCATTCCTATGGTTGAAAATTATGATGAAAACTCCCCATCATTTTATGTCTCTTTAAGTATCCATGATAAAATCCTACACAACTACCTTCTAGACACAAGAGCTAGTCATAATATAAAGCCCAAGGCTGTCATGGATGAGTTAGGTCTTGACATCACCAAATCTTATCATGACCTATTCTCTTTTGATTCTAGGAAAGTAAAATGTCTGGGACTAATCAAAGATTTAACCATCACCTTGTCTCAGCTACCCATGAAAAGCATGATGATGGATATTGTGGAAGCAGATGTGCTTCCCAAATATGGCATGTTGTTATCTAGAGGTTGGATCAAGAGATTAGGGGGAACATTGCAGAATGACCTTTCCTATGCTACTATTCCAGTTTTCGGAGGTCAAAATAGGAGATTATATAGAGAGGCTCAGTTTGCTTACATCATCAGTGATGAAAGGAATCCAAGAAATCACCCCATTTATTTTGTTGACACTGATTTTGGAGCATGTATTCTTCAGATTTAAGTATCCTATTTGTCCTCTATGCAGGTTAGAAAACCAATTTGTCAAATCATAGAGAAAGAGGGCACAACAATTTGGGATATGTTCTTTGATGGAGCTTGCTCTAAGGAAGCCGCAGGAGCAGGTGTAGTTCTTGTGTCACCCACAAAATAAGTCATTCATTTATCTTTCAAACTAAATTTTCAGGTCACCAATAACATAGCAGAATACGAAGCCTTGATATTGGGCTTAAATGCTTCTAATGAAATGGGCATCAAAGGTCTCAAAGTGTTTGGGGATGCAGATCTTATCATTCAGCAACTAAACAACACTTTCTAGGCAAAGCATCAAAGGCTGAAGAGATGAGGTATGGAAGCTCAGGGATTCTTTCAGTGATTTCAATATTTCTTATATCCCTTGAACAATGAACCAACTGGCTGATTCCCTTGCCGTGTCTGCTAGCATCTTTATTCCTCCTTTGCCTCCCAAGTTAACTTATGAAGTTCAGGTGAAATATAGACCATCTCTGCTTGATAATGTCAAATACTGGAAAGTATTTGAAGATGATGATGAGATTAATAGATTTCTTCAAGTCATTGATGAGTTTTCTGAAATGCACATTGACCAAGATAATGAAACTGTTGAGGAGTCCAACAAGCCCAAGTTGAAAGATAAAATTGGTCAGGATAATATTGTTCAGTTACCAAGTAACTATATACCCAGAGGTTTAGTGCCTCTAGAGAAACTGTTTGATCATAATGATGTACCTTATAAACCTGTCAAAAAAGAAAATGAGTCTGTTGTCCATAAACATAACATTGGAAGTCAAGCTCATCCAAAGTTCATAAATCTGTCTACTCAGTTGTCTTCTGCCCAAAGTTCAGAGTATTGCACCCAGATGAAGCAATTTGCTGATGTTTTTGCTTGGGAGTATAATGATCTTAAAACCTATGACACCAACATCATTCAACATAAGATTCCCCTTGAAAAGAACACCATTCCTTTCAGGCAGAAATTAAGGCCTATCAACCCTCTTTTATTGCCTTTGATTGAAAAGGAAATCAAGAAGCTTTTGGATGCCAAGATCATAGTTCCACTAAGGTATTCAAAGTGGATAGCCAACCTTGTGATAGTGAGAAAGAAGAATGGGGAAATCAAGCTTTGTGTTGACTTCAGAAATCTGAACAAATGTTCTAAAAAAGATAACTACCCCCTGCCTAAGATGGAACACTTGCTGCAAAAGGTTTCAGGGGCCAAAGTCATGTCTTTCTTAGATGGCTTTTCAAGTTATAACCAGATTTCTGTACATCCTGATGACCAGGAAAAAACTACCTTCACTACTCCTTGGGGTACTTTCATGTACTCCAAAATGCCTTTTGGACTGATGAATGCTGGGGCCACTTTTCAGAGGGCCATGGACATAGCATTTGTGGGAGAGAAGGATAGGTTTGTCCTTATTTACCTTGATGATATTACTGTCTTTTCCAGCAGTCACAAAGATCACTTGCAGCATTTGAAAAGAGTGTTTTTGAAGTGTAGACAATTTGGGATTTCTTTAAACCCAAAGAAGTCTCAGTTCACTCTTGAAGAAGGTAAACTTCTGGGACATATTGTTTCCGCTGAAGGTGTAAAAATTGATCCAGCTCGAGTTGAAGCAGTTCAGAAATTATCTATTCCAAGGTCAAAGAAGGACATTCAATATTTTCTTGGTAAGATTAACTTTGTCAGAAGATTTATTCCAAACTTTGCTGAACTGGTAAAGCACATCACTTCTATGTTGAAGAAAGGATCAGAAATAAAATGGACAGATAGTGCAAGAAGCTCTTTTGAAGCCATCAAACAAGCTATCATGGAAGCTCCTACTCTGATCAGTCCAGATTATACCAAAGAGTTTTATATTTTCTCTTTTGCTTCTTATGATACACTTGCAGCAATTCTGTTGCAGAAAAATGATGAAGGGATAGATCATCCAGTGGCCTTTTTCAGCAAAACTTTGAGGGATGCTGAACTGAGGTATGATATTATTGAAAAATAGGCCTATGCTCTCATCAAATCTTTAAAAGCATTCAGAGTTTATATTCTACATTCCAAGGTTATTGCATATGTTCCTTCAGCCTCAGTGAAGGATGTTTTAACTCAGCCAGATATTGATGGAAAGAGAGCTAAATGGATTGCAAAATTCATTGAGTTCAACATAGAGGTGAAGCCCACTAAGCTTGTCAAAGGCCAAGGCTTGGCCAAGCTTATGGCTGAGGAAAATTGCAACTTGTTAGGTATTAACTTTATTGGTTTAAATTCAGATGATGAGCAGATAGAGGGAACAACAGAAGAGCAGGACCACAGTTGATCTTTGGCTGAAAATTTAGCCACATGTGAATGGTATTCCAACATAGTTCATTTTTTGTAGAAATTAGAAGTTCCTCCAGGGCTTAGCTCAAGTCAAGCTCGAGCCCTTAAGCTCAAATCAGTAAAATTTTGCATAAGCAAAAATCTGCTTTATTGGAAAGATCCATCAGGAATCCTTTTGAGATGTCTAGACAAAGAACAATATTTGGAAGTCATGCACCAACTTCATTCTAGCATTTGTGGAGGTCACCACTACTGGAAGACTACAACCCACAAAATTCTAAGGGCTGGATATTATTGGCCTACTCTCTTTTCTGATGTATGTGCTTTTGTCAAATCTTGTGACAAGTGTCAGAGGTTCGCAGGGAGACAACAGCTAAAATCTCTGCCCTTGAAACCAATACATGCCAATGGTCCTTTCCAATAGTGGGGCCTGGACTTCATAGGTGAGATCAATCCACATTCTAGTGGCCAGCACAAGTGGATCTTGGTAGCCACTGATTACTTTACCAAGTGGATAGAGGCTATACCCACTAGAAATGCTAATCATCAAGTTATTATGAAGTTCTTGTATGAAAATATTTTTACTAGATTTGGTTGCCCAAAGAAACTAGTCACTGATAGTGCTGCAGCTTTCAAAGTAGATGAATTGGTTGATATGTGTGAATCAATGGGCATTCAGTTGGCACATTCTACTCCATATTATCCTCAAGGCAATGGCCTTGCAGAATCATCTAACAAGAGTCTTGTGAGGATCATCAAAAAATTGTTAGAATCCAATCAAAGGAGCTAGGATTCCAAGTTGAAGTTTTCCCTTTGGGCTGACAGAGTTACCAACAAAAAATCAATAGGAACTTCTCCATTTAAGCTGATTTATGGTAGTATCCAGCTAATTCTCCCTGTGGCCAAATTATTTCAAGAAGAATAGGATGAAATGAATGACACGGTAAGGAGAATGAGTAACTTGGTTGAATTACAACATATCAGAGAGCATCTGGTTGAGAAGTCAAAATTTCATCAGAAGAAAATCGAAGAAACCTTTGACAGGAAGGAAAAAGTGGACAATTTCCAAGTTGGTGACTGGGTTCTCAAATGGGATGCATTGAAGGAAAATAAAGGTAATCATGGTAAGTTTGACTCCTTATGGACAGGTCCGTTTGTCATCGCTCAAATTCAGCAGAACAATACCTTTATTCTGCACAGTCTGGAAGGAGAAGATGTTTTTGGTGGACCAGTCAATGGGTGGTTCTTCAAACTTTATTTCATTTAAGGCTTTAAAGCCTTGATATTGTAAATATGTTTTTCAATTTTTATTTTATATGCAAAATAAACTCCATGCCCAATGGAACACTAGGATATAGATTTGATTTTGGTTTTATAGGAAAGGCATTGGTCTGTGGTTCTTGAAACCTCACAGGGAGGCTTTCATCCCCATAAGGAGCTAGTGTTTTTTTTGAAATAAAATTGTCAATTTTATTTCATTAGGTGATAGAAGGACTTTTTAGGAAAGAGTTTTATTTAATTTTTACACTCATTTCATTGAGTCTTAAGCTTGTAATCATGTTAATAAACTTTCTAGTCAGCGCATTTTTGAAAAATCAACTTTCGAAATCGCATTTCAGGAGACCTCTTAGCTACCGAAATCGCAGGTTTTTCAAACGATAAACTGCTTTGGGAAAACCCAGTTTTCTCAGCCGTGGAGAGGCCATTTTACACGTTCAAATAGTCAATTGACAACTAGATATCCTAAGCTATATAATGGTACTTTCAGATATGTATTTAGAGCTTGGGAAGGCAGTGAAAAGTCCCACGCAAGATGAGGCAACGTTTTTAGAAATGTTGCGTTTCTACTCTGTTGAGTCATCATTTTCAAATGATGATTTTGAGCGACTAGAGGATCATTTTGAGAAACGGTCGGAGGATTTTGTGCCTAACTTTTCAAAGAACAATAACGTCGCTGGGTTTATACACAGGTGTGATAGATGTGGAGAACCGAATCCATCTCTGAGCCCCAGTTTTTCAACAGCCTGGCCCAATTTTTGTGGCAGACAGTTTCAGAAATTGATTGTTATCTTCGAGATTTGGGAAGATTTCGACCTCATCCATAAGATCCTGAGAAATCTGCAGCTGTTGAAGATTATGAAGACCATTTGTACAAGAATTGACCAGTTAAATAGGATCTATTCCTATTTGTTTTAACTTTTCTATTTTAGGTGTTTCAGATCCATTTTTATAGGATCTTGACTTTGATGTAATGGCTATAAAGCCTAGAACTCTAGAGATGAGAAGAGGTTCGACTTTAGAGACTTTTCATACTTCGTAATCTCAAGCTTCTCATTTTCATATTAGTAATACAAGCTTCTTTTGCTACTATCTGTTTAGATTTACATCTTCTTATCTGTTCTCTGCTTGCACCTGAATATGTTATTCATGTTATTCCTATTTGTCTAATGCCAGATAACTATCACCTTATCTTTGCATTGATGAATTAGAATTGCAAGTTTCATTTACCTTTTGTAATTGGCCATTCATATGTGTTAATGTATGATTCTGATGGTATAGTAGGGATTCTTCATACATCCACTTATTTATAAACCCTCTTAACAGTAGTAGTTGAAAACCTTGTCAATCTAAGAGTGTTTATGTATGTCTTGAGTGAATAAGATTTGATTCAGTCATCCGACTTGAGCCAAACACATTCCCATAATTGAGAGAACCATTGAGGGATATTTATATGTTACTAGGTATCTTTGAACTACAACCTAGAAGAGTTTCCTGGAGTGCTAACAACCCCTAATGGTGAGTTGATCAATTTACAAGGCATTTGCCCGGGATGAAAAACTAATAATATTGCCAAGTACAATGCAGTTATCGAACTGTTATCAGAAGCATTTTCTCTCAGAATCAAAAAGTTGGTTGTTAAGTTAGATTCACAACTCGTTGTGCTACAATTAACTGGTCATTATTCAGTAAGAAATACACAAATTTTGCACATGTATCTACATGTTCGATCACTAGAAAGAAACTTTGATTACATTACATATCAACACATTCCATGAAATTTTCATACATTAACAGATGCATTGGAAAATTATGTTTTAGATAGACATTTGTGTCACTTGTAAAAAAATTGAACACATCATCATGATATATGAACACATAAGTAAACAATAGAAACATATATATATATATATATATATATATATATATATATATATATATATATATATATATATATATATATATATATATATATATATATATATATATATATATATATATATATATATATATATATATATATATATATATATATATATAGATATCGAGTCTGTCAAAGTTTGTTATGTCAAAATCTCAAAAAATAGTGTTCTGAGACACATGGATTTAAAATCCTACAACAGTGCAGATAATACGACTAGGAATAGGCTATCCGCCCACATGATGCTCATGATAGCATGAGACAACTCTAATCACTCGGCCTAACAACTGACAAAGTCTTGTGGATACTCCCACTATGTGCCTCTAGTACCGCAACGACATGTCATATATAGTAGCGTACTCTGGAATCCCTCAAGTAAGGCCTTCCAGGTTTCGCTCCATATCCACTACAGGGTCTGCTACTTCCTCGTATGGAGATTCTTCCTCTATTGGGCATATTACTCACCGAGTTGTCAGAGACATTCCAGGAGGTCTTTCCGGTCCCACATCTGCAAATTTATTATAAATAAACTCTCAAATACACTTAAAAAAATCATAAAACTTGAAAATTTCCAAAAAATAGTTTTTTACCTACATCAGTATAGGAAGATCTGGGAATCCTCTGAAGTCTGTGCCTGCATAGGCATAGTAATCTACCACGATAAGTTGTTGCAATAACCAACCAAATAACAATGGAGGGAAATGCATCCATTGACCTCCTCCAACTCGAGGCATAATCTCACTCCATCTGAGTAACCTCAGATCTCTCGAAGCTGGATCGTCCACCTCTACCCACTGGTAATGAAACAGAGGCACACACTCCAAGAAGAATGTGATTAAGATCGAGCCAAACCCATACTGCTTCAAACGACCTATTTTGCACTTCGTTAACTATCTTTTCATGTTAACCAATAATCCTTCACACCAATTAAATACAGTTGGAGTGAGACATTCCACTGCGTATGCATCCGGGCAATGCTTTCTGATTAGTGTATTAGTGCTCTCTTTTCCAGTATGAGCTCCGAAGAGTTAGACTCTCTCTCCTCTCCTGGACAGTCCAGTGATGAAATAGATGTCAGATACCTCCCTTTGAAGTTATTGATCTCTAATAATGAAGATCTCATGACCGACATCCCATAATCCTATGAGATACTCAAGAAACTCATTCTGAGCTATGAGTCCTCGGGTTTGAAAGAACTTAAGCAATCCACAGTCCCTCAAAACGTTAATACATGCTGTGCTTTGAGAAGCTTGGTGGTATTCCGCCTCGTGGCCTCTCTATTTCCATTCGATGGCCATATTCGTTAAAATATCCTGCAATCACGACTGTTCAAATTGTTTTCACGTTAACAACACAATGGTCTTTTTTCTTTGGGGTGATTAGTTCGGATCCGATGATCAGTTGATCACCCTCAATAATAAGAATGAAAAACCTCCTCTTAAACAATCAAAATTTCTATGGAATGAGAGAAAAAATGGTATGAAAAATAAGAGAAAGGGAAGAGCTCTTACCTGCAATTGACGGTTCGCAAAATGGTGTCCCGAATCTGCCGCACCGCTTGCCTAAAGAATCAGAGAAGATTGGGTAAAATGCACTCTCCAAATTATTCAAAGTGAAATGGTAAAATGTTTTTTACCTTTTGTCTATTTATAAATTTTCAAATTCATTTTTACCAATATTTTATTAGTTTTGTCGATATTGGTGATGTGTGGTTTTCTTTGTGCAATTGCAGGATCTTTTGCTGGTAACAATGATAATTTTTGACCGATTCAACGAGTTTTTTTTATCTCTTTTTTCGGACTCGTTAAAAATAAATGAAAAAGGAACCCCCCTAGATTCATCTTTAAGCTCTTTTATGACTCTCGAAAAATGAAAAGATCATCGAGTAATTGTCTTTTTGAACTAGTTAAATTAAATGAATTGATTTCGTCTCAGTATATGTTCACCCCTTTTCGGGATGGCATTGACTATTCACGAAAAAGGAACACCTTGGTCAACATGGTCAAGGGGTTCTCTCAAATATTATTTTCTCCATTTTCGGGTTCGAGAGACAAATTACGAAAAGGGACATGATGAAGTTTTCTTTTTCGTGTCTTTTTCAAATTCTCTGAATATGAAAAACACATTGAGTTACTCTTCCGTCAGACTCGTAAAAATTAAACGACGAAAGACTTGTCACCATGACAAGACTCAGTTTCTCCTTCTTAGGACACGTAAAACTTACTAGGATGGATTCATTCGAAGAATGAACTTATACGACAAGCATATACCATCCCCTTCAAGCTTGTGATTAAAAATAACTGGGATACTCACTAGAAATAGTGGGGAAAAAGTGAAAGTGAAACATCTCTTGTATAGGCAACATGTCGCTCTTGAACATGACACTCATCTGTTTCTCACGTCCGGTTTGGGATATCCTCACTCAGTAACTTGTTCCGGGTTTAGGTGATCCATTTTTCCTCTCATTTGACTATTCCACTTCGTCGTCATGACCCTTGGTCTAATGTTGAGTCAAATACTGCCACACTCTAGATTTGTGTCGCGGATATGTTCAAGAGAAGTCTTATCTATAGTTTACTACCTATACATTGTCTGACCTTTTGCAACAGTCCTGGATCATACTTGTTTATTCCACTTTATTCCTTGTTTCGTGTTGATGATGAGGGAATCATTATGGCCCTCCTTCGATAAGTCACTTCCTGTCGACTTAAACTCATTATCCCGGAATATGACTTCGAAACTCCCTTCTAGTAACTTAGACCTTGCATGCCTTAATGGCAAGTTCTTCGCATTCGATGACATGTTTTCATCATTGGCCTTTGATTAGATGATTCCACAAGTGTTCGAATTCAACTTCATTTTCACATTCACGGATTGTACTATCGTACCTTGAGGGCCATTGTCATTATTGGTGGTTTATCTCATGCTTGTTAATGATTCACATCATTGGTCAGTAATCAGGTGGTTTTCTAGCATGTTCGACTTCAACACATTCGTTCGCATGTTAGAATTCGTACTTTGATCGGGTTGGGATGGAGCACAAGACCCTGAGTTTTGTCTGATATAAATTAGGTTGCGTGGAGTTATGTAATATTTATGATTGTATACATGATCCTTCTATATTAGGTGGCTTCGTCCATACTGTAGATCTTAGAATTCCAGACAATCCTTTTCATTCGGATGGCTGCGCCCTACCGTGGATATTTTCACATGGTCATTTCTATCCAGATGGCTACGTCCATACCGTGGATTCCTGTTTTGATATATATGCCAGAGATATCAGATATGTATATGCATATGCATTCTTGATTTGCAAGTTTCTGGACGGTGTTTGTTCTAGTCCTTGAACTAGCTTGTAAAGCATGTCAGCCATCACTCCCTATTCTACCTTCATGCTTTAGGGAGAACTTGTTACACATTATTTTATGACACCCCTTGCACTTCCCTGTGTCACACCCCGGGGTGCCAATACATTGACAACTATGTAGTGTACCCATCTTGATATGCAGTCCAGATCCTCCCTGAAGAACTAATGAAAAGTTGCCTTGAGCCTTTCCTGAGAAAAATGAGCTCAAAACCCTAATTTATGGGTCAGCGTGACTGTGACACTGCCCTCTCGTACTGATGGCAGGTTGCAGCATATGAGCCTCGTGCTACCAGCACGAATTTTGCTTGGATACTCACCTTGAACCCTAAAAGGCAAATTTTCACAAAGTGGAGGAGAAGCTTCATGATCTAGAGGCTTCCAGAACGACGAGCTGGATGATGTTTGTTGTGGATGTGGTCAAATTCTCCCAATATTACCCTTTGATCTTATCCCTATGAGCTTCCTCCTTGAGATGAGGACCTTCCCCTATCTTTGGTGAGATCCTAACTCCCTCTCCCTACCTATAAATTCATCCCCCTCCATTCCCAAATGGTTGGTATATGATTATTTGCACCCTTATGCTGAGATAGTGCCTACATGTTATTCACTTTGGCTTGGAGAAGGAGTGCTTGGAGAGCTTGAGCTTGGACTTGGACATTCACTCAAGGAGGGCTACTAACATCAAGGCCTAGGTTGTATGCTTCCTCTTTTGTTTATTAATATATACAACTACTGGTTCACTTTCCATAAATGTTTGTGCCAATTCTTCATTTATCTTAATGCTCATTGAATTGTTAAGTGGATTACATTTGGTTATGCTTGTTGCACTTTTATGCTTTGTCATGTCTTTGGCCTCTTGTGAAGGTATTCCAATGCTTTGAACAACAAGGACTGAGCCTGGGGAGCAAGTGATCAAGATCTTCAACAAAGGAGTGCATTATAGTAGCAAATCAAGATAGGTCTCCTTCCTCTTCTCTTATTTCGATTGTAATCTAGGAAAGTGTCTTGTAGATTGTATCGTTTGTTGCTAGACCCACTCATTGGTCTAGAGGGATCGTCTTTGTCCACAGAGAGGATTTACCTACACAACACAAGTGCATTGTCACCTTCTCCTTCATAGATTCCTTTTGATAAGTCATTAAAAAGAAGGGCGTGTCTAATATTTCTGGACCATTCTTGGTGGTTCTGCTTGCTAGTGAGCACTACACTAATGATGGAGATAAGAGAGTGCATCTTTAAATAAAGTCTTGAGATAAAGTCTTCGTAATGTATGATTCAACTAACTTAAACCACTATATTAGTGCCAATATCTCCGAATAAGATGGGTGTAGTGATTGGAATTGTTGCAACTTTGATGGAACTACTTTATTCAACATGCGAGTGTGTTATGCCATTGGGGAACAATCATCTCCTTCTCTTATATATTTCTCTTGGGTGTTTCTTTATTTATACGAGCCATCAAAATAAGAACATAAGTGCCCATGATAAGAACTTTGTGTCAGGCTTCGACATTTTTGTCATGGATACTCATTTGTAAAAAGCATTTGTGCAATGGTTACTATATGGCTTTTGTGACATCCTTTGTGGGCAAATTCCCCTTGTAAACATTGAAAACAATTCATTGTAATTATATAACCATAAATTAAAATGGCTGAGAGAAAGGGACACATATTCCATTGCTTGAGGAAGTTAGCTGTTTTAAATATCATTCATAGGCTGACTGAGTGGTTTTAATGGGTTGGATTATGCCATTAATAGGAAGCTGGAAAAAATGATAAGGACCATGCTTCCTTGAAGAAAAACACAAGAAAGAAAAGGAAAAATTTAATGGATAGTATGGGCTACGTTGTCCACAAGGGGGGTCCACGTAGACCACTCAGAAGTGGAAAAATTGACGTGGCCAAATTAGAACATGCATGCATTATCCTCCATCATATTTCATATGCTGGGGGATTCAATCAGAACGAACAAGGGAAGAGGAGGCCAAGATGATCCTATTGAAAAGAGCAAAGGGAGTCGAGATGCCTCAGTAGGGAAAAGAGAAAGAAGTGGAGACTGAGAGGATCTTTTTGAAAAGAAATAATAATATAGGATTCACATAGCAGGCAGATGAGGGAACGAGAAAACATAGGGAGGTCGTGAGGCTCTTGATAATCAAGCTGAATTGTTGAGAGGGAAGAAAAATATACGAGGACTGAGAGAATCCAGGGAGAAGAGAAGCTCAATGATAGTCTAGGTGAGAAACCCAGAAGGCTTGTTGGCTGATAAACACTAAGTATTGGTTGTGCCTTAGAGGGTTGATAAATCCACTAGAAACTATGTTGGTTTATAACTTCTAAAAAGTGGAGGCACCCAGTGCTAGTGGGATGACAACATTTGATGGTAATTCTAGAGGGCTGGGATGAGAACACATGTGGATATTCCATTGCGAAGCTGCTAGTGAGTGCACTCTTGTTCCTCCAGAGGTAACACAACTGATAAAACCTCCTTATCATTAATCGTATCTCTCTCTCTCTCTCTCCACATCTGATTGAGACTCTTTTTGTCCAAATTCATACATATGTTGGAATGTTGTATTATAAGTCCCTCTATATAAAAGGAAGTGTTCCCTCCCTAGTGTAAAGTTATTGAATAGTTGGTGGGTGAAGGAAACATATCCTCGAGACACCTTGGTTCATATGCTGGTTCGAGGGTGGAGGTATAAGCTTCTGGATTCTTTATTTTAGCCTGCAATGGTAGAGTTGCAATTCTTATTGAAGTAGCTGAAGAGTAGAGGTGGTGGACCTCTGGATTCCCAATGAGAAATTGACTACATGAAGTAGTTGGGCGGGGCGGGGGGGAGGTGGAGGCGGATAGACCTTTAGAGTCCCAATATCAGCTAATAATATTGGTTTAATCCCTTAAGCACTCATCCTCAAGCTTTGGAATCTGGCTCGGGCGTGACTACAACAAGAAAGGTTTGGTTGTAGTGTGTCTAAGGATGGGTAGAGAGTTGAAGTCCCAATCTTAGTTGCTGAGAACATTTTATAAAGGTAAGTGCATACTCAAGCCTCTGTACCTAAAACATTATGCATATGTTTGATGTGTTGGCTTAAAGCCTGTTTTGGTATTGATTTTAATGTATGGTTCTAATGCTTATGATATAATGTGGAATGTGATTTCCTGTATGTCTGAGGAATTCCGATTTCCTGTAAGGTTCTTGGGTAAATGAATGAATCCTTTTATGTGTTATGGATATGGTTTTATACTTATTATTATCCCAAGAGACTGATAGATCTCTGAATTATCATGAGCTTGTTTTCTGTTCATTATTAGCCTAAGAGGCTTGTAGATCATTGAAAATTGTCCAATGGACCTAAGTATAAATAGATGGACAAAACTTCGTTTTTTTTATCATGTAATTGACAAATTTTACTTTCAGTCCTTATTCTTATTTGCCAAATATATATATATATATATATATATATATATATATATATATATATATATATATCTATATATATATATATATATATATATATATATATATATATATATATCTTGATTTTCAAGACTGGGCTGAAACCTCCATAATATTAGAAGGATATCGTATGTCCATTACACACACACACATATTGTAACAACTCACAATTTAAATATATGACTAATTAGATAAATTATGCGAGTTATAATCAATGCACAATTATTCAACTAATTATCATAGAATTTGAAAAATATGAGCAGAGAAAACTTACATGTAGCAATGATATTTATTACTTGTGATTCCGGTGTTGAACATTATTTGAATCCCACTAACCACAATAAAGTTTTGGGGACGACTCTCCACCCAACTGTAAGTTCAAATGCATATAATCTTTCTAAAGTTGGCCACCCCCGAGCCCTCAGTCAATGTAGTACTGCCAGGGAATCCTTTGTCTCATAACACTTTTCTCCAAAGAGAATGGATGAAGAAATGGATGAATCTCATCCTCCTCATCGTCCATTAAATAAACCAAAAAATGGAAAGGGGTCTGCATGCATACATTCCATGTGTCAATATGCAACTTTACTTTCTTTATTTTCAGTTTTACTTAATTTAATATTTCTCTTAATTTAACTCTTTTCTTATTTTATTTCTTTTTACTTTTTGTTGGCTTTACTTTTTCTTACTGTTTTTAGAGTTTACTTTATATATAGTTATTTAGAACTCTATTTTATTTTTTTCCAAGGAAAAAATCAATAACTTTCTATTAATAAAAAATAAAAGTTACATTATGTAGACGCATAAAGCATTCAGGAGTTGTCTTGAGGGACCCCTATGCCTTACACACACATAGTAGCAAAGCTACCAAAAAATCAAAAGATAAAAAATAAAATTACACATTGTGAGATAAACTGGACTTTTCTTTTTTTTACCTTTTTTCTTTTGGACTTTTTGCCATACCCCAAGTGATGGAGAAGTAGTGACAATTGCCAATTCACTATTTCTTTTAATGTTTGGGACTTCTTTATCTAAGTCAGAGCTTTCAGATAAGTGAGATCGCTTGGTTCCACCTGTGCGTTGATTGTTTTTTTCCATCTAATTGGTTTTCGAGGATCGAAACAATTGTCGAGTTATTTGGATTCTCTGCTTTTTTGTTATGTTCTTCCTCCTTTTCTTCTCCCTCCTCTTGAGAGCCTTGTGGTATTTTTGTCTTTGGATGTTGCTGGGTTTCATCCATTTCTTCATCCCCATCATCTAATGATTGAATGTATGGGAATTGTCATCCTTTTTGCTTTTGCAGTCTCTCCTTTGTTTTTTTCTTTGCCTGTTTGCATGTGTTTTGCAAGTGCCCCATTTGATGTCAAACCCTACATCTAAAGGAAGTGTTTTCAAAATCTAACCACTATATCCATTTGAAGTCTTTATGTGTCAGGTGAATACTATCTAGAAGGCCTTTGCTTAAATCAATCTCCACACAAATATGAGCAAAAGTGAAGATCCCTTTGTCCATTCTTGCTCGATCCATCTTTAGGAACCTTCCCAAAGAGTTTCTAATGCCTTCTAGGACTCGATGGTGCCAAAAAGGGAGCGAACGGTTATGTATCCTTACCCATATCGACATTTTTGTAACCACCACTGAATTTGCATCAAAACCCAAAAACCATGCAGTTACGAGGAGACCCGCCCTTCCCTAGAACCATGATCCATCATTTATGACATAATTGTAATCTCTTTGGGTATCAAACTGAACCACAAAAAAACTTTTTGCACACAGATAAATGTCACAATCTCTTGTCTAGTTGAGGTGGATCCACTCACTTAGATCTTCAGATTTAGGCCAGAATCCATTAAAACGACAAATGATGGCGTTTGCTTGTAAATTATTGAAAAGACCACTTACTTTTGGTAATTCTATGGACAGATCTGGGGTTTTTTCCATCTTTTTAATGATTTATGGACCTGGGATTGTCAAATTTGGGGTTTTTTTGTCCTGTTTAGCAGCTTTCCCTCTTAATGCATCTTTGAAAGAAGCCCGACTCTTATCTGTCAATGATGATCTAATTGGTATATTTGCTATGTGGCACCTCCTTGTAATCTTAAATCCTAGATTATGGTAGAGTTCCTTTGAATACCATAGTCTTTCAAGATGATCTCTTCCTGCAACACTTTCCCAGGAAAATCAAACTTTGTAATGAAGTAGATATTCCTGTGACATTTTTGGCCTTTTGATTTAGACCCGTCACTCGATCTGTGCCCCAGACCCATAACATTTTCGATTTCCAAGGAATGGTCTTGATAAAAACATGAAACCAGTCCTCCGGATCTAGGACCGATCCTCTAGCGTTGCCTTTGGAATTTTGTCCTCTATTTACCTTTGTGTTGATTTGTTCTACGCTTGATGGTTGATTCCAAAGCCCCAAGTTGCATAAAACATTGTTCTTCTCGGCCTTTGTTCGTTCCATCGAACTGTGCCCATCATTGTTGGATATGGATTTGTGCTTTTCATGCAGCACAAAACCCTTACTTATCCTTGAAATCACCATTGCAGAATCATAGTCAGTCCCAAATGAGGAAAACACATTGTTTACGGCCCATCTCTCCTCCCATAAGAAGATCTGGGTGTTTGGGTGCGAGTAGATTCTGTACACAATTTGTATTCTCACTGGCATCAATATTGGAGAGCCCATATCGAACACCCAGGTGAAACACAGACCTTCATAGAGGATCATTTCCTTAAATAACGATTGTGTCCATATCGAAGCCAAAACTAATGAGGCCTTGTCACGACCGACTACGGAAATCTTTGGATCCGAATAGGTTTTTTGCAGGAACACGTCAGAAGTGAGGCCACCACATACGCCATATGTGTAGAGGATCACATGTCCCCTTCATCGTGAGAGATCGGGTTCATAGAGCGTGATCCAAGTTGGGTTGCAACGGAGTTTCCCTTGCAACCATTCGCATGAACCCTAACACTATCCAACCCCAACCACCCCCCCCCCCCCCACCACATTGATTCCTCTCAACCCTATCCTCAAAACTCTAGTTTATTACTATTACTATTTTATTATTTATTATTACTAATTTCTCTTCATTCTCTGTTATTTATTTACTATTATTATTTAGTATTTATTTATTTACATATATTTTAATATTATATTATATTATTTTTATTATTTTTATTATTATTAGGGGCATTACATACTCCCTCTCTTTAAGGAACTTTGTCCCGAAGTTAAGTTGAATCATTTAACATTTTATTTTATTTAGTTATTTATTATTCACATTTTCCCTACACCTTCTGCTTAACTAGTATAACCAACCGACATCAAAAGTTTTCACATCACCAGGGAAATCCCAAGGAATCTCTATCCTTTTTCCCAACTTTCGGAACCAGACATAAAGCCTCATCGATCTGTACCATAGCCCAAGGTTGGCCCCAGCGCTCGCGCCCGACTTAGACCTCATTTGGCCCAAGGCATCTCCCGGCTCAATACTCCATGCAGTAGTACTCCAGGCATCTCGAAAGGTTGATCCACTCCCTCCACACTCACTAAGGTGCACAACCTTAGGCATCAAAGTCCTTACACCCCCACTAGACTTCGACATCCCAATCCAATATCAGGCATTTGGCCTCTTCAAGATGGTCCCATAGCCCCTCAAGATCTACCCATCAAGAGCTATACAAGACAAATGAACTACTGGCATATGTAGTGTTGATTGAGTTTGTCCCCAACCCATATCGTGTTCAATATTCTCCCTCACAGATATGGGCTCCTATGAGATCATCGATTACAATGTCCACTCTCATCCCTATATATTCCTTTTACTCACAACAAAACACTAATAGGTTTTTTTTTTTTTCCTTTTGGAAAAAGTCGTAATTTTCATTAAAAAAGAAAATTACATTTTGTAGATGCAAAAGCATATGTTGTACGTGGGGCATAAAGCCCATCAAGTTTGAGTAATCAAAAAAAGAGTTGTACTCCACGTAGGGAGACACTGATCTATTACTAAGATTGCAATATAAGATAAGTACTTACTCTACGCAGAGAGTATCAAAATTGCCATATATGAGTCTATTGTCATTGTGCATATATATAAAATTATATAAACAAAAAATATTTTCAGGCTCCTTCTGAGCTAGTTAATCTGATATGTCTATAAATGGTCAATGATAGTGCTGATGGAAGGTTCCATCCTTCTACTCCAGTATCCTCCATGTCCCTATAGGCCTGTGTGCTGCTTCCTTGGATAGTAAATTCGCAACTGTGTTTCGCTCCCTGTATGTGTGATGAAAAATAAAAGTGTTAAATAAATTGATGAGTCTATGGACTTCTTCCATGATATGCCTCAGAGAATATGTATTACAATTCACAGTTTTATTTATCCAATTGCATACAGTTTTTGAATCTCCAAATAGTTGTAAGTTTCTGCATTGTTTTTCCAGTGCAAATTGTATGGTATATTTGGCTGCGATAAGCTCAACGAAATTGTTTGTGCCTCTGCCGAATTTTGTAATAATGAGATACTGAAAGGTGTAGTATAGCACCTCCCCCACATCTTGTGTCTTGTGCTGAGCCATCGAAATATGCCCAGGGATGTGTATGATTTATGTTTTCTGGAACGATATGCCTAGGAGTAGAGCTAGATTCATCCTCAGGAATGAGATGGTAATTAGCAAGTATGCGGGCTATGATAGTCGACCAGTAGGGGGGAGAGTTATGGAAAATATATCTATTTCAGGCAATCCAAATGGCCCAACAAGTAAGAATGGGAATATTTTTGGCTTTCGTCGAGGGGGTGGCAGTCCACCATGCTTCCCAGGCCTCACGAATTGACATGCCCTGCCACTGTGGAAGTGAGGGTAGATGAGAGAGTATAGAAATCCATAGCTCTTTTATGGTTGGGCACAAGAGGAAAAGATGATCCATAGTTTCGTTGTCTGCTTTACATAGTTCGCACCAGAAGGGTCCATGAAAGGATATTTTGCTTAAATTTTGTCCTGTGGGGATCTTGTGCCTCAGAATGGTCCATATGAGGAGTCTCGATCTGGGTGGTGCTTTTAATTTCCATATGCTGCTCCACCATGTTTCGCGCAGTGGAGGCTTCTTTGAGTCCATTAGGGCTATATAACCTGCTTTTGGTGTGTATTTCCCGTGTTTTGCTTGTGCCTAGATTAACTCATCCTTCCCTTCTTGAATTTTGATGTGAGATTCAATAAGGGCCTCCGTGTATTCTTTCCAATACTACTGCCATAGCTGAGGGATCTGCAATACCCTCCCAGATTTCCAGGCTTGTTGAGTAAATGTAGAGCATTCATTGTCTGTTATGTGGCTAAGGTGTGTGATCCCTCTGACAGTGAGATGTGTTCTAAGCTCCTCAGGGAGCCTGTGAGCGTTTCCACATTCGATCCAAGGATCTATCTCGATTATGACCGCTGCTCCCGACTGTACTCTCCATGTGAGACCATCCCTAATAAGGGGCATTGCTTGTAGAAATGCTTTCCATATGTTTGATTTGCCAGCATAATTCCACTAAGGTTGTCGTAGCCATTCCATGAGGTTTAGAGGAGCTATGTATTTGGAGATGGTCATCATTGTCCATAAACTATGTGATGTGATTGGCTTCTACCCTAGTTTGGCTGCCAAGGTTGTAGAGAAAGTGCCTAGGATTTTAATTCCCCAACCTCCCCATTTATTTGGGAGAGCTAGGGATTCCCAGTTGGTCCAAGCAAAAATCTTTCCCAGTTGCTTCCCTTTCCACAAGAATATGCAACATAGGTTTTTGATTCTTGTAAGGATTCCCCTTGGTATCCATGCTAACGACATCCAATATACTAGGGTTGCTTCCAAAACTTCTTTGATGAGGATCAACCTTCCTGCTCTCGATAAATATTTATGGTACCAAATGTTAAGCCGTTTTTCCATTTTGGTGATGAGCCAAATCCAATCTGCGTTCTTATATCCAAGGGGCTTTAATCTGTAGCCCAAGTATTTGAGGCCCTCCTCCAGTTGCTGTAGGGTATAGGGAAATCTTCACAGGGCATAATGTATCTCGTATGGGGAACACCCTATAGCCATTATAGTGGACTTTGCATTGTTCACCATCATGCCTGTGGCCGATAGGAAGATAGATAAAGTGTTAAGTAGAGAAGTCAAATCACCAATACTCCCATTAAGGAAGAGCAGCACATCGTCTACAAAGAGTAAGTGCGTTAATGTGCATCCATCTGTGATCCGGATACCTCTTAGCCTACCCCGTCAGTGTTCCTCCTATAAGATTCGGCTGGGACCTTCCATGATGAGTAAGAAAAGTAACGGGGATAGTGGGCATCCCTGCCTGAGGCCTCTCTTGGAGTGAAAGAAGGGTGATGCCGCCCCATTTATACGAACACTGAATGATACATTAGTAATGCAACACATATCCACCTTATGAACTCATATGGAAATCCTAAGTGTGTTAAGATCATTCTAATATATAGCCAATTTACTATGTCAATGGCTTTCGAGAGATCTACTTTTAGGATCATACCTTTAAGTTTCTAAGTCTGTATAGAGTGGAGGATTTCTTGTGTAGTTCTAACAGCCTCATGGATTTGTCTGTTCTGTAAGAAGGCGAATTGTTCAGCTGAGATGTGGTTGGACAAGATCAGCCGAAGGCGATTGGCTATGATCTTGGAAATGATCTTGTAAATACAATTACACAAGGAAATGGGCCGAAAGTCATTGAAGGAGGTGGGATTGTCAAATTTGGGTATGAGAGCAATGAAGGTTGAGTTGTAGGCCTCATACATTCTTCCGCTGGATTTTCACTCTTCAATAACTTTTAGGAGGTCCCCTCCCAGAATTTAAAAGAAAGCCAGGTAGAATTCCACATTCCATCCATCTAGACCCGCCAGGGCTTTTGTCTCGTTTGAACCATTTTAGGGTGGCTTCCAGTTCCCCCAACGTGACTTCCTTTGTCAATTCCAAAGCATCCTCCTGGTCAACAAACCTTGGAAACAGCCGAGCTGTTCGCATGATTTCAGCTAGAGTAGCATTTGGAGGGACCTTGTATATGTTCTTGAAATGAGCTGTAGCCAAGGCTATTAATCTGGGGAAGGTATTCATTGTTTCACCCTATTCATCTGCTAGCTGCCAAATTGTATTTATCGCTTTGCACCCATTTGTGAATTTGTGGTAGAACTTGGTATTATCATCCCCTTCCTTAAGCCAAATGGTTCTGCTTCTCAGTCGCCAGCTTTCCTCTCTATCCTTGAGTATCTGACTCCTCTTAGCCAGAAGGGAGGTTAGATGGTCCTTATGATCTGGGGAAGAGTATATCCCACCATGATCATTCTCAAAGGCCTCTGTTTCCTCTTTAGTAGTCTTATGCAATATGATGAAGTAGTAGAATAAGCAGAGGAGGAAGACGAATTCAACATACCTGTGGAGAATGCAACCTCGGCAACCACCCTTGCTCTGGTCATAGGTGGAGAGGGTGGTCCGAAAGGTGCTTTCCCATGCTTCTTCCTGGCCTCCTTTGAGGGTGCCTTCTCTGCATCTGTCTGTGCCAAGTTTGTTGCTTCTTCAGTCGAGGGGGGGCTACCTTATGATTGTGAGATTTTTTGCGGAATTACCTTTGCCTTTTCTCCATCTCTCGCCTTCCTATTCAAAGGGTAGTCCTTGAATAGATGTCCCACCTTGTGGCATCGTCTGCAGCGAAATGGGACTCCTTCGTAATCCAGGGTTTGTTACCGAGAGAAGGTTCTCCATTGCAATATGATATGCTCCTAGAGATCCCCCTTGGTGTCCAAATGAATCAGAACCCTAGCATAAGCCATCATGCCAGTAGCCAAATAAGATCTATCATGCTCTAGATAAGTGCCAAGTGTGTTGCTGATGCTTCGAAAAATGTCCTTCGACCAAGATTGGAGGGGTAATCCCGTAAGTCGAACCCAAATAGGCCCAACTCCTATCTGTTCTTTTTTTGGATCGAAAAGAGGGTTCCATAAGCAGAGGAGGATTGGGGTTTGTTCAAAGTGCCAGAAGAAAGACAGGAC
This sequence comes from Pinus tabuliformis, assembly GCA_031772625.1. Taxonomy (NCBI): domain Eukaryota; kingdom Viridiplantae; phylum Streptophyta; class Pinopsida; order Pinales; family Pinaceae; genus Pinus; species Pinus tabuliformis. Next base: position 48,338,225 of record CM062820.1, read on the forward strand.
CCAATTTGTGTGCTCGGCTCTGGTGAAGCGTAGAGCGAACCAACCCCTAACAAATGTTTGAACAAAGGGAAGGTTAGCCAGGTGTTACCCCCATGCCTCAGAGGTCCAAAACTTTAGTCGAGCCGCTGTGTAGCTTTTGCCACAGATCCTTCCCACCAGTACACGGTTCACTGTGTCCATGGTGTCGCCCCACTGGATATCTTCCCCAAGCCTGATAATTACGTCTTCACCTTTGGATTTGAAGCACTTGCGCTTCTTGTTTGGTCTAGCAGCGTCTTCGGGGGAGTCTGATCGATCCTTTGGCTGAGAAGGGTTTGAGGGAGGGTTTTCAGTGCTGAGATGATCGTCTGCAGGGATAGGTTCCGAGAGCGGGGGGACTGCCGAGTAGCTACCTGATGGAGGTGCCACAGATGCTGTGGCTTGAGGGTTCCCTTGTGCCAGATTCAAGTGTCTCGGGGGTTAGCTTAGAGAGCCGTCAGACGGGGGAGGGGGTTATGCAAAGATTCAGCCGCATGATTAGGGTGAAGGCAGGTGGACGCGAAGTTAAAAGCGGAAGGTGACTGTGGCAGGGAGGATGGTACCGACCATACCGGAGGAGGCTCGGAGAAGGTCACGGTGGAGCAGGAGGGTCTCGAGATCGAGGGTAGTCCAGCAATGGTGGTCGTTAGATCGCAACAGAAGGGGAGGAGGTCTTCCGCGGTGGAGCGAGGAGTTGTCCAGATGTTAACGTCCTCCAACGGGTCCTCCGAGTAATCCACTAGGTCTAGCTCCATGCCTGTTCCGAGAAGTTCTCTGCCAGCTGCCTCCAGGACTATCGTAACCGTCGCCGCAATGGTATGTCGGGAATAGGCAGGTATGTAGTAAACTGGGTGGAAGACGGGGTTTACAGCACCATTATGGTATCTTAGTCGGGTTACGGGAACTGCCACGGTGAAGATAACCGGAAGTACTGCGACAACTAAGGTAGGTAGGATGCAGGCGTGACGCTGTTTAACCTGCAGAACCCTAACCCTTTTCAAAACACTAATATGTTATTAACTTATACTTTCAATAAAATTCTAATATGTTATTAACTTATACCTTCAATAAAATCTTAATATGTTATTAACTTACACTTTAATTATGGAAACACTTAATATTATTTTGTAATGAATTACAATATTATGTAGGGATAATTTATGAAAATAATGCACAAAAATATCTTTATTTATAAAAAGATGACCAATTAAAAACCAAATATCTAAATCCAACTTTAGTACAAAGATATCAATTTATCATTTCTCCAAACTCACGCGAACTCACATTTAATAATAATTTTTTTTACGAGACTTAAACTAGGTTATAAAAGAGAGACAAAATTTCTTTTTCGATAGCTCTTAAATTGGAATGATGTAACAAAGATATGCCAACGAAGTGCATTAGAAAGGTCATCATTATCGATAACTTGAAAACTATGGCAAACAAGATGGGCTGCGACGCAGCTAGTCCCTGCCATAATCCATAGTTGAACGACCAGCTTGGATGCAATGGGATGTAAGGGATTATGGCTGGTAGTGCTTCCTCTTGGCCCCTGCTGCTTCCTCTGGTGCGTCCTCCAGGGGACTCCAGTAAAACTAAGTCAACTGTAGCTCCAGCTGCCTCTGCCTACGCAGCTCTATCTGAGTTCATGTATTCCACCTACCATAACTGATTGCCGCCAACGATAATGATAGCACATAGGCATAGTGAGATGCTTTTAATATTGAATTTATAGGTTGAGAATGAGAACTTGCTGATATCATTAAATCAAGGGCAGCAGCACCCTCCACGTGTGCGTTCCCTATCGCCACGAGGGCCGTTGATAATAAAAATCTCATTTAAAAAGAATACAGTAAAAGCAAGTTAAAAACATATCTGTTGAGCCTGGTCCCTATGTTCGGCACAGATATAAAATTGTGAGAAGTGCAGTGTAATGAAAAAAGTTCATATAAGCAGCAAGACATTCAGAAAATATGGAATATGAAAGTATCCATCAGAGGATATGTAATAATTATGTGTGTATGTGAATTCACAAGCCGGTGCCGGTAATCAGACCCTACAAGCTGCGGTAATAGCATGATATTACTACAGAGAGCTGCATTAATCTAGATGTATATTTATAGTCTGCTTATCAAAAATTTGCCTTTTCGCACAGCTTTTCTTCAAAGAGAAATCTCTATTAACACGGGAAACTTAAGCTTTATCCCAACCGAGATTTCATATCTCTATTAACACGGGAAACTTAAGCTTTATCCCAACCGAGATTTCATAGGGCAATGGAAGACTTTGATAAATATTTAATAGCTAAAATAGGACAATTTGGTCGGCAAATTCCAGTACTGGGTTCCTTCATTTCTTATCATACTCGCTAAAGTACTATACACACCAACGAGTAGTAGGTGAACCAGTGAACTCCAAAAGAACTCACGAGTATGTGGAAAACGGAGGCCTTATCATCATCACGATCTTTAGTAGAAGGTTAGACAGTCCTCAAAGGTGGGGTGTTGCTGCGACCACGCTCCCTTGAAAACTGACTATTAAAATATTTAAGCAAGTCAAATTAGATATCGATAATAACGAATAGGGCGCCGTCCATTCGGTTGATAATAAAATCTAGCTACCTCAACAGTTTGACGGTTTGGAAGGTGGAGTTTCGGCTGCGCTGAGACCCTCTAACAACAAGTCAAATGCATGCGCGCTTTACTGGCCCTTCGATTTCAACCTAACTACCCATATGTACATATTGTATTTCACCTAATATTTTTTTTTATAGCTATAAATATACTTCTATTCGCATTTACTCAGGGTTTCGGTCCAGAAACCTTGTTCAGGTACAGCGAGCGAGCATGCAAGGAGACAATTGCCAGGAAAGCTAACAAAGAAGCAGAAGCGTGGTGTGCCAGGTATGTTTACATGTTACAGAGAATTTAATTATATTCCTTCTGTAATTTCATAATTACTGCAAAGTTTGTAGAAAATAGAAATTGTTTTCCAGTTGCCGACCATTGATTTATGGAAACGGAGACAACGCTTTATCAAGTCATATTATAAGTCATATTCAAGTACACAGGTAATAAAAACCTCACTTAAAAAGATTACTCGAAAAGCAAGTTAAAAACATGTCTGTTGAGCCTCGCCCCGTGTTCAGCACAGATATAACACGTGGCTTGCATGCTCGCAACTTTATTGTAACAATCCAAAACATCTGTCTTCGGTCACTATTACAGATCTCCATGAAGATGACATCCGATCCAGATTAAATGCATGAATGCTAATTATCCAGAGTTGAAGTTTCCACAAATACAGGCCCACCCTTGGCAGAAGGTTGCTATTGGCAACTGTTATATCTCCAATTTACTCCTTTCGCATCACTGTAGAAAGTGACGTGTTTGTTTTCTCAGCTTTTCCACAGGCGAGCACCTGCAGAGGCGATAGATCTTCTCTGAAGAATTCTCTAGTACTCACCGAGTCTTCGCTGCACTGCTGTAAGTTAGATACATTTGTACATAGCTTGGTCTAGAGCTAAATTGCTAATTGATACTTGCATTCATATTTCTTTTCTATTCTATAAGTTACAAAGAAAAAACTCGAATAGACAGAGTCGATTAACCATTTAGAATAACATATGTTGAACCACAATCATGTAAAATCAGTGCGAGCCAAACTGTAAGGGAATTATGTAATGATAAAAATTTCCTGTAAAGAAGAATTTACCTTGCCATAATAAAAATGGTTATGTATTTATTATTTGACTGTAACATTGGTTAGTTCGAGACGACACAGAGGTGTGCTCCCAAAAAAGTCCAAATGTGTGATAAATAATCTAATATTAAAACAACACATGGGCATAGAAACAACCCTGTTGGATGCAAGGGTCTCTCTGTCAGCCATGAAAGCCATACATTAATGAAAATACCAATCCTGTAGGGATGGAATTGATAAAAGAAAAACCCAGAAATTACAATCAAAACTGCTCATTGAAACCCCAAATCTTTAACACAAAATTTATATCTTTAAGTTCTGAATAATAAGATCGTATTCATGCTAAGGATGCTCAAAAGTGGTCAAGCCATTGTATAATAATGAAGTAACATATCTATTCACTACTAGGACTGCAATATTAATAGTAACTAAGTTACAAGATGTAAACCCTATGCGGAAAAAACCTTAAATACATTCTGGATTTAATAAATCTAATTAAAGACTACGGGAACAACAGTTCCTCCAACCCTCAGTAAAATCGATCAAACCCTCAATAGCTAAGTCTTGAGAACTATTTAGGCTTTTCCAAGGGAGCCTGGAATGGTGAATGAGTCAAATGTTGGAACCAGAAGTTCGTTCCACAACGGAAGTTGCGACCTACATTCAAGTAAACAAACATTATCACTGGAATGAAATAATACCCACATAGGAAAAAGGAAAAATTGTTACCGTGACTACAAGGAAGGCGATACCTTGAGGGAGTGACTTACCCGTTGGCAGCCACCGGGACTGGAGAAACCCCATTTTGTTGGGTGAATAAGCCTGCATGCATAGCCAAATTTAGAGACCTAAATGTGAAACGATTATTGTAAATAGAGTACAGAATGGAGGATAATTCAACGGTAAGTTTTATACCTTGTCTTCTGTGGTACTGGTGCAGGTGCAGATGAAAGCAGCTGAACCAGCGCTCTCTCCATTTATGCTCACCAAGAACGACATGAGAGCCGCAGTGCAGATGAAAGGAGCTGAATCAGCGCTCTCTCCATTTCTGCTCACCAAGAACGACATGAGAGCCGCAACAACCCTGCAATGAATTTGGGAAAAATGGTTAAACTTACGAATATTAATTAACAGTCAATACTAAAAGCGTTTTAAGGGAGAGTCCACCTGCTCTGAGGGACTCCATGGAAGCTCTGTGTACACATGCAGCCATGTCGAATGGTAGCGGTGAAATCCAGTCGCGATAGCTTAGAGGTTGCAGGAATAAGCTTTGGATTCAAGCTGTGGACGATGATAGCTTAGAGGTTGCAGGAATAAGCTTTGGATTCAAGCTGTGGACGATGAACCAAATGTAAAGCACGAGTAAGAGGCAAGAAATACAGCATCTGTTCTGCATGCAGAGTGACACGTTCAGCCTCCTCAGATAGCTCAAAGAACAAGCAACTTAGGATATGTACCCATTCGCACTTAACAGTAAAAATTAAGGAATTAATGTCAGCATTAAATCGAAATCGCAAACCGTCAAGGCCAGTTGATTGTGGGTAAGTAGCAGTTTAAGATATGGTCCGGCCTCTTCCGCCTCGGGAAGAGGCCAAATAAGATGGCCAACAGAAGTTGAAGTGCAAACTTTATGATATAACTAAAAATACCACTAAAAAACCCGGCGATTTAATGTTATCTGCCCTCCGAACGGTTACTATAGTCCCTGCCGGATGCCAGATGGCAGGGACTAATAATAACTATTATTCAAATCTATTTTCAATCTAAAGTATTTATAAGAAAACATGTTTATAAGTCTCATATGTATATTAATATATTTCTATTTTTAAAAATATCTTATAATTTTGTTTAATTAAAATAACATTTATCACTCTTTGAAAAAATTTCGTCCCACATGGGTTGTCTAAACTGCACACCATGTTTTGGTTCAAAATCTACAACACGATATAATGTACAGGTATATGCAAAATCTAAAGGTTTTGTGAATTTTAAATTGAAATAATAATAATACTATGTTTAGTCGTTACTTCCATTAAAATATATATTATAAAGAGAAAGTGAATAGTAAATAATTTACTTATTTAATGTATAGATTATTGTGCCAATTGCTATATTAATTAAAATTTTCAAATTATTTTTTATCATTAATATTGTAAAAATTAATATAATTATATATCCAAAAATCATATTTTAACTAAATTGGTAAACATCAATTAAAATAAACCTAAACGTTGGTTGGTTAAGAAGGGACACAGTTATTTAAAAATTCTTAATCATTACTTTGCTCTTTGATATGTACATTAAAAAAACAAATTTAATAATAAGGTAACATTTGTATTTTATATGAGAAATATATATGTTATGTCTTTTACATCAAAGTTCATGTCATATATCTATATATATACTTGTAGGCTAGGCTGAAGCCTTTGTAAGCTCAAGAGGGATGGTGTTAATGCCAAATATCCACATGCATTTGAAGCTCAGGAGGGATAGCTCCGAGAGCTTTATATATATATATAGACACACACACACATGAGATTGAGTGGGGGTTGAACCTTAGGACAATAAGGGCCCAACCATTGAACCGTGATAGGCCATGTGTGCGAGTGCCGTGACCGAGCGCTGATAGTGGAGAAAAGGCCCAAGGCATGTTATGTATGCCCCGAGGGCTGAAGTTTCATTTCTGTTGGATAAAAGGTAGGTTCCCCATCTAACCACGTGATTAGGCAACCTGCTTAAGGACAGAAGAGGACATCTGAGTTGTTGGTTGCCGAGGAGTATCAACCATCAATATATATAGGAAGTATTTTCTTGAGGATTTCGAAGGGAGTTTGGGGAAATCCCTCCAAGATTTAATTGTCAGGACGACGTGGCACAACGGGGCCTATTTGTAGGGAAACCTACATTGAATCTATGTTGTTGATTTGTAAGTGCCCTCCTTGCCATTAGATGGAACCCGAGTTTATTTATAACGAGAAAGCCATGCGGTGAAACACTGATGGGACCCATATCCAACGTGGCAGTTGACCTGGATGCAGGGTGATGTGGCAGCCTGAGAGGCAAACACGTGTCACATGGATTTGGGATTCTTGTGGGGCTAAGTGGTCTATAAGAGGGGTGACACGTGGCACTCCTAGAATGGATCCACCTGGAAGAGTGATGTCACCCCGACAATAAGGGCTAATGACCTCACCTAAGAGCCTCTACCCTGGTGATTTTTCATGGAGTTGGGTGCAATTTCATTCAGATTTTATCCTCGGGGTGATGTGGAATTGTGGCGTTGCTCAGAGGAGTAGTTGTGTATGTGGAGAGGTTTATGCATTCCAAAGTGTTGGTGTACATACTCACGTGGACTCCCCGTCACCTCAGTGCTAAAGGTAAGTCATGTCACCCCAATGGATGGGAATGGAGGCCATAATAGAAAAGGTCGGGACGATGTGGCAGGGGTGGAGCCTGCATGCGTGACTGTGGCGAAAGGTGTTGAGAAACATGGAGGAGGGGTCCACGAGGGATCCACACAACCCCAAAAGGTTCACCCCCGAAAGATTCGATGGAGGAATGCAAAGGAAATGGCCAGAAATTTTTTCTCGGGGTGATGTGGCTCTGAAGGGTCCTGCGTGCCTCATATGCAATGTATTTAGTTAGAAGGGGGGGGGGGGGTTCAACCTTCGTGTTACAATATACACACATATATCTATGATCGTGAGCTATGAACGATCTACAACTGAAACAACATGGGGGGGGTCAACCCTCGTGTTACAATATACACACATATATGTATGCTCGTGAGCTATGAACGATCTACAACTGAAACAACATAACACTGATCATGGATGGGTCGGACGCTGCCATGTGGTAATGAAATGGATTCCCGTGTGGGCACCACATGGGGATCACATGGCACGCGAGAGTGATATGGCACTACCTAACAAGTCATACTTTAATTAGCCATATCTTTTGATCTGAGAGCCGAATTGAAGCAAATTTATATTGTTGGAAAGTTCTCAACGAGACAAACGCAACGATGTTATTCATTTTCAGTTTTGAGGAAGTTGAAAAAGATTCTAAAAATTTAGGCTCCATTTCCATAATTGGACACTAAAAATCAGGTCTATAGAGTAACTACCTCATTCTACCCTTAGTAGGGGCTAAATACAGTAAAAGATACATTACATTTTCTTTCTCATACAACCCATATTTCCCAAGAATCTACAGTTGATTATGCGCATATTCCACTACCCAAGAAAATGTTGATACACCTTGCCATAGATTTGAATATGTAGGTAAAGGGTTTTTATTTTTAACCAAAAAAAAAACTCACAATAAAAGAGTTGTCTGAAATACTATCACGTGAAGTGATGGAGTTTTGATAAGAGTTGTCTGAAATACTATCACGTGAAGTGATGGAGTTTTGATGGAACTCGTGGCAAGAATGTGAAATAATTACTTGGCATATGCGAAGTGGGTTGGCCCATCGAACTCCTTGCCACCATCATTGATATGAGATCCATAATTTTGTAAGGCCTCAAATGTTTTCAGGTTTTGCTATGATCTTCCTGGCATGATCCTCAAATAACACTAATTTTTTTATTATCTACCAACATGTTGCACAAGGAGAGCGCTCCACCTACAAATATACATAGTGCTCCATCTACATACATACAAACATATGCAAATCGCTAAACAACATCACTATAATTACAAACACACAATGAAGAAGCTGATGAACAAGAGAACTATAATTACAAACACGGAAAGAAGCAGCTGCTGAACAAGAGAGAAAGAGAGGAGTGGGCTACCAATTAACAGCCACCAGGATAGAGAGAATCAATCCTTATACCAATCCCTATCATGTCAGATACGTTAGTCTGCGTTACAATAGGGATGAGACTCAGGTTCAGGCATTATCACAGAGACGAGACACAGGCTCAGGCGTTATGGTAGAGATGAGATTCAGGCTCAGGTGTTACAACAGGGACGAGACTCAGGCTTAGGTGTTACACCGGATCAACGGTAGAGCGTTTGAATGCATATCAATGCTCAGGGTTAGGCGTTATGTCCAGAAAGGAGGAAATTAATGCTTAGAGTTAGGCGTACTGATGTTCAGGGTTAACTCTTAGGACAAATGAATAATGTACCTATTGAAAAGGTTTCCAATCTTCATGCACATAAATAATATTCTCTATCAAGTGAGAGCAATTCGACCCGTTGGACAAGAGTATGTGCAGGTATGGTCAATGCTACAAACGCGGCAGGTCCAAGTAAAACAGGCAATGAATCCCCATAAAAATCAATTAGTTCAGACAAGGCCATGGATCTGGGTGCGGGAAGAGCATCTGGGATAATTTCCCAACCTGGTATAGACACATTTGCCAAAGTCATGACCACAACTCAATTACTAGTCTCCAAATGGCATACTGATGTTCAAGGTTCCAGTAGTTCAAAAGATGACCGACCTGCTTTTAAAAAGATTGCTACCCAGTTCGCTGGTTCTCCATTATCAATTCCACCTCCCAAAATGCAGGTAACTGATTTAACATCCATGAAGCCTAGCAAGTCAAAATGAGGAAACTTTTCCCAGTTCTCTAGGCCAGCAGCTACAATGAAAGCAAATTTGCAAAGCATAGGTTCAACTAGTGGGTTATCAACAACAAGAATACATAATCGACTCGACAAAATAAGAATGGATGGAAATGCAATTGATGAACCCTCAATAATTGAGTGAAACTCTAGTCGCAATCTTGCAAATTTTACAGTTTACTTAAATGGGTAACAATGTTGCTTTGGCATCTATTCCCTCGATTGAATCCTCGTTTTCCACCGTATCTCTTTTGGAGGATGGAATGGGCATTTGCGGAATCCATTGTTGAGGGTCGGGAAAATTTATTGTTGTCGAGAGACGGGAATCATTTCCTGTCCGAACTTGATTCCCCGGGTGTTTACAAATAGGCAAAATCGTACAAAGAAAAGGTCGGGTTTCTGCGGTCGGCAGCTGACGACAACAGAAATTGAAACGACATTTGCCACAAAAATGTTTCCGTCCGAGACTTTCCTTTACCAAGAGGTTTGCATTTCCAAGAGGTTAGATCGTTTTATTATGAAACATTCTCTGTTTAACCATTTGGTGGGGGTTAGCTCTGATATTATTCCTTCCTTCATATCTTATGACCAGCCTATTTTATTACAATAGGAAGGTATGGAAAAGGGGAGGATCTACCCTTTCAAGTTCAATCCGCAATGGTTACAGATGGAGGCATTTCAGAATCTGGTTTATAAGCGCTGGAATGGGGTTCAAAATTTTGCTACACAGGATAGTATGGCACTTATTTGCCAGAAACTTAATATGTTGAAGAGGGAGGTTCGAAAAGATCATAGAACTGGAAGGGAAGAGGAATAAGATCTTGCAATCACAGGAAGAAGATATTAGAATGAAAATTTGTGCGACCTGGAACGAGGCGGTTGACAAAAATGACAGGGATGTGCCCTCCCGCTCTTACTCTTCCTCATGGTGATAGATTGTCTTAGCTAGAAGTTGAGGGAGGCAAAAGATTTAGGTTATATCTAAGGGATTAAGGTGTCCAGGCACCAGTGGTTCACCCATATGATGTTTGTTGACGATTTTGTTTTTGGGGGGTAGACATCGGTAGCAGAATGAAGCCATGTACGCAGGATCATTTCCAAGTTTAAAGCTGCAACATGTTTAAGTATGAATGGAGGTAAGTCTATGTTGATGTTGGTAAATAATTGTCATTGATGGAAAATATACCTGTTGAGCTTTCCTATTGATTACTACACCATCACTTCACTACTTTCATGATGACATGACTCCTATGCCGAAGCCATTCTATTCCAAGAGAAGCCATATTGTCTTAATCATCTTTTGCACTAAAGAATTCAAGGGCAATCACAAAGGAAAATGTTTTTCACCACCTTAAAGGCATCTCTTCATAATAATTTTCATACCATCTGAAAGATGATTTCTTTCTCTTTCCAATGAGCCTTTACTCACCCCCAAACTCCAAATGATTGATGAGAAACTTAATTTTCAAGATGTAAAAATTATATTTTTATTGTGAGCTCACCTATATCTAGCCTACTCATGTCGGACTGCGTGAGGAGACATGTCTCCTCGTTTCCACCTTAAAAAAAAGCCTATAAAAAGGAACTCGACTCTCGTTTTCAAATCATCAGTTTGATCATCAACGAAGAATACAACAAGCTACAGGTTCACATCTCTTGTTATATCTTGGTGTCCAGCTCAGAGTGGTGAAACTTTTTCTCAGTTTGTTGACTGTCTCACGGATTGGTGTCTAACCTAGATTGGAGGATTATCCCTCGATTTAGCTTGGATTATAGGACTGTCTCTCGGCCCTCTTACAGGACTATCTCTCGGCCGTCTTACAGGATTGTCTCTTGACCCTCATTATAGGATTGTCTCTCGGCCCTCGTTACAGGACTGTCTCTGAGCCCTCTTATAGAACTGTCTCTTGGCCCTCATTACAGGACTGTTACAATAACAAGGTTGATATGTACGTTGGGGGTTTAAGGCTCTACACCACAGGTCTCCCTCTATACTCTCGGACTGTGGTTCCTATATACTTAGACTGTGTCTACAACTCTGGATTGGGCAACTCCTTCTACATGGATTGGTGGTTATATATTACTAACAAAACTCAGATTTTTGGGTGAGACAGAGAACTATGATTCAGATTATTAATACAGTAAACTTAGAACTTGGACTGTGGCTTAAGCATGTAACATTTAGACCTCATAATTATCAGCAGTAAGGGTGTCTCTCAGCATTTAGAATAAGTGGCAATAGACTTCAGAGGACCAGACTATAGTGTCACTTGAACAGTGGCATAGTGACAACACAATGAAGCAAAGTGATGGAACAATGAAGCCAACATAAACAATTTTGGAATTGTTTGTACAGTGAAAAATTATGTCAAGGACATCCAAGTAAGTATTGCTCACGTTCTCTATTGAAAAGAAGATAATACGATTGGTGTCCTAGGGGTTGGTGCCTCTAAACACAAGGTTGGAGCCTTGAGAAGAATAGGGTTGAAGCCACCAAAGTCCAAGTTGGTGCCTAGAACATTGAAGGGTTAGTGCTCTCAAATTTTTATTGTACTCAATTATTTGAAAAGAGGAATGGAGTCCTCCCTTGTTCTTAATAAAACTATTATTATTCATTTTTCTGATTATAATTGTGAAGAATCTAACTGGTAAAAATAACAATTGAAAAGAAATATTGATTCACCCCCTTCTCAATATTTCCAACAATTGAAATCAGAGTCGACTTCTTCATTATCAGCCTAATACCTGGAAGAAGGATTCTTAGGTCACAATGAAGAATCAAGAAATGACAGGAAAGATTCCCTTGTTTGATGGTACAAACTTTGGTTTTTGGAAGAAGAGGATGTCCTACTATTTAATGTCCCTTGGACCTAAAGTATGGCAATCTATTTTGGACGAGTACAAAGCTCCTCCCACTCTTCCAACTGATCAAGTTGGAAGGAAAGCTTACATTGCAAATGCCAAAGCACTAAATTCCATAACTAGTGGAATCACCGACTCTGAATTCACAAAAGTCATGGTCTGTGATTTTGCAAAAAATAATGTGGGACAAACTCATTGATTTATATGATGGGGACTCCAAAGTTAATAAGGCAAAGCTCCAAACTCATAGAAGGCAATTTGAGAGTCTTAAAATGGATGACAAATAAGATATTGCATCATTATTTCTTTGATTGGCTGAAGTTGTCAACTCACTTAAAGGCTTAGAAGAAAATATTGAAGAAAGCATAATTGTTTAGAAAGTCTTGAGATCTCTTTCTGAAAGATTCGATTCCAAAATAAGTGCCATAGAAGAAATGAAGGATTTAGATACTTTAACAATGGATGAACTTCATGGAATTCTCATTGCTTATGAAATGAGAAAAGGGATCCCAAATTCCATGGAAGCAACATTCAAAGCTTCAAAATTGAAAAAGAAGGGGAAGAATTGGAATACCAACAGTGATGACTCCGATACTAAATCTGAACTGGCACAATTTGTATGAAAGTTAAGAAAAGGATCCAAGCTGAAAGGTATGTATCATATCATTTGTTTTAAATGTGGAAGGATAGGTCATTATGCTACAAAATGTCCTCATAAATATGATAGTGATGATGAGGAGGAATATAAAAAGGGGATGTTCAAAAAGTAAGGATCTAACAAGAAGAATTTCTTCTCCAAACAAGACAATTTTGATGAAGATGAATTCGTGATCACCAAGAAGAAATCAACTAAAAATATCACTTTTCACAATAGAAATGATGATGAGTCGGATGAAGAAAATGACTATGCTGGAAGCAGAGAAGTATTATTCATGGCATTTACAAATGATGATGACTTTGAATAAGAAGGTGAAGGAAGTGTGGATGAGTTACTAATAAGTTCCATTGAAGAAAATGAGAAATTACAAAAGAAGATCATTTCTCTCAAAGTAGAAAAGGAGGAAGCAAAAAGGAGGGAAGACTTTTGAACAATAAAATAAAAGAGAAATAAGAAATTTATGAAAAACGTGAAGGACAATGCTTCAAGAAATAAGAATCAACAAAGCAAGCCACTTGGCCTCAAAGAACAAGGGATAATCAAGACTTACAACTCTTTTGATCCCTTGGCTAAGTATGATCAGATTTTCTCATTATGTAATGACTATGGTCATGATGAACAAAATTGTCCATTCAAAAGAGAAGGATTAAAAAGGGAGGACCTCACTATAAATAGATGTGGCCTAGCTCTATGTGCTCATCGTGATGAAAATCAATGGTTCATGGATAGTGGATGTTCAAGACACATGAAAGGTGACTGAAATAAGTTTACCTCATTAAACAAAAAGGATGGAAATGTATCTTTTGGGAGTGGATCTACCAAGATTGCTGGAAAAGGGACTGTTGCTCTCATCAATGGAAAAGGAGAAGCCCAAAATGCGCTACTGGTGGAAGGCCTCAAACACAATCTTTGAGTGTGAGTCAAATTTGTGACCAAGGACACAAGGTTGCCTTTAGTACAAAATATTATGAGAGAAGAAAATCCTCCTCAGGTGAACTTGTAGCAAAAGGAGTAGGAACACCATACAATGTATATATTTTGAGCAAAATTCAAGACAATAAATGCTATATAAGTTGAACAGATGAAAGTTGGTTATGGCACAAACGATTGGAGCATCTAAATTTTGATAACTTGATTAATATGAGCAAAAATAATGCAGTAAGGGACATTCCAAAAATTATCAAGCCAGATCAAGTTTTATGTGGCCCATGTCAACATGGAAAGCAAACTAGAACCAATTTCAAAACTAAGGAGTTCTCAACATCAAAATATTTGGAGATCATACATGCAGATTTATGTGGACCAACCATAACTTTAACTCTACAAGGCAAAATGTATTTTGCTTTATTTGTTGATGACTATACTAGAATGATGTGGCTATACTTTATAAAATTCAAATCTGAAGCATTTGAATGTTTCAATAATTTTAAAGCTCTAGTAGATAATGAGAAAGAATAAAAAATTAAATGCCTTAGAACAGATAGACGAAGAGAATTTACTTCAAAAGAATTTGACGAATTTTGTAAAATACATGGAATCAAGAAAGAGCTCTTGGTTGTTAGAACTCCCAAACAAAATGGAGTAGTAGAAAGAAGAAACTGAACTATAAAAGAGATGGCAAGAACAATGCTACTAGCAGCTGATTTGCAGCCCAAGCTTTGGAAAGAAGTAGTCGAGACAATAATTTATACCTTGAATCGAACTCAACTAAGACCAAATAACAATAAGACACCATACGAACTATGGAAAGGGAGATGAAATAGGTCTCCATGAGCATGGTTCTTTTCCTGTGTCAAGCTCCTTAAAAATGAAACAAGGGATATGGAGTAGAGTTCCTTGCCTTGTGTCAAGCTCCTTAAAAAATGAAACAAGGGATATGGAGCAAAGTTCCTTGTCCTGTGTCAAGCTCCTTAAAAAATGAAACAAGGGATGTGGAACAGAGTTCTTTGTCTTGTGTCAAGCTCCTTAAAAAATGAAACAAAAGACCATGAGGATAGTTCTTTTACTATGTCAACCTTGTTAAAAATTGAAATAGGTCCCATGAGGATAGTTCTTTTACCATGTCAACCTCGTTAAAAAGTGAAATAGGGTGTCATGGGCATGGTTCTTTTCCTGTGTCAAGCTCATTAAAAAATTAAACAAATCCTTTTCTAATTCGAGTCTTTGATCAGATCTCGTAAAATCTCAATCGAGTCTTTCACTTGATCTCGTAAGTAAACCTTCATTCCATCCACTTGTTGGTAACCAGTAGTCTACTTAGGTGAATGAAATGAAGTTTGGGGGGCATGTACCTCGAATTGAGTCATTATGCTGGGGGCATGCAAGCTTATCTCAAGCGTAGTTTTTTCCCATGCTTCAAGCTTGTGTAAAAATGAAACCATGCCCACTTTACATCTCGTGATTGCCGTTTTTATCAGCCTTTTTTCCAAATGAGCCTTGGTTCTTTCATTCCATCATCACCATCTCTTTGGCCAATCATATGATTTCACTTGGTTGTTTTTCCAGTGCCTAAGGAACATCTGCGATGAGTGGTCTTATTAGCCATCCTCTTGACCATTACATGTTTTGAGCAATTCCATCATGATCGGAACCAATTGCTATCCTTTCATACCACTCGTTCCTCCAGGTGGAGTCCTATTTCAACTCTTTTCAGACTCCAAAAATATGAAAATATTGTCAAGTACTTGTCATTTAGAACTCATTAAAGTAAATGAATTGACGTCTACTCAGTATAAGTTTAACCCTTTTCCGGACTGAGATAGACTATTGTATGAAAAATGAACACCTTAGTCGAACATGGCTAGGAGGTTCTGTCGAATATTGTTTTCTACCTTTTCGGATTCGAGAGACAAATTACGAAAAGAGACCTGGTGGAGTTTTTTTTTCATCTCTTTTTCAAACTCTCTAAATATGAAAAAGATACCGAGTTATTCTTCCATCGGACTCGTTAAACTTTTACGACGAAAGACTCGTCACCATGATGAGACCGAGTTTCTCCTTCCTAGGGCTCGTAAAACTTACTAGGATGGATTCATCCGAAGGATGAACTTCTATGACAAGCATATGGTATCATATTCAAACTTGTGTAAAAATAAAGAGGTACTCGCTAGAAAGAGTGGGGGTGAAATGAAGATGAAACATCCTTTGTATAGGCAACATGTCGCTCTTGAACATGACACTCATCTGTTTCTCGTGTTGGGTTTGGGATATCCTCACTTAGTAACTTGTCCTTCCGGGCTTGGGTGATCAATTTTGCCTCTCATTTGACTATTCCACCTCGTCATTATGACCCTTGGTCCTATGTTGAGTCTAATGTTGCCACACTCCGGAGTCGTGTCGCCAATATGTTCAAGAGAAGTCCAATATGCAGTTATTTACCTATACACCGTTTGAGTCATTGTTACAGTCTTGAAACTTATTCCACTTTGTTCCTTGTTTCATGTCGATGATGGGGGAATTATTATGACCCTTCTTCGACGGGTCACTTCATGTTGAATTCAGCTCATTACCCAGCTCATTACCCAGGAAGATGACTTAGAAACTCCCTTTCAGTACCTTAGATCTTGCATGCCTTAATGGCAAGTTCTTCGCATCCAACAACAGGTTTTCATCATTGGCCTTTGATCGGATGATTCCACGAGTGTTCGACTTCATCTTTGTTTTCACATTCATAGATTGTACTATCGTACCTTAAGGACCATTTTCATTATTGGTGGTTTCTCTTGTGCCTGTTAACGGTCCAAATCATTGGCCTGTAATCAGGTGGTTTTCTAACATGTTCGACTGCGACACATTTATTCGCAAGTTAGAATTCATACTTTGATTGGGTTGTGATGGAGCGCAAGACCCTGAGTCCTATCTGATATGACTCAGGCTGCATGGAGTTATATGTTATTCATGATTGTACACATGTTTCTTCTATTCAGATGGTTGTGACCATACCGTGGGACTTTATATTTATGATGATCCTCGTTATCTGGATGGTTGCACCCATACCGTGGATCTTTTCATATAGTATTCATCATTCGGATGGCTGCGCCCATGCCATAGATTCATGTCTTGATCTCATATATGTATATGTATATGTGTCCTTGATTTGCAGGTCTCCTGATAGTGTGTGTCCTCGACCTTGCAAAAGCTCGTAAAGCATCTCAACCATCACTCCCCATTTTGCCTTCATGCTTTAGGGGGCATTTTTTACACAGTATTTTGTCACACCTCATGCACTTCCCCATGACATACCCTAAAGTTCCCGAAACATGACCATCATGCAGTGTACTTATTTAGATATGCAGCTCATATCCTCCTTAGAACATTGATTGGAAAATGCCTTGAGCTTTCCCATGAAGAAATAGTTGTAAAACCCTAATTTTGAGACTCATCGCTCTTATGAGATTAAAAACTGCGATGGTTACTTGTTGCATCACCCTTGAATCGTAATGGCATCACTCTGTTCCCTTGTATACCTATGATGATCCCAAAAAGGAAATTTTCCCAAAGAGGATGAGAAGATTCGTGATCTAGAAGCTTTCAGTGCAGCGAGCTGGAGGTTGTTTGGCATAGATGAGGTCGAATTCTCCCAACTTGGCCTCTTGGTCTTATCCCTATGACCTACCTCCTTGAGATGAGGACCTACTCCTATCTTTGGAGAGATCCTAACTCCCTTTCCTTGCCTATATATTCATCTTCTCCCATTCCCAAATGGTTAGAGGTTGGTTGGTCTATGTCTATTTTCACCCTTATGCTAAGATTGAGCCTAAAGACTATTCATTTGACTTGGAGAAGGAGTGCTTGGAGAGTTCTTGGCTTGGACTTGGATTACCACTCAAGGAGAGCCTATCAACATCAAGGCTTTGGTTGTAAGCTTCCCTTTATTTTCTAATAATATACAATTGCTAGTTCATCTTCCCAAAATGTATATGTTCATGTATCATTTAGCTTGACATTCCTTGATCAGTTAAGTAGGTTTCTATTGGATTTGCTATTTGTTTTGGCATGCCTTGTTGTGTCTTGATCACTTGTGTAGGTGCATAAACACTGAGAGAAGTAGGAACAAGCCCATGATACAAGTGGTTCAAGGTCCTCAACAAAGGAAATCAGAATAGCATCAGAACGAGGTAGGCCATCTCCTTCGTTCTTCTTTTCAATTGTAACCTAGGAAGATGTCTAGTTGATTGTCACTTCAGTTGCTAGACCCACTCATTGGGCTAGAGAGATTGCCTCTGTCCGCAAAGAGGATTAACCTTGACAACACTGCTTTAGTAAAGTACTTTAGAATCTTTGGAAGCAAATGTTATATGAAGATCAATGATGACTTACCAGGAAAATTTGATTCTCGGGTTGATGAAGGAATATTCTTTGGATATTCTACAAGAAGCAAAGCTTACAAATGCTACAATAATCGACTACGAAAGGTAGTAGAAAGCATTGATGTAAAAATTGACGAAGCTCTTCCAGAAAAAGAAATTGAAGTCCATGAAAAAGATCCTATCCTTGAAGAATTTGAAGAAGAGCCAACAAAAGAGGAAAAATATCAAGAAAATAAAAAAGAACCATATCAAACTCCTTCAAATGTGAAATTCCTCCAAAAACATCATTTGGAAGAACAGATTATTGGTAATGTACATGAGCGAATACAAACCCGAAGAAGGATGAAAAGTACACCAAGGAAAGATGACGTTGCTCTCTTATCTATGATCGAACTAGAAAATTTTACTCAAGCAAGGATTCTCATTGGGTAAAACCCATGGAAGAAGAAATGTATCAAATCGAGAAAAATGAGACATGGGAGCTGGAACCTCGTCCGAAAGATAAAAATATAATTGGAACCAAATGGGTGTTCAAAAAAAACTTGAATGAGGATGGACAAATAATAAAAAATAAAGCAAGACTTATTTGCAAGGGATACTCACAAATTGAAGGAATTGACTTTGAAGAAACCTTTGAACTAGTAGCTCGATTGGAAGCCATAAGGATGTTTTTGGAATTTTCCTGCTCAAAAGATGTTATGGAACTAGCTCACAAAAATATAGAAAAGATAGATCAACGCCTTAGAAATAAGTCTCTTCGAGGGGGCAACCTCCTTTACATTACACAAATGAACAATTCTTGGATGATACAAATGAAAAGACTTCCTTTCTATATATAGGAGTCTAAAGGGTCATAATATAATCAGAGCCGACATAACAATAATAATGTAAGGGAACAATAATAACAATAGTGGGCTTCTATGGGGCACAATAATAATAATATGGGGACTACATGGGCACAACAATATAATAAGGGGGTTGTACTAATAACAATAAGGGGTTACACTAGTAGTATAGGGACCTAACATGTCCCTCTCCTTCAAAAAGTTTTGTCCTCAACGCTTGAGAGTTCTTGATGATCCTGTATAAAATTCTTGTCTTCCCATGTGGAATCTTCAGCTGGTAAGTTCTTCCACTTGAAGAGATACTCTGAAATTGATCGATTTCGTAGCCGTCGGGTTCTTGTTTTTGTGACTGCTCTAGGCTCCAATATGATTTTTCCTTCCTCGTCAAGTTCTGGAAATATTGTTTGAACTGGGACCTTCTGCAACTTTTGAATGAGTTCCCACTCTTTTGGGCATATGGATATATGTAAGGCCTGATGTTATGAGGAACACTTTGTGGAATCAAATGAATGGCATGATCATGATCACGAATAGGTGGGAGGCCTTTTGGAGTCTCAAATACATTGGAATGATTGTCCAAAACGTTTTGGAGATCGGGAGAAATACATGATTTCGATGTGGGATCCTTTAGTGAACATAATTGTGCAATTACACCCCGTTGTTATTTATTTAGAAGCTTTGTCATGCTATTAGAGTTGATTACCTTTCCAGGTTTTCCTTCGATACCCCTCAATTTAACTTCCTTTCCTTCCTAAAAAAATTTCAAGAAAAGTTTTTGAAAATTAAAAGATATCACACCCAAAGATTGTAGCCATTGGACTCTTAGTAAAACATCAGCACCACCCATTGGAATGGAGAGCATTGGGCTATTCAATACATATTCTCCCATGGATAGCTTGATATTATGAAACTTTCCAGATCAATTTATGGTTCCTCCACTTGCAACCATCACTTGACACTCTGGTGCTGGATATAGGAAGCAATTCAATTCCTTGGCTATCTTACAATCAATAAAATTATGGGTACTGCTCGAATCAATCAACACTCTTACCTTTTTCTTCTTGATATGTCCTTCTATCTTGATAGTTTGAGGAGTGGTAATTTCTTCCAATGCATTACAAGATATGGTCGGATTGATTTCTTGAGACTCGATGTGATCTTTCAATTCTTGAACATTTTTCTTCTTGATATGTCCTTCTATATTGATAGTTTGAGGAGTGGTAATTCCATCCAATGCATTACAAGATATGGTCGGATTCATTTCTTCTTTCTCGATGTGATCTTTCACTTCTTGAACCTTTTTCTTCTTGATATGTCCTTCTATCTTGAGAGTTTTAGGAGTGGTAATTCTTTCCAATGCTTTACAAGATATGGTCGGATTCATTTCTTCTTTCTCTGGGGTTGGTTCCTGGTGTATATACTCTTCTTTTGATGTTTCTTGATCCTTTTCTTCCTCCTCTCCACAATCAATGTAAAATAATTTCTTCTCAACACACTTATGACCTTTAATGTATTTGTTATCACAATTGTAACAAAGCCCTTTTTCTCTTTTTTCTTCCAATTGTTGTGGTGTAACCCTTGTAGGTTGTGGAAGGCTAGGAGAAACAACACTTCCATATTTATAGTTGTGAGGGGTAGAATTCCTTGTTGCCATAATTTTGCTTTCCACTTTGTAACAAAGCCCTTTTTCTCTTTTTTCTTCCAATTGTTGTGGTGTTGCTCTAAAGAAGGTGTTGCTCTTTGTATCCTCATAATGTGCTATCATTTCCTCCGTGAAAATTGACCACGTAACAAGTTGATTACGAGAACAAAGCCCTTTATAGCATAAAAATTGATCCGTTCTAAATATGAAGATGCGATACATACCTTTTGTAATAGTGGTACACCATGTAGATCAAAATATTGCTCCATCTGTAGTATCCAATTTACTGGATCCTTTCCATCAAACTTTCTCATATCGCCTTTTCTTGATTTCATGAGCTCGACCTTGAAATGATTGTAACTCTATACTTTTGGCTCTTCCAGTTCTAAAATTTCTACCTGCAGTAGCCCTCTGTGTCCTCTTTCCAATGCCACCAGTCTGATCAAAATTGGATTTTCCAAGAAAGAGTTATGCACAATCTCCCAAGATGACCTGATTATATACCTTTTTAGAAGAGCGAACTTGTATGAAGTGCCACGTGTCATTGTTTCAACCTTAGGTTCTGAAAATGATACCCAAGAAAACTACAGTCCGTCCTCTTTCTGTAACTTCTTACTAAAATTCAATATGATGCTAAGAGAAAAAGTTATGACGATTTTCCCAAGGTGACCTGTTTGGAATGTAATTCGGGGGTTTGCAAAAACCTTAACTTCCTCTGATTATATCTCCGAAAATATAGCGAGACAGGATCTGAAATTCGGAGTCAATGTTTAGACCTATTTCATCTCAAATGGGTTTTCGTTTTAGCTTCTGAAACTTCATAGCGAAAGAGTTATAGCGAAAATACCACAATGCCCTGTTTTAGTTGAAATTCTGGAGTTGGCAAAAACAATAACTTCCTCATATGATATCTATGAAAATATAGCGAGACAAGATCTGAAATTCGGACCCGAGGTTCAGCAAGATTTTGTCTCAAATGGTTTTTTTTTTCTCTTCTGAAACTTCGCATAAAAAACGTTATAGCGAAAATGCCACGATGACCTGTTTGGAGCAGCGAAACCCTAGAATCCAAAGTTCTGATACCAAATGTTATGAAACCAGTTCACAAAAAGATAGAAAAGATAGATCAACACCTTAGAAATAAGCCTCTTCAAGGGGGCAACCTCCTTTACATTACAAAAATGAACAATTCTTGGAGTATACAAATTAAAAGAATTCCTTTCTATATATAGGAGTCTAAGGGGTCATAATATAATCGGAGCCGACATAACAATGATAATGTAAGGGCACAATAATAACAATAGTGGGCTTCTATGGGGCACAATAATAACAATATGGGGACTACATGGGCACAACAATATAATAATGGGGTTGTACTAATAACAATAAGAGGTTACACTAGTAGTATAGGGACCTAACAAAAGAATTCAAAGTCTATTAGATGGACGCAAAATCAACATTTATGAATGGATAACTCAAGGAAGAAGTCTACATGGAACAACCAAAAGGGTTTGACCTAGCCGAAGGAAAAGACTTTGTATGCAAGTTGAATAGGGCATTGTATGGATTGAAACAAGCTCCTAGAGCTTGGCACACAAAATTGGATCACTATCTACAACAACAAGGTTTAAAAAAGGGGGTGGTAGGAAGCAATCTCTACATGAAGGTGGATAAGGATAAGTTACTAGTCACTCATGTATATGTTGATGATTTAATTTTTGCCAGCAATGATGATGAGATGAGCCATGAATTTGCTCAAAATATGTCAAAAACGTTCGAAATGTCGATGATTGGTGAGTTATCTTACTTCCTTGGACTACAAGTATCCCAAACCACAACAGGCATGTTTATATCTCAAGCAAAATATCTTAAAGACATGCTTAAAGATATGGGATGCAAGAATGTACAACCATGAGCACACTATGACCACAGATTGCAAATTGAGCAAAGATGATGATTCTCTTTCTATAGATGCAACTCTTTATAGGTCAATAATTGGAGATCTCCTATACTTAACTTCTACCTAGATATTATGCAAGCAGTGGGAATGGTGGCAAGATTTCAATCAGCTCCTAAACAATCCCATCTAGCAGTTATGAAGAGAATTATCAGATACTTGAAAGGTACTTCTGATTTTGGTCTTTGGTATCCCAAAATCTCAACTCTTACTGTGATAACTTACTCTGACGTTGATTGGGTTGGAAGCATGGATGATAAAAAAAGTACCAATGGAAATGCATTCTTCGTGGGAGATTGTCTAGTATCTTGGCTCAGCAGAAAGCAATCATCTATATCTCTTTCCACAACTGAAGCTGAATATATAACTGTTGCAGATTATTGTACAAAAATACTACGGATGAAGGAAGCTTTGAAGAATGTCAACATAGAAACTAAACAACCAATCACCATATATTGTGACAATACTAGTGCCACCAGTCTCTCAAAGAATCTAGTGATGCACTCAAAGACCAAATATATTCCAATCAAATATCACTTTCTCCGTGAAGAGGTTGCTGAACAAAACATCAAGTTGGAATACATCAACACAAAGTAGAAAATTGCATATATCTTCACAAAACCCCTTCCACAAGAAGCATTTTAACATCTTCACCAAAAGATGGGGGTTATTGCTCTTGCATCACATTAAGGAATCACTTTCACAAGAGTAGGAGCAGCGTGATAGGGGTAGCAACATGAAAAAGGGAGCAGATTGATAGGGGTAGTACTTGGGCACCCCATTTGCCATTGATGTCAAAGGGGGAGAGAATGGTGGCATATTTCCATCAATGTCAAAGGGGGAGATTGTTGGTAAAAAATTAGCATTGATGGAAAATATACTTGTTGAGCTCTCCTATTGATTACTACACCATCACTTCACTACTTTCATGATGACATGACTCCTATGACAAAGCCATTATATTCCAAGAGAAGCCATATTGTCCTAATCATCTTCTGCACTAAATAATTCAAGGGAAGTCACAAAGAAAAATGTTTTTCACCACCTTAAAGACATCTCTTCATAATAATTTTCATACCATCTGAAAGAGCATTTCTTCCTCTTTCCAATGAGCCCTTATTCGCCCCGAAATTCCAAATGATTGATGAGAAAATGAATTTTCAATATATAAAAATTATATTTTTATTGTGAGCCGACCTATATCTAGCCTACTCATGTCGGCTTGCTTGAGGAGACATGTCTCTACGTTTCCACCTTAAAAAAAAGCATATAAAAAGGAACTCGACTCTCATTTTCAAATCATCAGTTTGAACATGAACGAAGAATACAACAAGCTACAAGTTCACATCTCATGAACTTTCAGGAAGAAGAAGAAGTGTTATATCTTGGTGTCTAGCTCAAATTGGTGAAACTGTTTCTCGATTTGCTGGACTGTCTCACATATTAGTGTTTAGCCCAGATTGGTGTATTATCCCTTGATTTAGCTTGGATTACAGGATTGTCTCTTGGACCTCTTACAGGACTGTCTCTCAGCCCTCATTATAGGATTGTCTCTGGACCCTCTTACACGACTGTCTCTCAACCCTCGTTACAACACTGTCTCTCGACCCTCTTACAGGACTGTCTCTCATCCCTCATTACAAGACTGTCTCTTAGTCCTCATTATAGGACTATTACAGTAACAAGGCTGATTTCTAGCTTGGGTTTAAGGCTCTTTACCACAGGTCTCCCTCTATATTCTCGAACTATGGTTTCTATACACTCAGAATGTGTCTACAACTCTGGATTGGGCAACTCCTACACAAACTCGTGGTTATATATTACTAATAGAACTATGATTTTTGGGTGAGACTGCGAACTGTGATTTGAATTATTATTATAGTAAACTTAGACCTCGGAGTGTGGCTTGGGCATGTAACATTAAGACCTCATAATTATTAGTAGTAAGGGTGTCTCTCAACTTTCAGAATAAGTGATAGTAGTATATAAAGGACCAGATTTGTAGTGTCATTTGAACAGTGGCACAATGACAACACAGTGAAGCAAAGTGATCGAACAGTGAAGTCAACATAAGAAATTTTGGAGTTGTTTGTACAATGAATAATTATGTCAAGGACATCCAAGTAAGTACTACTCGCTTTCTCTATTAAAAAGAAGGTAAAATGATTAGTGTCCTAGGGGTTGGTGCCTCTAAACACAAGGTTGGAGCCTTGAAAAGGATAGGGTCGAAGTCTTAGAGGTTGGAGCCTCACCAAAGTCCAAGTTGGTGCTTGGCAACAGGGTGGTGCCTGGAACATTGAAGGGTTGGTGCCCTCAAATTATTATTGTACTCAATTATTTGAAAAGAGGATTGGAGTCCTCCCTTGTTCTTAATAAAACTATTATTATTCATTTTTCTGATTATAATTGTGAAGAATCTAACTGGTAAAAATAACAATTGAAAAGAAACATTGATTCAACCCCCTCTTAGTATTTCCAACAGTTGATACATGATAAAATTGAGGAGGAAGTAGGAACAAAAATCAAAGATTTATTTGGGGTCCCGACTATACATATTGATGAAGGTTTTACTTACCTTGGATAACAAATTAAACCAAATTGATATAACAACCAAGATTGGGAGTGCTTGATTGATAGATTTTTGAGGAATTTGGAATGTCATGGAAGCATATGTAAATCCATGGGTGGCAAACTGGTTATGTTGAAAGCGATGCTACAAAACATCACAATGTACTGGATGCATTTATATCTTATGCCCAAAAGGACTATTCATAGGATGGAGGCCATTATGGGTCGTTTTCTATGGGCTAGGGTGCAATTAAAGGGAAAGTACCATTTGATTAAGTGGGATGCAATAGCGAGGCCTATCGAGGAAGGAGGTTGGGGTATTCTCGATATTTCTAGTTTCAACAAAGCATTAATCATAAAGAATATGTGGAGGGATACAACATGGAAAGGATTATGGCCTCTCATTATGAAGGATAAATATATGTTTGGTAAATGCTTCACGACTTGGATAGAAAATGGGGCCAAGAATAAATCAGAAAAATCCTTCATATGGTGTGGTATGATGAAAATACTTCCTTGTATGTTGGGCTTGATTCGTTGGGAGATTAGAGATGGGACCAAGATTGAGATGAGGCTGGATGCAATGGTGGGCATGAGTGGAGGACATACATTCTCTGTTCAGCTTGTTGAAAATAGCAACAAGAAATGATAAAAATAGAATCCAGAATATTCCAATTTTAATTTGTCCTTGAATTAAAATTGTGAATTAAAATCGAATTTAGTCTCACCAGCTGCTTGGAAATAATTAATTAATTCATTATGGATTAATTAGTTGGAGAAATTCAAGTTAGAAGACTTTCTGAAGTCATGCAAGAGTTATCCCTTAGTTTAGGAGATTATCCCTTAATTAAGGAGATAAGATTGAGTTATACTTGAGTTGTAATTAGTTAACTCAGTTTACTGAGTTAAGTCTAGTTAAATTAGTTCCAAATTGTTTGAGGAACTAATTGTGAGTTATCAGTGAGTTGATGCATGCATGCACTCAACCAGTGTACTCCAGATAACTGAAGATTCCCTCATCAGAAACTCATGCATGTCTATTCTAAGAAAGACCCAGTTGAGATTAAAGACAAGGACAATGTACTATTAGTTGCATGTGTTTTCCTATAAAGGAAACTAATGCATGCAGTCAAGGTAAGGTTCCTTGAGGATTGCGTAGTTCTGACAGTGTGTTAGAGCAGTGTTCCACTGGGTGAAGGAAATCATCCCATAGGAACTGCGCAAGGAAATAGGAGCTTGGAGGGCAGAGGAGAAGGCTTGTGAGAAGCTTTGATTTCCTGTGAGCATCCAGGAGGATTGTACTGAGAGATGGCTAGCTGTGAGAGCTAAGGCTTTGTATAATTTTGATGTATTTCCACCTTGTATGATAATATAGATAGTGGGGTTTTTAGCTGAGGCTTTCCCCTGAGTATTTTCTGTGTTTCATGTGCATTGATTCTTCTTCTTCTGGTTATATGTGTTCAACTCGATCTTGCTCAATATTTAAGCTTCTGCAAATTGATAGTAGAAGTAGGTTATAGTATTTTGCTTTGGTATATTGCATTATCGGGTTAATCTACAGTCAAATTTTCTACATGGTTTAGAGCGAGTTTTGTAGAGAATTTGCAGAATTTCTACATGGTATCAGAGCATAGTTTATCGGAGTTGTGAATAGTATACAGAGAAGAAAATTCGAAGTTTGAAGTTCGGGTTGCAGGTGCAAATCGAATTCATACCATACTTCAATTGAGATGGGACATTATGTGACTAAATTCCCATCGAAGAAGTCCAAGAAGGGATCCTCGGAAGGATTGGAAGGTGAGGCATTAGCCTCTCAGTTCGAAATGGACTTTACCCTCATTGCATGCATGGTGTCATCGATGATGGGTTGTGTCTGGTATCTTGACAATGGAGCCTCATTCCACATGACCGGCAATAAAAGTTTATTCAGTATCTTGGAGGAGAAAGACCTCAAGATGTGCATAGAGATGGGTGACGACGAAAGGTATAGTAGAATTGAGGCTTCTATGATCCATCATAGTTATAAGAAGAATTTCGGCATAAATCACATATAGAAAGACCTTTGTCGACGCGTTTCAAACCAACTAGTGTGGTTCATCGTCAGGACAAGTTGAAGAAACAGATCCAGTCTAGCATGTTAAATAGTCTAAGCAGAGACTCCAACGGCTACAAAAGATTAACGGCTAATTTTTGACTCTAGGACCCAGGTCAAATTTTCATTTATTAATTTAATATTAATATTATTATTTTTTATTTTATTTATGGAAGCAAGTTAAATTAGGTAAAAATAAATAAAATAAATTAATGGTTAGTTTTTTTTTTAATTCATTTATTTCTTTAAATTATTATATTAATTAAAATAATAATATTCGGTTGATAAGAAAAGGTCAAGATTAATAAAATTATATAAATAAATACCAGGTTAGTATAAAAAGTTAATTTATTTGTTTATTAAATTATTCATTAATTATTATTATTATTTTATTTATGGAACTAAGTTAAATTAGGTACAAATAAATAAAACAAATTAATGGTTAGTTTTTTTTAAAATAATTCATTTATTTATTTAAATTATATATATATATATATTAATTAAAATAATAATATTAGGTTGTTAAGAGAAATTTAGGATTAATAAAAATAAATACCATACTTATGATGGTTAGTTTAAAAAGTTAATTTATTTGTTTATTAAATTATTTATTAATTATTATATATATATATATAAAATAATAATAATATTAGGATGTTCATTAAATATATAAATAAATAACATAATTTTAACGGTTGGTATAAAAAGGTAATTTACTTGTAAATTATTTATTAAAAATAAAATAAATAACATATATATATAAGAAAAAAGGGAGGAATAATAATACTAATAATAATAGTAATAATAAAACATCAATAAATAAATAAATACTAATAATATATATAAATATATATACCTATATATATTAGTTAAGATTATATTTACTAATATCAATTAGGAAAAAAATCAAACGGGAAGAGCGACAGAGAAATAAAGAAGGCGAAGGACTGGAAAAAATCCAATAGGAAACCAAAGATCAAGGAGGAAAAGGAAGAAAGGAAGGCACCAGGGGGAACGACGAAAGCGCAAAAGAAAAAAAGGGGGGGGGGGGGGCGAGGGGAAGAAACACTAAGATGAAAGGGCAGGGATCCAACATCTACTGATCTTCTAGCCATCATCTCTGTTGAAATTGTTAGGCCTTCTTTCAATTTCAATAGCTTCCCTCAATTTACGATGATGGAACTGAGCAACTTTGGCAACAACCTTGGCCTCCTCTATACAAACTTGATGCTTGGTCTTATCCACATGCTCTGCTAATGCTGAAGACTTGGTTCTCCCATGTCTCAGGTCAGCTGCATGTTCACAAATTCTCTGATGGATGGAGCGCCCTGTTTCCCCGATATAGGGTGTCCCACAAGAACAAGGGATCAAATACACACCCTTCATGTCTTTAGGGTCAACAGGATCTTTCACTGATCGGAGGGAATTACGAATGGTGCTGAGGGGCCTGAAGGTTGAGGGAATATCAAACCTCCTAAGGATCTGAGCAATCTTGTCCGTGGTTCCCTGGACATAGGGAAGATGGACACCTAGTCGGCGCTCCTTTGGTTCTTTCTTAATTAACGCATTTCTAGAGGCTTTAAGGAAAGCCTTCCGACCAAGGCGTCTACTATATCCATTCTCCACAAAGACATCAAGGAGATGGGGTCTCTCCAAGCTCTCATTATCCGAAATCCTAAGGGCACGAGTAGCGAGGGTGTTAAGAACACCCATCTTTTGAGCCGGGAAATGATGGGAATCGACATGAAGATACTGCTCAGTATGTGTTTTCTTTCGGAACACAGAGTGGGAGAGAGAGCCATCCTTATTCTTAGAAATAAGAATATCTAGGAAAGGGAGGCAACCATTGACCCCTTTTTCCATGGTGAACTTAATAGCAGAGGACTGACCGTTGAGGTGATTGAAGAAGTGATCCAGCTCCTCTAGGCCATGGGACCAGATGACATTAATGTCACCTACATACCTTTTCCAAAGCTTGGGAAGGAGATGAGTAGAGGTTAGAGCTTTGGCTTCGAAATCTTCCATAAAAAGATTCGCAACAATCGGGGAGAGGGGGGAACCCATGGCAACACCACAGGTCTATTCAAAGAACTCACCCTCAAAACAGAAGAAAGTGGAAGTGAGACATATCTCAACCAGATGAGCGGTATCAGGATCTGTTAGGCGATAGATCACTTCCAAGGCCTCATTAGGCAGGATTGTGCCGTCGTCCTTAGGAAGGCTAAGCCCCCTCGGAGGAACCTCAGGAAGGAGGAATTCTATGCCCTAAAGTCCTTAAATAAGAATGAAAATATTGTTGTTCTAAAAGCTGACAAAGGAGGGGCTACGGTCATCCTTAACAAAGATGATTACCGTAAGAAGATGTTAGATCATATTCACAATAGTGGCAGTTATAAAAAAACTGCCCAAGAACCCTCTGAAGAAGATCTCTAGGACAGTGGCTCTCGCCATCAAGTCTAGTAGCTTGGTGGGAGCCTCTAACTTGCACTTGATTATCCATCATTACCTACAGCTTTTCCTCACTTATCCCTCTCTTTTGCCCTATTTTCCGCATAAATTTGCCCAGATCATTACATTTGATGTCTTTAAGCATAATTAGTTAACTTTGCTTATGTTGTACTGTTGGTTTAGATTTTTGACATATAAACAGAGTTTCCGCAGCTGTTCAGCAATTCCGCAGCTGTTCAGAGATTCCGCAACCTTTTTGTTGTTTGATATACTCTACGTGTCTTCTCAAGGAACGAGCCACATGGGCATGTTGGGCTGGATGTACACATGGATCGTATGCTATTGGTTGAGCCAAACCCGTCACGTATGCCCTCGGTCAACGCAGGTATTCCCTCGGTCAAACGGTCAAGTTCTAAACGGTGGCACGGGAGCCGTGAGCAGTTGGGACACGGAACTATAGCTGGCACCTCCTCCACGCCACGAAGACAGCTAAAGACAGGATCCAAACATAGATTTGTCTCCCATGATGACCATTTCCCTCAAAAGTGCACGAAGTTGCCTACGTGTTTGCTGCACAAGTTAATTAGCTAAGACTGCGTGTTGCTGCGTAGTTAATAAGTTAGGCTGTAGTTGCTTAGTTCACGCAGAGAGTAGTTGCCTCTGTGCTTATAAATAAAGCGTGTGCCAACGCTTATAGATTAGCTTTTTGAATATTGTAATTGCTGCGCTGATTCTGTTATAAAAACTCTGTTTTAGAAGGCTGTTCCTACAACACTTTTCACTGTATTTTGACATACTGGTTTTATAAAAAGAAGACTGTTCTGTTCACCTTTTCGTAGCTGATCTTTTAAGTTGGTTGCGTGGATGGAGGGCCCCCATCTATGACAGCCCGTGTACATAGTGTTTGATTTCATTTTCCTGCTTTAAGCAATTTCTATTTCTTTCATCATGTATAATAGTGTACCATTTGATCTCATGTCATTTCATTTCCAGCATTTATTTTAAACTGATCAGTATTGTTATTTTGCAGGTTTTTAACCCGGGATTGTTTTGTCTTTGTGTATTTGCTTTATATCTGATGGTATTTTCAGTTGACATATTCAAAGTTGCTGCCTTTACTCTATTTTCATAGCTGATTTCTAGTTTAGTTTCTCAAAGTTGTATGTTAACATATTGATGGTCTCTTTATCATAAGTTGTTCATCTTTTAGAGATCAGAATACTAATAAATTACAGCTGGCTTTGAGTACTTTTTAGACTAATCTTTAACTACTTTCTAATCGTGCTTCACATAATTCCATATGCTGAAAGCAGAGAGTTAGGAAGAGCTGAACATTATAACTAGTCTTTAAAGTAGATTTTTCTCATTTTTTTTCATCACTTTTTAAACTCATCTCTAACTACTTCCTAATCGTGTTTTACATAGTACCACATGTTGGAAGCAGAGAGTTAGGAAGAGATAAACATTATCATTGGTTTTTAAAGTGGCTTTCTTACCTTTTTATTTGCAGCAGCATGAATAGTGTCTAGTGCCATTAGAAAGTGGTTCTTTGCTTTCAGTTCATTTCAAGTTATTTCTTTCAATCTTTTTCTTTGCAAGTTTAGAAGGTAGTTAGAAATCACCTGTAACACACACTCACTCATTTAGAAATCACCTTACACACACACTCACTCATCTGTTTATAAAATCTCCATTCCATCTTAGGAAGATAAATTGACCACAAACAACACCCCCAAACGACAAAAAGATCTAAGAGGTTGCTTAAGTACATATAGTACACCTTCACTTCATCAGCTTACGAGCCCCGGGTTGACAATTAATGACATCAATTTAGAAACACTAAATTGACTAAACATTTTGGCGCCGTTGCCGGGGAAGTGAAATTAAGTAGCCATATTCTTAGAGAGAAAAAAAAAAACATAAAAATTTCAAGGAAAGAAGTTGATAACCTATCAAAGTATGCTCTCCTCTTGCACTTCAAGGTGATCTGGAGGATCAGAAAAGATAAAGTTATTGATTTGGTAGTTTCTTGAGTATGCTCTCTTCTTGCACCTAGAGTGAATTGGAAGATCAGAAAAAGAACTATTAACTTGACTTGAAGAAAAATAATAAAAAATGACATGCATAGAGCTAGAGATTCTAGGGGAAGGTTTTTAGCTAGAGCTCGAAGTTGAATTTTTACAAGTCCATCTGCTTCAAGGGATAGACAAGAGACACCTCCCTTATCTCCAACCGACACTCCTAGTCCGATAATTCCTGGAATTCAAGAGCCAAGAGTTGACTCTCCTACACCTTCTATTGAATTTGAACCAGGAAGAGACTCTTCCCTTTCTCCTACAGAAAGACCAATTGTAATTGAGGAAGTGGAATCATCTGAAGAAGAAGGAGAAATCTCTTCTCATTCACCCTTTGTAGAGGAACCAGAAGATTTTGAAATCCCTAGGAGAGCCATCATGGCAGAGGAAGAAGGAGGTGGTAGAGGTAGAGGAGGAGGAGGAAACAACAACAATAATGGAGGTAGAGGTCCCCTTGGAGGAGGAAATAGAGATGGGGATAATTCATTTGGGTTTCCCATTGTTAATGAGGATTCCCGAGCCACTATGAAAAACATATCACCATCTGTCGTCCCAAATTTCCATGGGTTAAGGAATGAGGACCCTGAAACATTTTTATTTGAGTTTGAAGTGGTGTGTCGAACTTATGACTACCTGGATGACTCTCAGAAACTCAAATTGTTCCCTTCAACACTGAAGGATCAAGCCTTGAAATGGTTCATGGGGTTACTCACTCAATCCATTAGGTCTTGGGATGAAATGAAACAGACATTTTTGGATAGGTATTTGGACTATTGTATGCCTACTAATCACAATGACGAGGTTTTTAAAATGATACAAAGAGAAGATAAGAGCTTAGAAGATTTACTTGAAAGATTTCAATATAATTTGAAAAGAGCAAAAATGAGTAGCTTGGATGAAGAGACCTTAAAAGCCCTCTTATTAAAAGCCATTAGGGATGAATGGATAAATATCTTAAACATGATGGGGAAAGGGGATATTTCTCAACTTTCACTCAATGATATAGCAGAACTTTGTATCCATCTCTCAAGAGGCAAATCAAAAACTCAAAAAGGGCCTAGAGATCCTTCTCTCCTTAGAGCAAATAAATCTGCAACAGGATTAGTAAGTAGGGCTGAAATCGGCAATATGCTTGATGAATTCAAAACTGACATCTTAGGGAGTCTTAGTGAACAACTAGATACCCTTAAGATTCACAATAAACAAAAAGAAGAAGCTGAGGCTTTGGCCATTTTTTGCCCGAAATGTAGAAAGAAACATGCTTTAAGGGAATGTCCCTTGGACACACACGTTGTAGAAACATGTGTAATTTGCTCAGAAACTCATGAGACTAAGGATTGTCCTTCAATACCTGGCCTCAAAGCAGTCTTTCCAGAGGATCCAAATACACTTGAATCTCTCTGTTTTATTGCAAGGAGACCTTGGCAAGGGCAGCATAATCAAGGGTTTAACAACTCTATGAATTCTCAATCCCAACCAAATTGGAATCCTTGGCAACAACCTTGGCCTCAACCTCAAAATGCTTTTCAAGCATGGATGCAAAGCATGCAAAATCCTTATGGGAGATTTGCTCAATTCTATCAATATCCTCCATCATTTCAGAATCAGCAGGCTCCACAACTTCCAAATAAAGGTCAACAACTATCATTGCCATACCCTCAACAACAACAACCTCCTCCACAAAATCAAAATTCTCAACTATCGCTTCAATCCCAGCAGAAATCAAATCAACTTCCCTCTCAGCCATTACCAAATCCAAATAATAGGAACCCTCAAAATGCTTACATGATGGAAGGTCAACCATTCCCTACCTATATGGTTGTTCCTCTCAATGAAGTACAACTCAGATCAGGTAGAATCTTAGATCAACCTTCTACAAGTGTTCAACAATCAAGCATTTCTGAGGAAGAATCTCTCAAAGTCAATAAAGGTTCTGAAGTATCACTTCAAAACCAAAATATCCAAAAAGAAAAAGAAAAAGAATCAACCTCTACAACTCCCATAGTTGAGCAACCTACACCTTTAGCTACACCTCCTTTTCCTGAAAGATTACAAATTGACAAAGGAGTGGAAAAGCAAATATGGGTGCCTGACTATAGTTTTCTAGATGAATTGAAGAATGTCTGTATCAAGATCCCCTTGTTACAAGCCATTAAGGAAATTCCTGTTGAGTCTTGAAAATGTCATTCATTTGCATTATACTTTCACTATTATGTCCATTATATCACCTCCATTTCACTACTATGTCACCACATTCATCCCACTTTCATTATTATTGGGCCACCTTTATGTTTTTCCAATATTTATTATTTCTAAGCCTTTTAAGTGAATTTGTGGTTAAACATTAGAAAATAATGTGCATATGCTTATACCTAACAAATGGGTTGAGATTGTTGACATGTGTAGGCTGAAAGGAGGCTTCTAGAAGACCCTTATGTGGCACTCTAAGGTCAAATTCGAATTTGGTTGGAAAGAATCATGGGATCATGAGGATATGTGTCACATCTCCTAATTGTATTGTAACTCTAAAAAGACATGTGTCTTATCAGTTCCTATTTTGATTAGGACTCTAGAGGTAGAGGGAGAGATTCATGGACTATCATTAATGAGATGGCTCTCATCTTTTTGTATAAATAGGAGATCTCTCTCCTTCATTTGCTAGTCTTTTCCTTTAGTCTTTTCTTAGTCCTTTTAGTTTGTTAGTCCCATGGCTTTTGAAAGCTTTGGAGAGCTTTGTTGTACTTTTCACTTTTGAAGAAATTGAATAAAGCTTTGATGTTCTCAACATGGAAGGAGATGTGAAGTAGATGTCATGGAGCATATTAGGATGTAAGTAGATTAGATTTCATTTTGTAAATATTGCTTTGTAGAATGTAAGGTAAATTAGATTTTCATTCATGCAATTTTGATTTATGCAAGTTATTTTCTCCCGGGATTGTGTGTCTTTGTTGTATTTGCTTTATCTCTAATGGTATTTTCAGTTGTCATATTCATAAGTTGCTTCCTTTATTTTATTTTTCTAGCTTGATTTCTAGTTTAGTTTCTCAAGTTGTATGCTAACATATTGATGGTCTCTTTATCATAAGTTGTTCATCTTTAAGAGATCAGAATATTAATAAATTACAGCTTGCTTTGAGTACTTTTTAGACTAATCTCTAACTACTTCTTAATCGTGTTTCACATAATCCCATATGTTGGAAGCAGAGAGTTAGGAAGAGTTGAACATTATAGCTGGTCTTTAAAGTGGATTTTTCTTATTTTGATTACTTTTTAGACTTATTTCTAACTACTTCTTAATCGTGTTTCACATAATCCCATATGTTGGAAGCAGAGGGTTAAGAAGAGTTGAACATTATAACTGGTCTTTAAAGTAGTTTTTCTTATTTTTTTGCAGCAGCATGAGTAGTGACTAGTGCCATTAGAAAGTGGTTTTTATGCTTTGCTTTCAGTTTCATTTCAAGTTATTTCTTTCAAGCTCTTTCTTTGCAAGTTTAATGTACAGTTTAAACTACTGCATGCCTTCAAGTTGATTGTAGATTAATGATGCACATAGCCTTCTAATGAACTAATGACGTGATAGAATCATCTTGTCCTTTTGCTGCAGCAACAAGGATACTGGGTCTCATAGTCATTCTCTCATTATTTGATTATTGCATGTAAGAACAAAACCCCAAAAACAACATAAACTATAAAACAACGAAGTAAGAGAAAGGTTAACTAAGCACATATAGTGCACCACACTTCATCAGTTTACGATACCCGGATTGATAATTTATGTAGAGCAATTTAAGACATTAAATTGACTAGACATTTTGGCGCCGTTGCCGGGGAAGTGTAATTAGGAGACCTTATTTCTTACATCTGAAAAAAAAAAAAAATAATCCTTGAGTATGCTCTCCTCTTGCACTTTGTGTGATCTGGAGGATCAAAAAAAGGATTGTTAAGTAAAAAAAGACAAAATAATAATTCTTGAGTATGCTCTCCTCCTGTACTCTGTGTGATCTAGAGGATCAGAAAAAGAATTGTTAAAAGAAAAAATAGGAGACAAAATAAACTTCAAACATTTCAATTGATTCAATAAAAAAAAAATGAAAAAATGAAACTCAACTGCTTTGATAGGTTCAAATTGTCCAAAATTGTCTGGTTATGCTTTGTAGTGGTCTTCAAAACACTGTATCTTGTTCAAATAAGGTTTTGCAACTTAGCTGCGGAAACTGCCCTGATTCCGCAGCTAGCTGACAATTCTGCAGCTAGCTGACAATTCCGCAGTTGTTTCAAGGTTTAGCAGGTTACAGGCATCCAATGAAAAAACCGACCACATGGGCATCTCCAGAATTGTCCCGACATGGATCCTATCCTAGTCACCCAGCTCAGATCGATGAAAAACCAGCCTAAAACCTCAGTCAAAGTCTTGTTTTTAACATGTTTTTCTTGAAGTATTTGCTGCCTGAAATTGAAAATCATTAATCCTTTTTATAAAATTTTACAATTTCAGAGAAGAGAGAAAAGCAATCTATGGCAATCTCCATTTCTA
Source organism: Pinus tabuliformis (assembly GCA_031772625.1). Classification (NCBI taxonomy): domain Eukaryota; kingdom Viridiplantae; phylum Streptophyta; class Pinopsida; order Pinales; family Pinaceae; genus Pinus; species Pinus tabuliformis. The sequence goes on from CM062820.1 coordinate 48,374,515, forward strand.
GTTTTCACTGTGGCTTCAATAAAAATCTGCCTCCTTGTTCAAGCTTTGGCCTGAAACAAACTCTCTTTTCAAAAAGAAAAATGTACTAGGACCCTGACCAGCTTGTGCTTACCTCAGTATAGGCTCATATAAGTCCCTCTGTGTATCCATTTGCCCCTGCATACCATCCCTCAATGTCATCAAGGTTTTCTTCCTGATGTTCAGAAGGAGAAATCTAGAGAAGTAAGCGTTTAACAATGAACCACTCTTTTCAAAATAAAAGTGGTATTCCTTGGGTAAAACCTCTACTAGAATATTGTGCATAATAAAGCAAAGAAATGATATGTGCCTTTGGTTCTTTTAAAGACAGACTTGAAGGAAACAATTTCGTATTGATGATTACTCCCTCACTCCACCGTTTTTTTCACTCTCGGTTTCATTCACCACTCTGTTTCATCGTAAACCTCTCTGTTCCATTTTCCTCACCTATCCACTTAAAACCCCGATTACCAGTCCTGCAATTTCATCACAGCCATTCTGTTATAGCCGTAATACCCACTGTTGAGCACTGTTTTTCCGCATAGTTTTCTCCTCCAGCGTGCAAACACCACTGTCAGAGCTGCAGAGTGAGTTGATAACCGAAATGGGAAAGTTATTAAGAGCAGAGCCGGAAGGTTCTAAATGGTTGACTGTATTGAATTGAACTTGTGTAACATACCTGCAAAACAACAAATAAAACCACAAGAAAAATGAATGCAAATTCATAAAAGGCCGAATGCAGAACTGTTAACTCAGAAAAACGTAAACACAAGAAAAAACGTCAAACTTCAAACGTTCGATTTTCCCAAATGGAGACGAATTTCAAAAAACTAAAACATGGGTTTTTTTACCAGGTGGGTTAATTAGATAACCCAGAAACCATTTGGGGAAATTCATGTTGGTCTGGGAGAAATCTTCGGTTCTTTGGAGCCTCTTTTTTGTCGCCGCGTGAAAAAACTGGATTTGAATTGATTAACTGATAGATTGAATGTGTTCTGCGTGCCTGAGGAAGGGAATTCTAATTAGGAATCATTGTATATTGCTGGCATCTGAAATCCGATTACACACCTTCCCTCTCATTAAACTCAACCTGTTTGGAGACGTGTTCCAATTGAACACGACTCTCTGCCATTAAATTCCATGAAATCGTTGTCGGTTAGATGTTGGGAGAAAATCATGTTTGACGGATTCCCTGCTTAAGGATAATACCCTTGTCATCTCTGTGCTTGGCTCTTAAACATGTTGTGGAGACCCTCAAGTTTGGCCACGAGAGCAGCAAGCTGTTCATAGCAAGCCGCAGACAAATTTCATAGTGTAACTATTCAGTTGGAGTAGGCTTTAAGTGAATTGGCTTATGTAGAACTTGGATTGTCAAATGAAGTTCGAGAACAGGTTGAACTTGTACATGCCATCATTTTTAACCATCTTATAGCCACTTCACATGAATTTGGCGGTTATGGCTCTGCTACATATGGGCAACCTGTTAGGGCTATCCTACTAAATTAATCTTGCATTAATATTATTGACGAAAAAGCCCATGTCCATAATGCCTACCTCTTCACCAGATACTGCTGCTTTTTGCTGTTACAAAATTTGCTGTTGCTGCCCTTGAGAGATATACTCTGTTGTTTCTGCCCTTGAGAGAGCAGAGAATGATGCGGTCATCTTCCCATATAGGAAATTCATGTCACAAAGAAAAAAAAAAACAACAAAACATTAAGATTTGGACTCCAAAGGATCAAAATAATTTTGTTATGGACTTTTTGTCATATGATCCCCTGATATGATCTGAGGTTTTTGTTGTAATTACTACACTCTGCACTTTCCGCAGCCAATACAGTGTTTCCGCAGCCAATACAGCGTTTCCGCAGCCAATCCCAGATTCCGCAGCTGTTTTGTTAAACTCTAGGTTGCAGGTGTCATCAGGCAAAACAAGTCACATGGGTAGCTAGGGAAGTGTCAGTACATGGATGGTGTCCTATTCATTCGGTCAAATTTGATGAAAAAGACCCCGGTCAAAGGGAAGTCAAATTGTGTGTTATCACAAAGTCGCCACATTGAGTCGCCACACTGAGTCGCTGCATGTCAAGAAAAAATAATAATTTTGAATCAATGAAATGAACAAGTTATTTTCTCACTTTTCTGAAGGTATTGATTAATTTTGGACTGATAATGAAAGATGAATGGCTAACTTTTTATTCAAGATTTTTAGCTACAGAACTGTGCACATTCCGCAGCTAAAGTCCAATTCCGCAGCCAGAAAAACCTCATTGTTCAAATCAGCCTATCTTTCTCATACAAAATCAGATTTTGATGATTTAAGTACCATTGGAAAGATCTCAACAAGATCTATACAATGAGAAATATATCATTAGAGTTTGAAATGGCAAATAATGAAATAAATTGCTGAAAAGAAGCAACATCAACTTGAGGCACTAATTCCAAAGCAGGTATAAATTCTTTTGATTTTTCCTTTGAGAACTTGTTTCATTAATACAAATTCTTTGTTTTGTGTGTAAATATCATAACTAGAGAGATTGATCACCTCTCTCTTTTGATAATCTTACATTCCATTGCAGAAGAAGTATTAGTTTTTTTGCAAGTTCCAGGAGGAAGGACACATGGCTACAAGAGAATGGTGTCTCTCTAAGAGACCAATTTGTTTCATAAGAGGATGATCAGCAACAAAGAGGAAATATGTTGATGCAAAATCAGATCCAAACACTTGAAAAACTTTCAGATACTATTGTCTCCATCACATCCATCCATCACATCCATACTTCATAATAAACCATTCACCTCATTCCACTCCATATTTTCCATTTTCATTCACATACACTTTCCATCTCTTTTTGTCCATTCATAACCCAAAAATAAAAGCAAGAGGCTCATTCACATGCTTATTGCCATTGCCATTTCTGTTCTCCATTGCCATTTTCCATTCCTTGTCATTTTCATTCTGCAAATAAGCCCTGCTTCAATGCAAATTATTGAGTCCATAGTCCTTTGAGTCTAAGTTCTTTGTAAAAACACCTTGAGGCTTGCATGCCTTAATGGCAAGTCCTCATGCTGACAAACAATGGGGAATACATTAATGTCCCTTGTTCGTTAGATCTTCTAGGTGACTCGACATCAGTAAATTCATTCGTACCTAGCAAGTTGTGTTTGGGCATCTTGACTTTCATTGTCATCAATGGTGAGAGTTCTCGTGTTGACTAGTGGCATTCATTAATGGCCACTAAGCCAACAGTTTTCTACTATGTTCGACATCAGAACATCTTTTCACATAGTAGGAATTATGCCAATGAGTTTTGAAGACATGAAGACTATTATTTTCAGCATTTTGGAGTAGATTCAACAAGTTTTAGTAGAAGCAATAAAAAGCCATCTTATCTCTCTATCCATGACCCCTCTTGTTCAGCCACTTGAAGAAGAATATGATCAGAAGTTTTCAGCCACCACACATACAACTCATCCATTCCAAAGGGTAAGTGAAGGTACGGAATTTTCTAACTTTTAACCATAGAATTCCATAAAAAGCTAGAATGATAATTGTTGGAAAAACATTTCTCTTCCTCATTTCATAAAATTGCCAATACTATCAGTTGGGGGGGGGGGAAATACATTCATATTCATATCTTTCCATGTCCATATCATATTCAGGAGCTCAAATACTTCCAACATATATTAATTATTACATTGCTATTATGAGCATACAATGGCTTTTGAAAAAAGTGCTTAAAGGATAAATTGGATACAAACAAAATCATGGTTGTCACACAAGAACCAACCATCATGCAATCCAATAAAGATATACTTTGCAACAATAATCAAAATATCATTATGCAAAGTTCAAAGATCAAAATAGAAGGCAACAAAAAAAAAAAAAATGGTTGTAACACAAGAACCAACCATGTTGCAATTCAAGTGAAACACTTTGCAGAAATATGAAGTTATCAAATGATATCATGCAAAGTTAAGCCAAAGCTCAAGGATCAAAAGAGTTAATGTAATATATATTGCATGAGGACATGCAATAGCTTCAGTTGGGGGGTATGTTGAGTCTTGAAAATGTCATTCATTTGCATTATACTTCCACTATTACGTCCATTATATCACCTCCATTTCACTACTATGTCACCACATTCATCCCACTTTCATTATTATTGGGCCACCTTTATGTTTTTCCAATATTTATTATTTCTAAGCCTTTTAAGTGAATTTGTGGTTAAACATTAGAAAATAATGTGCATATGCTTATACCTAACAAATGGGTTGAGATTGTTGACATGTGTAGGTTGAAAGGAGGCTTCTAGAAGACCCTTATGTGGCACTCTAAGGCCAAATTCGAATTTGGTTGGAAAGAATCATGGGATCATGAGGATATGTGTCACATCTCCTAATTGTATTGTAACTCTAAAAAGACATGTGTCTTATCAGTTCCTATTTTGATTAGGACTCTAGAGGTAGAGGGAGAGATTCATGGACTATCATTAATGAGATGGCTCTCATCTTTTTTTATAAATAGGAGATCTCTCTCCTTCATTTGCTAGTCTTTTCCTTTAGTCTTTTCTTAGTCCTTTTAGTTTGATAGTCCCATGGCTTTTGAAAGCTTTGGAGAGCTTTGTTGTACTTTGCACTTTTGAAGAAATTGAATAAAGCTTTGATGTTCTCAACATGGAAGAAGATGTGAAGTAGATGTCATGGAGCATATTAGGATGTAAGTAGATTAGATTTCATTTTGTAAATATTGCTTTGTAGAATGTAAGGTAGATTAGATTTTCAGTCATGCAATTTTGATTTATGCAAGTTATTTTCTCCCGGGATTGTGTGTCTTTGTTGTATTTGCTTTATCTCTAATGGTATTTTCAGTTGTCATATTCATAAGTTGCTGCCTTTATTTTATTTTTCTAGCTTGATTTCTAGTTTAGTTTCTCAAGTTGTATGCTAACATATTGATGGTCTCTTTATCATAAGTTGTTCATCTTTAAGAGATCAGAATATTAATAAATTACAGCTTGCTTTGAGTACTTTTTAGACTAATCTCTAACTACTTCTTAATCGTGTTTCACATAATCCCATATGTTGGAAGCAGAGAGTTAGGAAGAGTTGAACATTATAACTGGTCTTTAAAGTGGATTTTTCTTATTTTGATTATTTTTTAGACTTATTTCTAACTACTTCTTAATCGTGTTTCACATAATCCCATATGTTGGAAGCAGAGAGTTAAGAAGAGTTGAACATTATAACTGGTCTTTAAAGTAGTTTTTCTTATTTTTTTGCAGCAGCATGAGTAGTGACTAGTGCCATTAGAAAGTGGTTTTTATGCTTTTCTTTCAGTTTCATTTCAAGTTATTTCTTTCAAGCTCTTTCTTTGCAAGTTTAATGTACAGTTTGAATTACTGCATGCCTTCAAGTTGATTGTAGATTAATGATGCACATAGCCTTCTAATGAACTAATGAAGTGATAGAATCATCTTGTCCTTTTGCTGCAGCAACAAGGATACTGGGTCTCATAGTCATTATCTCATTATTTGATTATTGCATGTAAGAACAAAACCCCAAAAACAACATAAACTATAAAACAACGAAGTAAGAGAAAGGTTAACTAAGCACATATAGTGCACCACACTTCATCAGTTTACGATACCCTGATTGATAATTTATGTAGAGCAATTTAAGACATTAAATTGACTAGACAATTCTCATTTTAGCGAAGACAATAAAGGAGTTGAGTTTGAAGAAAACAGGAAAGAGAACCAGAGATACCAAAAGGATACATCTAGTTGGAAAAATTGCAGACATTATGATGGGTAAGATTACCATGCAAAAGTATGTGGATTCCGGTAGCCCTATTGTCAAGACTCATATTAATGAGGTTGAAATCCCAAATACTTTGATTGACTTAGGAGCCGCTATCAACATCATGAGTAGACAGACCATGGATCAGTTAAAGCTTCCTAACCTTCTCTTTACACCTACTTTATTGCAACTTGCAGATAGATCAATCATTAAAGCTGATGGTGTATTGGAAGACATTCCAGTCTCCCTAGACTCTTGGGAATATCCAGTTGATTTTATGATTTTAACTCCCAAGAACAATCTAGGAGGACATCCTCTTATCTTAGGAAGACCTTGGTTAGCAACAGCTGATGCTTTTATCAGTTGTAGGTCTGGGGACATGTATATATCAGATGGTAATTCCACCAAGAAATTCAACTTGTATCCTCCAGCAAAGGCAATAACAGAAATAGGAGAAGATGAGTGGGTTGATGATGAGGATACTATTCAACCTGTTCTAACCATCTCTGAGATCAGTGAGGATAGTCAAATTCTAAATACATTAGAAAATTTTGAAATACCTTTAGAATATGACTCTACACAGTTTCAGTTAGATGCAGACATTGAATATCTCTCCTCTAGACAAATGTCTCTCTTCTCAATGGAAGAGTTTGGTAGTTCTACAGTTGAAATCCTTCCAGGAAAAACATTGAACATTAACAAAAACTTGGAAAGACCACAACAAGAAGAATTAACTAAACTTTTGCAAAAACATTCCACTGCATTTGCATGGGAATACACTGACATGAAAGGAATCGATCCTAAGACTTGTATTCATCACATCTATATTGAAGAAAACAGCAGACCTATTAGACAACCACAAAGAAGGATGAATCCAAACCTTAGGGAAATCGTGAAAGAAGAACTCCAGAAATTGCTCAAGGTAAACTTCATTTACCCCATTTCAGATAGCCAATGGGTTTCTCCCTTGGTTATAGTGCCAAAAAAGAATGGTAAATGGAGAGTTTGCATTGATTATCGAGAATTGAACAAGGCAACCTTAAAGGATCATTTCCCTCTACCTTTTATTGATCAGGTACTAGACACTTTAGCAGGTAAAAAGTATTTCTCATTTCTGGATGGTTTTAGTGGGTATAATCAAATTCAGGTAGCACCTGAAGATCAAGACAAAACCACATTTACTTGTCCTTGGGGAACTTTTGCCTACCGAGTACTCCCTTTTGGATTGTGCAATGCACCCGCTACATTTCAAAGGGCTGTACTAGGAATCTTTTCAGATCTGATTCATGATTGTGTAGAGGTATACATGGACGATTTCACAGTTTATGGTAATACATTTGAAGAAACTTTGGAAAATTTGGAAAAAGTACTGATAAGATGTAAGGAAACAAATCTTTCTTTAAGTCATGAAAAGTGTTTTATGATGTTTACTGAAGGGATTGTTTTAGGACATCATATTTCAGGAGATGGGATTAAGGTTGATAGATCCAAAGTTGAGGTCATCTCTAAGTTACCTGTTCCAAATTGCCAGAAAGATGTTAGAAGTTTTCTTGAGTTTACTGGATATTACAGAAGATTTATTGAAAACTTCACTAAGATAGCATCTCCTCTTTTCAAATTGCTTACCAAAGACTGTGAGTTCAAATGGGATCCTGAGTGTCAATCTACCTTTGAAGCTTTAAAGACTAGAATATCTGAAGCACCCATCTTAAGGGGGCCAAATTGGAAACTCCCTTTCCACATTTCTACTGATGCTTCATATACAGCTCTAGGAGCTGTTTTGGGACAAAAGGATTTGATCCCTTATGCCATTTATTACACCAGTAAAAATTTGACTCCCACTGAGTTAAATTATACTGTTACAGAAAAAGAGTTCTTAGCTGTGGTACATGCGATCAATAAGTTTAGACAGTACATAACCGGCTATGAAACCTTTGTCCATACTGATCACTCTGCCATAAGATATTTAATGAACAAACCTGTTACTAATGGTAGAGTTACAAGATGGCTTTTACTTTTACAAGAATTCAACATTACTGTGTTAGATAGACCTGGAAAACAAAACACAGTAGCTGATTTCTTGTCTAGAATCCAAAACACTAATGAAGATTCTCCAGTAGAAGATAAGTTTCCAGATGAATACTTGTTTGCAGTAACTACCAAGACCCCTTGGTATGCAGATATGGCTAATTATCTAGTTACAGGTAAGCTACCTCTACACTTATTTCCTAATGAGAAAAGGAAAATCATTCAGGAGAGTTCACATTATTCTTGGATTTCTAATGAATTGTTCAAAACAGGGACATATTGTATAATCAGAAGGTGTGTTCGGGAAGACGAAATGCCTGACATCCTTAAGGCATGTCATGATGAACCATGCAGCGGGCACTTTGCTGACAAGAGGATAGCCTATAAAATCCTTTCTCTAGGATATTATTGGCCTTCTCTCTTTAAAGATGCAAAGCAGTATGTTAGAAGGTGTGACGGCTGCCAAAGAGTTGGGAGACCAACTCCTTCAAATGAAATGCCACTACAGCCTCAGGTATGCATCGAACCCTTTGAGAAATGGGCTCTAGATTTCATTGGACCAATTAATCCACCATCAAAGCAAAAGAAGTATATACTGGTTTGTACTGATTATGTTACTAAGTGGGTAGAAGCCAAGGCATTGCCTTCTGCCACTGAAAATTCAGATGTTCAATTTCTTTTTGAGGATATTTTCACTCGTTTTGGTGTCCCAAGGGAAATTGTAACAGATCAGGGCAGCCAATTTACATCTAAATTGATGGAGAAGCTGATGGAGGAATATAAGATCAAGCACAGAACATCTACTCCCTACCATCCGCAATCCAATGGCCAAGTGGAATCTACCAATAAAGTTCTTGAAGGCATCATCACCAAGACTGTTCATTTTCATAGAAGAGATTGGGCGGAAAGGCTTCCTGAAGCCTTATGGGCCTATCGAACCACATGGAGGAACACAACAGGACATTCTCCCTATGAACTTGTTTATGGGAAGGAAGTCCTGCTCCCCATTGAGTTCCAAATCAAGACCTTCAAGATGGCAGTCCAATTGGGAATGAGCCTCTCAGAAGCCCAAAAACACAGAATGGACCAGCTAAATGAGCTAGATGAAATAAGACAAGATGCAATTCTAAGGACCGATCTAGTTCAGCACCAAAGATCTAAATGGCATGATCGTCATATCAAAGAAAGAAAGTTTCAGAAAGGAGATTGGGCTCTATTGTTTGATTCAAAGTTTAAGGACTTCAAAGGAAAATTTCAAACTCATTGGCTTGGGCCATATGAGGTTGATGAAGTCTTTAGTAATGGAGCAGTTCGAGTGAAAACTATTGATGAATTTCATACTCCTCTTATTGTGAATGGCCATCGCCTGAAAATCTACCAGAGGCCACTCTCAAAAGAGGAATTTGTCAAGTTGTTTAAAGAAGATTCTGCAATCAGGTTGGTGGAGAAGGATTCTTCTTCTCCATCAGCCTAATCTTTGGTTTTTGAAAAAAAAAAGAATAAATGTATAAGCCTGAAAACGAATCTCTGATTGGCAATCTTATGCAGAAAACCTGAGGTGAAAATCAGGGTCACCTGACACCTCATGTTTTCCAAAAAAAAAAAATCTCTCTCTCTTCCATCTCATTTCGCCATTTCATCCACTTCATTCACCATCTTATTCATTCAACCACTCTCACTCCACCTCATTTCTTTCCATTCATCCATCCATTACATTCCATTCCACCAATAAAGTCATTGTCAGATTTATTTTTACACAACTAAAGTTGTTTTGTGCAGTCAGAAGGGTATTTCTGCAGTTTCTGCAGCTGAGGAGCAATTCCGCAGCCAATATCCCAATTCCGTAGCCAATACACTTTCTGCACCTGCATAAAAAAAAAACACAGTCTGTTTAAAGAAGGAATCTGCAGTCCAAAGGTCATCAGCAAAAATTGAAAGGTCATGTAGCAGCAACAAACAATGAAAGGTTGATGTCAGATAAGCAAAAGGAATCAAAACGCGGACACCTAAGGTATGATCTAATTTCTAAACCTATGGTTATAACATTTTGCATAGTTTACGGGTTGTGTTTTTTGCCATTCAATGTAATGATTGCCAATCCTCTCCATTACTCGACCGAAATCCCCGTATCTCTCAGCCTTAACAGCCACCATTCATCACGATTTAAAAACCCACACACGGCTGCGTTTCCATTTAAATTTTCGTACCTAAGTGACGTAGACAATTGTACTACGACTCTCTGCGTTATGATTCCGCAGCCAAATGTACACTCATGACCGAAGTCTAAGGACTTAACCGTTTCTTCCCATCATTCATAACCCTCCTACGCATGTATTATCTCATTCACGCAGTTGTTTCACTTCCGCATTTTCCTTGCTTTCCACTGCTCTGCCTTATTCACCACTCTGTCATCGTAACCATACTCTGTTTCGTTTCTCTCCTCTGCTAAACTTTGACCACTGTTGTGAATGTATTACGGCTGTTGTGTTGAAGATGTAAGTCTACTGTGTGGAAACCACTGTTGAAGCCGTAAAGCTGTTGAGTTAAAGCCACTGTTGAAACCGTATAACCCTTCCTCAAGAGTATTAAAACAGAGCCAGAGAATCGATGGGTAAACTTTTGAGGGCAGAGCCAGAGGGTTCCAAATTTCTGGAAGGATATCCCCAAGTCAAAGATCCTTTGCAAAAGGCAAATTGGCTCCAGTGCATTCAAAAATTCAAGGGTTATCATAAAGAGGTCACAAAGACTTTTGCACGTTCTTTCAAAGAGAAAGACAACCAAGTGGAGATAGGAGATCTGAAATTCACAGTCACCGAGAGCAGTTTGGCACAGGCCACTTCACTACCACAAACTGGGGAGAGATGGTTCAAAAACCGATCAGTACAAGACCAGCAATGGAAGCAAATTTTGAAGAATCCAGGTATGGACACTAGTATCTTTACAAAAGGAATCCCTGTTAATCTTGTCAAAGAAGAATGGACAGCTCTGTTTCTACTAGTACAAAAATTCTTTACATGTGAGGGAAGGTTTGGAGTTCTATATGTTTATCATGCCAAAATTATGATGCATTTCTTAGGAGAGCATGACATTAACTTTCCATACTTTTTACTCTCAAGCCTTAGAAAAATGTGCTCAATAGTCCAAAGAAACCCAAGAAACATTGAGCCACATTTATACCATCACGGGCTTGTCAAAATACTAGTTGAAGAACAATTAAAGGCCAAAAAGGATACCTGGGAAAGATTTTTTGTGAGAAACCACTTCGAAGAGGCAGGAGAAACCTCTGTGCCTAGAAAGAGTAGAAGAAATAGAGAAGAGGTTACCCCAGAAACTGCTGTCCAAGAAGAAACTGTCCAGGACCTTGTTGAAGAAGAAAATGTTGCCCATCATTCTGAACATGAAATTGACCCTGAACCTGCTGTAGACATTGATCAAACAGCCCAAGGAATCATTACAGAAACCCTGCAAGAAATTGTACAAGAAGCTGCTCAAAAGAAAAAGGAGAGTAGGAAGAAACAAAAGAAAGATAAATGAAAAGCCATAGCCCAAGAAACCTACCTTACTCCCGAGAATTCCAGTGAAGAGGACACTCAGCCATTGGCACATAGGTTGGCCCAACTTCATGAGGCTGCCCTTTCCAAGAAGATGCAAAAACAAAAACAGAAGCAACAAAAAGAAAAACAGAGCATCACCACTGTGAGAAGGAGCAGCAGGTTACAAAGCAAAATGGGGGCCACAAAGAACAAAGAGTCATTCTTTATTGACTTGAGCACACCTAAAAAGGTTGCTACAAGACTTGACTTTGAGAAAAGCTCTCCACATGTTGAGCAGGTTGAGACTAGCCCTCCACGTGAGGAAAGTCCTTTTGAGCATGAGCCTAGTCCAAAGAGGTCACCAGAGATTGACCCAGACCAGCAGAGAGTATATAACTACTTGGAAACATTAGAACAAGCTGTTGCTGGTCCAAGCACTGTTCTACCTCTTGAACAGCAAGTTCAATCACTGAAGCAAGAAGTATTTGAGCTAGAGGTACTAAATCGCCACATCAAACAAGAAAATGAAAAACTGAACGAACAGAGCAATGTGGACAAGATGGTCCAAGATAATACCATGCTTCATATGGGCCTTTGGAAAAAGGAAAACAAGAAGCTCAAGAAGAAATGCAGGAAATTAAGCAGAGCTTTGATCAATTTAAAATTCGGATGTTTGATGAAAAGACCAAGAGTCAATATGGCCACACAGAGGAAGAGGAGAAGACTAGATGTCTTAGCAGAGGCATCTCAGCAGGTGGATTGAACAATGTTTTCGTTGCATGAGGACATGCAACACCCTCGTAGTGGGGGTATGTAGAGCCTCTAACTTGCACTTGATTATCCATCATTACCTACAACTTTTCCTCACTTATCCCTCTCTTTTGCCCTATTTTCCGCATAAATTTGCCCAGATCATTACATTTGATGTCTTTAAGCATAATTAGTTAACTTTGCTTATGTTGTACTGTTGGTTTAGATTTTTGACATATAAACAGAGTTTCCGCAGCTGTTCAGCAATTCCGCAGCTGTTCAGAGATTCCGCAGCCTTTTTGTTGTTTGATATACTCCACGTGTCTTCTCAAGGAACGAGCCACATGGGCATGTTGGGCTGGATGTACACATGGATCGTATGCTATTGGTTGAGCCAAACCCGTCACGTATGCCCTTGGTCAACGCAGGTATTCCCTCGGTCAAACGGTTAAGTTCTAAACGGTGGCACGGGAGCCGTGAGCAGTTGGGACACGGAACTATAGCTGGCACCTCCTCCATGCCACGAAGACAGCTAAAGACAGGATCCAAACATAGATTTGTCTCCCATGATGACCGTTTCCCTCAAAAGTGCACGGAGTTGCCTACGTGTTTGCTACACAAGTTAATTAGCTAAGACTGTGTGTTGCTGCGTAGTTAATAAGTTAGGCTGTAGTTGCTTAGTTCACGCAGAGAGTAGTTGCCTCTGTGCTTATAAATAAAGCGTGTGCCAACGCTTATAGATTAGCTTTTTGAATATTGTAATTGCTGCGCTGATTCTGTTATAAAAACTCTGTTTTAGAAGGCTGTTCCTACAACACTTTTCACTGTATTTTGACATGCTGGTTTTATAAAAGAAGACTGTTCTGTTCACCTTTTCGTAGCTGATCTTTTAAGTTGGTTGCGTGGATGGAGGGCCCCCATCTATGACAGCCCGTGTACATAGTGTTTGATTTCATTTTCTTGCTTTAAGCAATTTCTATTTCTTTCATCATGTATAATAGTGTACCATTTGATCTCATGTCATTTCATTTCCAGCATTTATTTTAAACTGATCAGTATTGTTCTTTTGCAGGTTTTTAACCCGAGATTGTTTTGTCTTTGTGTATTTGCTTTATATCTGATGGTATTTTCAGTTGACATATTCAAAGTTGCTGCCTTTACTCTATTTTCATAGCTGATTTCTAGTTTAGTTTCTCAAAGTTGTATGTTAACATATTGATGGTCTCTTTATCATAAGTTGTTCATCTTTTAGAGATCAGAATACTAATAAATTACAGCTGGCTTTGAGTACTTTTTAGACTAATCTTTAACTACTTTCTAATCGTGCTTCACATAATTCATATGCTGAAAGCAGAGAGTTAGGAAGAGCTGAACATTATAACTAGTCTTTAAAGTAGATTTTTCTCATTTGTTTTCATCACTTTTTAAACTCATCTCTAACTACTTCCTAATCGTGTTTTACATAGTACCATATGTTGGAAGCAGAGAGTTGGGAAGAGATAAACATTATCATTGGTTTTTAAAGTGGTTTTCTTACCTTTTTATTTGCAGCAGCATGAATAGTGTCTAGTGCCATTAGAAAGTGGTTATTTGCTTTCAGTTCATTTCAAGTTATTTCTTTCAAGCTTTTTCTTTGCAAGTTTAGAAAGTAGTTAGAAATCACCTGTAACACACACTCACTCATTTAGAAATCACCTTACACACACACTCACTCATCTGTTTATAAAATCTCCATTCCATCTTAGGAAGATAAATTGACCACAAACAACACCCCCAAACGAAAAAAAGATCTAAGAGGTTGCTTAAGTACATATAGTACACCTTCACTTCATCAGCTTACGAGCCCCGGGTTGACAATTAATGACATCAATTTAGAAACACTAAATTGACTAAATAGTTCCCTGTGCCACAAACTCATTGAGAGCAGTCCCATCGCTCCTAGGATCTATGGGGTGCCTAAGATTCACAAGGAAGGGGCCCCTCTGAGGCCTATCGTCAACACCATTGGTGGTCCGACCTACCTTCTAGCCAAGTTTCTTGCCCTTAAACTTAAGCCCCTGGTTGGCCGCACTGAGTCCTTCATGAAGGACTCTGCATCCTTCATCATGGAGCTCAAGGATATTAGGCTTAACCCAGAGGACATTCTTTTCAGCTTTGATGTGGTCTCCCTGTACACTTGCATCCCTATAAAGGAGGCCTTGGAAGTGATCTATCGCCTAACAGATCCCGATACCGCTCATCTGGTTGAGATATGTCTCACTTCCACTTTCTTCTGTTTTGAGGGTGAGTTCTTTGAACAGACCTGTGGTGTTGCCATGGGTTCCCCCCTCTCCCCGATTGTTGCGAATCTTTTTATGGAAGATTTCGAAGCCAAAGCTCTAGCCTCTACTCATCTCCTTCCCAAGCTTTGGAAAAGGTATGTAGATGACACTAATGTCATCTGGTCCCATGGCCTAGAGGAGCTGGATCACTTCTTCAATCACCTCAACAGTCAGTCCTCTGCTATTAAGTTCACCATGGAAAAAGAGGTCAATGGTTGCCTCCCTTTCCTGGATATTCTTATTTCTAAGAATAAGGATGGCTCTCTCTCCCACTCTGTGTTCCGAAAGAAAACGCATACTGAGCAGTATCTTCATGCCGATTCCCATCATTTCCCGGCTCAGAAGATGGGTGTTCTTAACACCCTCGCTACTCGTGCCCTTAGGATTTCGGATAATGAGAGCTTGGATAAGGAGAGATCCCATCTCATTGATGTCTTTGTGGAGAATGGATATAGTAGGCGCCTTGGTCGGAAGGCTTTCCTTAAAGCCTCTAGAAATGCGTTAATTAAGAAAGAACCAAAGGAGCGCAGACTAGGTGTCCATCTTCCTTATGTCCAGGGAACCACAGACAAGATTGCTCGGATCCTTAGGAGGTTTGATATTCCCTCAACCTTCAGGCCCCTCAGCACCATTCGTAATTCCCTCCGATCGGTGAAAGATCCTGTTGACCCTAAAGACATGAAGGGTGTGTATTTGATCCCTTGTTCTTGTGGGACACCCTATATCGGGGAAACAAGGCACTCCATCCATCAGAGAATTTGCGAACATGCAGCTGACCTGAGACATGGGAGAACCAAGTCTTCAGCATTAGCAGAGCATGTGGATAAGACCAAGCATCAAGTTTGTATAGAGGAGGCCAAGGTTGTTGCCAAAGTTGCTCAGTTCCATCATCGTAAATTCAGGGAAGCTATTGAAATTGAAAGAAGGCCTAACAATCTCAACAGAGATGACGGCTGGAAGATCAGTAGATGTTGGATCCCTGCCCTTTTGTCTTAGTGTTTCTTCCCCTCCCCCCCCTTTTTTTCTTTTGCGCTTTCGTCGTTCCCCCTGGTGCCTTCCTTTCTTCCTTTTCCTCCTTGATCTTTGGTTTCCTATTGGATTTTTTCCAGTCCTTCGCCTTCTTTGTTTCTATGTCGCTCTTCTCGTTTGATTCTTTTCCTAATTGATATTAGTAAATATAATCTTAACTAATATATATAGGTATATATATTATTAGTATTTATTTATTTATTGATGTTTTATTATTACTATTATTATTAGTATTATTATTCCTCTTATATATATATATATATATGTTAATTTTTTTACTTTTTTTAATAAATAATTTACAAGTAAATTACCTTTTTATACCGACCATTAAAATTATGTTATTTATTTATATATTTTTATGAACATCCTATAATATCTATATCTATATATATATATATATATATATATATATATATATATATAATTTAATAAACAAATAAATTAACTTTTTATACTAACCTGGTATTTATTTATATAATTTTATTAATCCTAACATTTTCTTATCAACCGAATATTATTATTTTAATTAATATATATATATAAGTAATAATTTAAAGAAATAAATGTGTTGGGTGTGGAGCCTGATTATCTTCTATAGTACCGGCATTTTGGACCCCAGTTCAAAATGGGGCAGCAACGCCGCCCGAAAAATGATCGCTGCCGTGGGGGTGGAGCCCCCCCCTGGCGGGGGGTTTCGGGGGCAGCGCCCCCGAAGCTAAAAACAGCTGTAAAATTGCCTTGTAAAAGTATAGTAATTTCTAGTCAATCTGGGCCGTTCATTAGGCGGATGATCTGACGGTAGAACTTATGTTTAGTTTAGGGTTTTTTGCCCTAGAAGGCAACCCCTCTCTTTATATGAGGGCATTGTATTTGAGGCTGTGATATAGATGTGTATTTCGGTGAGCGAGAAACATAGAGGTGAGACTGTGAGAGAAAACAGAGGATATTACAGCGGTTTTGCTGTAGGTTGTATCTCTTCATTTTGCTGGATAATAGAAAGGAAGGACTGGCTGTTCGGGGTGGACGTAGCCCAAACTGGGCGAACCACGTATATCTGTGTCTCTCTTGTTTTGTGCGTCTTCTGTGTTTATATTTCTGCAATATTTTATGTGTTCCATTGCTCCGTAATATATAATTTTCTAACAAAATGAATTAAAAAAAAGAAGCAACTAACCATTCATTTATTTTTACCTAATTTAACTTGGTTCCATAAATAAAATAATAATATTAAATTAATAAATGAAAATTTGACCTGGGTCCTAGAGTAAAAAATTAGTCGTTAATCTTTTGTAGCCGTTGGAGTCTCTACTTAGACTATTTAACATGCTAGACTGGATCTGTTTCTTCAACTTGTCCTGATGATGAACCACACTAGTTGGTTCGAAACGCGTCGACAAAGGTCTTTCGAAAGGTATAGTGTTTCAGGAGTGGGCACAATTGCTTTTCAGAGGGAGCATGGAGCTCCTATCACCTTGACAAATGTGAAGTATGTGCCTGGACTGAAGAAGAACTTGGTATCAGTCGCAGTGTTGGAGGACAAAGGCTATGATGTTGTCTTCAGTAAAGGAAAGACGTTCCTTAGACACATCACCATGAGACAGGTGAAACAGATCAGTTCACGAGTTAAGAACCTATATGCTCTTGAGGTTCAAGATGCATGCAAAGCCTTGAGGAGCAAGGGAAATGTTAGAGACTTGGTAGTTGAGAGGGAGAGTAAATTACCTCTCAACATGCAGCCCTAAAAGAAGTCCCAGACAATTATGGAGGAGCCACAATGGGAGAAGCAGAGAGGAGACCGAGTGAAGAGATCCACTCATGTATATACCTCCATTAGGGGGGAATTTCGATCCAAGGCAAAGCGATCACATGCATCCATACCTCCAGGTGTGAGGTGGGGTGATGTGAAGTGATAGTCCCATGAAGGCTAAAATTGGGCAGGGTCCATTGAGAGGTTTTATCTCATGGATCGTACCTTGCTACGGGAGCCCAAAGTACATAGTAGCGGGAGGAATCAGTGGGATTGATGAAGTGAAAGATCAAAGTGACAGAGGCTAGAGCAGTTAGATGTTGAAGAGCATAGAGAAGGATTGACAACAGTGCATAAATGCAGAATCAGCAGAAGCGCAAAGTTTTCAGTTGACAGAGGCAATAACAGTTAGAGACTTTGATGACAGATGCATCATACTGATTCCTGTTGGATGTTTTTTTTTTTGGAGTTGTTGGAGCAACAACACTAGATATAAGTGTTGCATGCATAACATTCCAAAGGTTCACGATCGTGATCAAGTTGTATTCCTTTCTTGTTGAGAGGGAGTTATGAAAATAGAAACAAGAAATGATAAAAATAGAATCCAAAATATTCCAATTTTAATATGTCCTTGAATTAAAATCAAATTTAGTCTCACCAGCTACTTGAAAATAATTAATTAATTCATTATGGATCAATTAGTTGGAGAAATTCAAGTTAGAAGTCTTTCTGAAGTCCTGCAAGAGTTATCCCTTAATTAAGGAGATAAGATTGAGTTATATTTGATTTGTAATAAGTTAACTCAGTTTACTAAGTTAAGTCTAGTTAAATTAGTTCCAAACTATTTAAGGAACTAATTGTGAGTTATCAGTCAGTTGATGCATGCATGCACTCAACTAGTGTACTCCAGATAATTGAAGATTCCCTCATCAGAAACTCATGCATGTCTATTCTGAGAAAGACCCAATTGAGATTAAAGACAAGGAAAATGTACTATCAGTTTCATGTGTTTTCCTATAAAGGAAACTAATGCATGTAGTCAAGGTTCCTTGAGGATTGTGCAGTTCTAACAGTGTGTGAGAGTAGTGTTCCACTGGGTGAAGGAGATCATCCCAGAGGAACTGCGCAAGGAAATAGGAGCTTGGAGGGCAGAGGAGAAGGCTTGTGAGAATCTTTGATTGCCTGTGAGCATCTAGGAGGATTGTACTGAGAGTTGGTTAGCTGTGAGAGCTAAAGCTTTGTATAATTCTGATGTACCTTATATGATAATACAGATAGTGGGGTTTTTAGCTGAGGCTTTCCCTTGAGTATTTTCTATGTTTCATGTGCATTGATTATTCTTCTTCTAGTTATATGTGCTCAGTTCGATCTTGCTCAATCTTTAAGCTTCCGAAAATTGATAGTAGAAGTAGGTTATAGTATTTTGCTTTGGTACATTGCATTATCAGGTTAATCTACAATCAAATTTTCTTAGAGCGAGATTTGTAGAGAATTTGCAGAATTTCTACATGGTATCAAAGCTAGCTTATCTATAGAGAAATTTCTACATGGTATTAGAGCCTAGTTTATTGGAGCTGTGAACAGTATACAGAGAAGAGAATTCAAAGTTTGAAGTTCGGGGTTGCAGGTGCAAATCGAATTCATATCATACTTCAATTGAGATGGGACATTATGCGACTAAATTCCCATCGAAGAAGTCCAAGAAGGGATCCTTGGAAGGATCGGAAGGTGAAGCATTAACCTCTCAGTTCGAAATGGACTTTACCCTCATCGCATGCATGGTGTCATTGATGATGGGTTGTGTCTGGTATCTTGATAGTTGAGCCTCATTCCACATGACTGACGATAAAATTTTATTCAGTACCTTGGAGGAGAAAGACCTTAAGATGCGCATAGAGATGGGTGATGACGAAAGGTATAGTGTTTCAAGAGTGGGCACTGTTTCTTTTCAGAGGGAGCATGGAGCCCCTATCACCTTGACAGATGTGAAGTATGTGCCTGGACTGAAGAAGAACTTGGTATCGGTCGCGATGTTGGAGGACAAAGGCTACGATGTTGTCTTCAGTAAAGGAAAGGCGTTCCTTAGAAACATCACCACAAGATAGGTGAAACAGATCGGCTCACGAGTTAAGAACCTGTATGCCCTTAAGGTTCAAGATGCATGCAAAGCCTTGAGGAGCAAGGAAAATGTTAGAGACTTGGTGGTTGAGAGGGAGAGTAAATTACCTCTCAACATGCAGCCCCAGAAGGAGGAGCCACAATTGGAGAAGCAGAGATGAGACCGAGTGAAGAGATCCATTCATGCAGATACCTCCATTAGGGGGGAATTTCGATCCAAGTGGGCAGAGGGATCACATGCAGCCATATCTCCAAGTGTGAGGTGGGGCGATGTGAAGTGATAGTCCCATGAAGGCTAAAATTGGGCAGGGTCCATTGAGAGGTTTTATCTCATGGATCGTACCTTGCTACGGGAGCCCAAAGTACACAGTAGCAGGAGGAATCAGTGGGATTGATATAGTTAGAGATAAAAGTGGCAGAGGCTAGAGCAGTCAAATACTGAAGAGCGCAGAGAAGGATTGACAACAGTGCAGAAAGGCAGAGTCAGCAAAAGCGCAAAGTTTTCAGTTGACAGAGGAAATAGCAGTCAGAGACTTTGATGACAGATGCATCATACTGATTCAGGTTGGATGTTTCTTTTTTTGTTTCTGGAGTTGTTGGAGCAACAAAACTAGAGAGAAGTGTTGCATGCAAAACATTCCAAAGGTTAACGATCGGGGTCGAGTTGTATTCCTTTCTTGTTGAGAGGGAGTGTTGAAAATAGCAACAAGAAATGATAAAAATAGAATCCAGAATATTCCAATTTTAATTTGTCCTTGAATTAAAATTGTGAATTAAAATCGAATTTAGTCTCACCAGCTGCTTGGAAATTATTAATTAATTCGTTATGGATTAATTAGTTGGAGAAATTCAAGTTAAAAGTCTTTCTGAAGTCATGCAAGAGTTATCCCTTAAATTAAGGAGATTATCCCTTAATTAAGGAGATAAGATTGAGTTATATTTGAGTTGTAACTAATTAACTCAGTTTACTGAGTTAAGTCTAGTTAAATTAGTTCCAAACTATTTGAGGAACTAATTGTGAGTTATCAGTCAGTTGATGCATGCATGCACTCAACCAATGTACTCCAGAGAACTGAAGATTCCCTCATTAGAAACTCGTGCATGTCTATTATGAGAAAGACCCAGTGGAGATTAAAGACAAGGACAATGTACCATTAGTTTCATGTGTTTTCCTATAAAGGAAACTAATGCATGCAGTCAAGGTAAGGTTCCTTGAGGATTGCCCAGTTCTGACAATGTGTGAGAGCAGTGTTCCACTGGGTGAAGGAGATCATCCCAAAGGAATTGCGCAAGGAAATAGGAGCTTGGAGGGCAGAGGAGAAGGCTTGTGAGAAGCTTTGATTGCCTATGAGCATCCAGGAGGATTGTACTGAGAGCTGGCTAGCTATGAGAGCTAAGACTTTCTATAATTCTGATGTATTTCCACCTTGTATGATAATACAGATAGTGGGGTTTTTAGCTGAGGCTTTCCCCTGAGAATTTTTTGTGTTTCATGTACATTGATTCTTCTTCTTCTGGTTATATGTGTTCAACTCGATCTTGCTCAATCTTTAAGCTTCCACAAATTGATAGTAGAAGTAGGTTATAATATTTAGCTTTTGTATATTGCATTATCGGGTTAATCTATAGTCAGATTTTCTATATGGTATTAGAGCGATATTTGTAGAGAAATTTCTACATGGTATCAGAGCTAGCTGATCTATAGAGAAATTTCTACACAACTATTGGATTTCATTCACAATAAGGGAATTCACAAATTACAACAGATCTTTATATCACACAGTGATAACATCAATAAACAAGCATGGAGAGGGGCGATGGAACTGGGTTTGCTAGAGGTGCATATACATGAATGGGTGGTATATTTATCTTATCTTAGAGCTGTAGGTATCTCACTACAAGAACAACATGCCAAATTGAGTTGGAGCGGGAAACTTTGTAAAGGAGTCCCAATGGTGAAAGAAATATACCATAATCTGTATCGGAAACTGCATACTACCACATACTACAATTGGATAGAGGTTATTTGGAAGTGGGACATTCCTTTAAAAATATAAATTTTCTTCTGGCTTGCGATAAACAACAGAATTATGACCTGCTATAATCTTCAAAGATGAGGGATAAATGGACCGGGCATATGTGTAGTATGTAAACAGGGATTGAAAATACTGAGCATCTATTTTTTAATGTCCGTATGCGATGGCATTATGGGACGAGACATTTCAAACATTGAAGATCAAACCTATACAACGCTGTGGCTCGCTTGCTACACATATGAAAAGTTGGTTTTTAGTTTAAAAAAATCTCAAGACCCTCCCTCTCTTCATATTATGGACTATCTGGGGTAGTAGGAAAGCAATCATCTTTGAACAAAAAACAACTCTGGTTCGAAAAAATATTAATAAGATTATATTTCTATATGATGAGATGGGACTAAAAAATAAGAACAAAGGGGATAGGAATATCAAGCTCAAATATATATGTGAAAGTATCTGGTGGGATTCTTTGATGGAGCATGTAAAGGGAGGTTGTGCAGATGTGGGGCAGTCATTGTTATAAATCCATGAAAGTTCTACCATTTTTGGTGGGAAGGTGGGCAGGGTACGAATAGTAAGGCATATCTCATCGTCTTATGGGTTGTACTCATAGTGGTCAAATGGTTGCGGATGGAGCGTATTCAGATATTTGAAAATGCAAAAGGCATCATAGAATGGGTGCAAGACAACATAGATTTCAGTCCTCCAATCCTCAAAAACTGGATGACACGTATTCGAGTTCTTGTTAGTACCTTTCAATCTGTAAATTTTGATCACATTTACAGAGAACAAAATTGGATTGTTGATTTGATGTGTAAGAAAGGGATGACGAAAGAAACAAGTAAATTTTTCTTTTCAGCTTATGAATAGGGGAAATTGGTCAACAAAGGTACTATCAACTACTCATAGAAGCATATGTGACAATTTTGGGAATATATAAAAGCTTAAAAATTGTATAGTTATACATGTAGGGGGAGTGCAAAATAGAGGTTTGTTTTTTGAGAAGTTGTTTCATTATGGATGAATGTATTAGGATAGTTACAATCAAAAGATAAGTAGACATTAAATAGACATGTGTGTATTAAGAATCATAAAATACAGAAGATGGAAAAGGAAAAGTCTAGAGAGAAACAATAATTGTCTATATATTTGAACATTAATACATGCAATTTTATAGAGTGTGACATGTTAAAGACCTTAATATCAAATAAATATTCCAAAAAAAGGTTTATTCATAAAACGATAATAAATGGATAATCTGAAGAGCTTATACTGAGAACATTAATACAAACCACTGATACAATGAATGAGCTCATCTTTGCTTTTTAACGTTTTGTAATTTGTTGTTTACAAAGTACTATGGTATAGTATCTCTGTGCTATTAGGGTCATTATGATTGCTCTCTATTAGTTGGCTCATGGTGGTATGTAATGTGAAAGGATTTACGTAAACATATTTTAGAGGGTCAAGCACCACAAAGTGTTAAATAGGTTAAGTATTTTCTTTTTTATATGCCTAAATATTGCTCATAAATATAACAAATCTATCAAGCTCTATTATTGTCATTAGAAATACAAAATAAAACGAATTACCTCTACTGTGAAACAAATTACGGTCACAAATGTGGTCATGGACGGGACAATGATGTTTTTGATTACCCCATGTTAATCTAACGTGCGACGAGACACCACTGAAAGATGAAGGACAAATTAGGGGGCTAGAAAAAAAAATGAGAAATGGAAAATGGGTAATTATTATTATAGGCATCAACGTTGTGCATCTCTAGCAACACTGTGGAGCAGAGGTGCAGGAGTGAGGAATCCACCGTTCTCACTTGCAACAAATTTGATTATGTATTGACGTTGGGCGATGGACCAGGCAGAACAACACTACAAACACAAATGACATGACCCGAGGAAAGCATTGGGCTTCCTCTGAACAATATTAACACTCTCATTTTGGGTTGTTTTCTGCTATGACATAGGTCGAGCTTTCAACTAGACAGGAGCCATATTTTTCTCAAGATTACTATTGCTTCCTCGACTAAAAGGAGTTGGAGATCTTTCTCGGGAATTTCTTTTAGATATTTTTGGTCTACAAGGCCGATTATTTGGCACAGGGCCACATCTCCGGTTCAGGTAGCACCCCACAACTGCCATATCATATAAAGAAGAACTGAGAAAGAGGAACTACGGATTCAGAATATTTACATTTTCTACTACTACTCTCTTCTTGGTGGTGGTAGGAGAAATGACACTAAAAACTTCATTCTCTACTTCAGAGAAGAAGAATTGATAACTTGTTTTAACTAGACACAATATTGTTATTAAAGCTATACATCGGTGGAGTCTTCGATCGGAAAGGAGTTGGGGACACTCACTGATACAATTGTATCTTCGAATTTGATTTGTTTGTGATTACAGATGGAGTCTTCGACTAGAAGGATCTAGTGGCACTTGGATTTAGGGTATTTTAATCGTCTCAGGTAGATTTAGAAATTGCTTACTTGACTCCAAGTCTCTATTTCGAATTAGGAAGGAATTCTAACTAGTAAAGAGCCGATTGTTTTCACACATATTACCTATTGAAGTGGGATTTTCATTATTATGATGGTTTTCCGACAGGTATAAGGATTCATGATCATTTCCTTACCTCTTTCCTCCCCGTCCTTGCTAATCTTCTCGGAAAATTTGAATTCACTGGGAACTCCCCAGAGAGCTTCATCGGAATCACTATACAGGCCGAGAAAGCCGTTTGCTCCCACAAGCCCCTCTCTCCATCTTCCTCTTCCGACTTCATGATGAGTGACGAAGGGACTTCTTCTCAAATCGCTCTTGGCCAACAATAACGTTCCAAGCCTCATCCCTACAATAAGGCCCTGAAAGTGGTCTCCGGAGCTCCGTCGTTGACCCTTCGTGCAGAAGCATACTGGGAAAGCCTTGAACGCCTTAGACTGTAGGCTCTGGTTGGCCGGTGGCACCATTTGAAGATGACGGGTGAACAGATTAAAGCTTGGGTCAAGATTCGTTGGGTGCCTGTATTAAAGTACTGCTCGAAGGTCAACATTCTCCATAATGGATGGATATGCTTCCACTTCCTCTGTCAAGAGGACACTGAACTAATATTGGAAACCCCTTGGGTCAAGGGAAGGGGATTTCTCTTACTACAGAGGTGGCAAGTTGGCTTTGATCCTTTCAAGGCTATTTCTCGACAAAACCTGGTTTGGGCTAAGCTGCATGGGCTGCCTCTGGAACTATGGAATGAGGCAGCAATTATTGACATTTCGAACCACATTGGTTCTTTCTACTTCTGGGATGAAAGCAATTTTGGCCAGCTCGACAAAAGAATGGCATGGGTTCTGCTTGAAGTTGATTTTGGTAGAGGACTATTGGTGGATTTGGAGATTCAGTGGGGGACTTCCTCGTTCAGAGTTTTCATTGATTACTGGGGAATCCCCTTTCGGTGCTTGTTGTGCCATGATATGGGACACCTTAAATCCACCTGCCCTTGGAGATTTTCCCCACTCGATGTTTTCACTTCGAGGCATCATTCAAACCGTCTGGAGTCAGGACAAGGGGAGGTTGTTCGTGAAGATCTGGTGCAGGCCCAGTGTTTGCCTTCAGGTTCCTCCAATCCTACTCTATTTTCTGAACATCCTACTGTGAATATCTCCCTAGATCCCCCTCCTCCCCCTCTACGCCTCCATGGGATGGCTGGGGATTTCCCTTTATCGAGATCAGACCCTTCTAACATCGACTTCGAAGAAAAATTTTATTCTCTTGTTTTTGCGCCGACTCCTTCTTTCTCGGTGATTTTTGCCTCGTCCGGTCCTGTTCCTGCACCCTTTTTGGGCCCCTCTCTTGCTCCTGCCCCCGTTGGGGCTTTCCCTTCTGCCCTCGCCACTCTTGCTCCCATTTCTCCCAATAAGGACCTAGAGGCCATAGCCCTATCCTCGTCCTTTGAATTAGATCCACTACAGATTCACTGCTCCTTTTTTCTTCCTGAAAAGGAAAAGGATTTGGTCCCCCATCTCAAAGGAAGAAAAAGGTCTCCAGGTACAAAAAATTCTCAGCCTGTCTCCTGGAGTCTAGCGATCCTTCACTCAGCAGTGAAATTTCTTGGCCAGTTGTTTCAGACAGTCCTCGGGCCCTTAGAGGGATTGCGCCCGCTTCATCGATGCCTCCATGATCATTTTGTCCCTGAATATTCGGGGCTTTAGTGCGGCTCATAAAACCAGGGCACTCAAAGGACTGATTCGTCTACATAACCCTTCTATTATCATTTTTCAAGAGACTCTGTGTTCACATGAGAACACCTAGGAAATTATGCTCTCAGTCTGTCCTGACTGGTTCATCTGTGCCTTAGACGCAAGGGGACATTCTGGCAGACTGGGTGCAATGTGGAACCCTTTCCTCCTCTCCCTTCATGCTTACAAAATTGATGTTGGCATTATTCTTTCTGGATATTTTTCAGGCTCCCCCTTCGTCTTCGCATCATCAACCTTTACGCCCCTTATGCTAGCAGACGTTCTTTCTGGGAAAAGATTGGTGACTCCGACATCCTGGGACTACAATCCATTATCCTATCTGGGGACCTCAACCTAACAATGGGGAGCAGAGAAATTTGGGAGACAAAGCGATTGTGGATCCATTATCCAATTTCTTCCGAGATTTTTTCAATTTGTTCGCTCTGTGTGACATTGTTCCAGGCACCATCGCTCCCACTTGGAGGAATAGACGCACTGGTTCAGAGGGCATCACGAAGTGGTTGGACCGTTTCTTCCTAAGTCATTCATTGATCGGAACACTGTCGGGGGTCTCGTCTCAGATCATTTTTTCACATATTTCTGACCACCAATCAATCCTCCTCTCTTGGGAAGGCAAGGATTCCAAACACATTTTTCCTTTCAAATTTAACTCTTCGTGGCTTCAAAATGAGGATTTCAATGCATTGGTGACTGAAGTTTGGTGTCACCCCCATCTCCCTCCTTCTGCTGATCAGATGGGTACTTTTTGTGGTAAACTTCGGGCTCTCAAGAAGGAGGCCCGCATTTGGATCAGGGAGAAAAAAGTTGTAGATAACAAGGCTCTCGTTGATATTGAAACCGCCCTTGGATATTTCAATGACCCCCTTGACCCCTTATATTTTTCTGATCACTATAAAAGCATTATCATGGATTTGGAGGGGAAAAAGAACCACATTCTGCTATCCATGGAATCTGAATGGTGCCTCAAGAGCCATGCTTTATGGGTTGCAGTAGGTGACAAAAACACTAAATATTTTCACTCATGTGCTAATCTCAGAAGGCAGAGGAACTCGATCAAAGGCATCAAGGGTATTGATGGCATTTACTACCATGATAAAAAAGGAATCGAGCAAGAGGATTTTCACCATTTCAGCAAATTTTATGAAGCTCAAGAACAACATTTTTCCTCACATCTTGAGTCCATAACATACTTTCCCCTCATGTTTGATCAGGAGGAAAATTTATTTTTGGCCAAGCCGATTCTGCCTGATGAAGTAATTGAAGTGTTAAAGACCTGTGCGAAAGAGAAAAGTCCCAGTCCTGACGGGTGGGGGGTCGAACTCTTCATTCACTTTCAGGATCTTATGCTCTCTGACATTGTTGCGCTT
This sequence comes from Pinus tabuliformis, assembly GCA_031772625.1. Classification (NCBI taxonomy): domain Eukaryota; kingdom Viridiplantae; phylum Streptophyta; class Pinopsida; order Pinales; family Pinaceae; genus Pinus; species Pinus tabuliformis. The sequence continues at coordinate 48,401,531 of CM062820.1, forward strand.
GCAGAGGAATCCAGAATCAAAGGATATATTTCTAGGGCAATGAACGCCACATTCATTTCACTAATCCCAAAGAAGGACCCTGTTGCCCTCTCGGATTATAGGCCCATATTGATGTGTAACGTAATTTACAAAGTTATCTCCAAATTGATAGTAACCAGGATCAAGTAGACCTTATCTGCTCACATCTCTCTGGAACAGATGGGGTTCTTGGACGACAGGCAGATACTAGATGCCATCGCCATTACGCAAGAATGTATTCACACAATGAAATCTGGTAAGAGGAAAGCTAGTTTGCTTAAGGTTGACCTTCATAAAGCCTTTGATAGCATTGATTGGGAGTTTCTGCGAATGATTCTTCATAAGGTCAGCATGTCACCTCCCAACATTAGCTGGATCATGGCATGTTCCGAGTCTACTAATTTCTCCGTGATCATTAATGGATATCTGACAAATTTCTTCAGGGCCCATAGGGGACTTTGGCAAGGCTGCGCCTTATCACCTTTTCTCTTCTTGTTGGTCATGGATTGTCTCAGCTGTATGATCAGTACTGAAAGGGCCGTGGGGAAGTTCCATGGTGTAAAGATTAACATAAACATTCATATTTCTCACCTTATGTTTGTAGACGACCTGCTTTTCGGCGACATGAACATCATCGAGGAATGGGTGGTCTTACATAACATCATTACCACTTTCAGTGTGGCCTCAAGGTTACATATGAACAAAACCAAATCTCTGGTGATTTCCAGTGACACAGAGGAGCCTAGATGCAGGGAAATTTGTTAGCTATTTGGTATTACTGTTGTAACTCTCGATGAGGGATTTACTTACCTTGGTTTCCAACTCAAACCCAACAACTACGACAACAAGGACTGGGGCTGGTTGATTGACAGATTTAAAAAGAAATTCATTGGATGGTCACACAGGTGGTTAACTATTGGAGGCAGGTTGACTCTCATCAAATCTGTTTTGCAGAACATCTTTGTCTTTTGGATGCAACTCTTTATGTTGCCCTTGGAGATCTGTTGTAAATTGGATGCCATTATGGCCAATTTCATTTGGTCAGGGACGGATTTGAAGGGAAAGCTCCACCTGGTGAGATGGAAAGTCATTGCCAGGCCTATTGATGGGTGGCTAGGGTATATTAGACACCCGCTCTTTTAACAAGCATTGATTATTAAGAATCTGTGGAGGGCAGTGACGAAAGACAACATTTGGGGTCACCTCATTAGTGATAAATATATGCAGGGAAGGCCATTTACTCTATGGCTCAGGGATGGGGCAAGGAGGACCAACATTTCTTCCTACATATGGTGAGGCATGACAAAAAACAAACAATTAATGTTGGGCTTCATGAGATGGGAGGTGGGGGACGAAAAAACGACATAGATCAGTCTGGATGCTCTGAAAGGATTTTAGGGTAACCATTCACTATCAGTTGACCTCATAACCACCTTACACAACATGGGCATTCACCATATTGCTCAGATAAGTAGGCAGAATGAAAATACTCCTCTACTACAATCCTGGGTAAAGGCAGACGAGCTTGGATTAATCGGTCAGAATGCTATTGAATGGGAGGTCTACCTCACACAACTCTATGACGCTGGCATCTCCATCCATGAAGGGGAAGATAGACTATTGTGGGAGGGTAACATGAAGAAAGGAAAGCCAAGTGTCAAAGACATATACAACAAGCTTCCATTGGCAAAGCGATATTTTGATAATAAAAATTGGTTCCAAGCCGCATGGAGATGGGTGATCCCATCCAAACTCATTTGCTTTTGCTGGCTAGCATTACACAACAAGGTTCTTACTTGGGATATTCTGAGGTGTAGGGGATTCCATGGCCTGGGCATTTATCCCCTCTGCTGGAATCACAATGAAGAGATTAGCCACCTCTTGTTGCGTTGCCCCTTCACTAAGGAAGTTTGGGCAGGTGTTCTGCATTGCCTGCAGCTGGGTCCTCCAGGTCAACATCAAACCCTTCTTTCTTGCCTATGTTTCTGGCTCCGAAAAGGAAATAAGTTCCATGCTAAACATCATTTGGTGTATTTGGCGAAGCAGAAACTCGTATATTTTTGAACAAAAACAGCTGGTGATTCATGAGGTTATTATGAAGGTTGTTAATTATTTTTCAGAGATCGGTCCCATTATGAGACAAATAAAGAAGAGAAAGATAACTATAAAGGACCTGAAGGGAAAATATCCAAATTTTCTATTCGATTTGGGCAAGCTAATGAAGGCATTGTAGCTGTGGAGTAGTCATCATTCTAGAACCTGGGAGACTATATCACTTCTGGTGGAAGGGAGGATAGGGCACTAACAACAGAGCCGAGATCATAGCACTATGGGGTGCTCTTTAGTTTGCAAAATGGTTAAGACAGGAACAAATTTACATTCATGGAGATGCCAAAAGCATCATAGACTGGGTCAGGGATCACTCCTCTTTCAACCCTCCTATCCTCTCCAATTGGATGGGGCGTATTAGGAGGTTAGCTAATAGATTTCAGAACATAACATACACCCACATCAAAGAGAGGTATTTACTCTGATCCAGGTAAGCTTTTTTTTGTAGCTTAAGCACATGGCGAGCTCTTAAACTTTGGGTCCTTCTCCTCTTTATAGTGCACAGGCTCTATGTTGGAAAATGTAATTCCTACTTGTATCAGTTGTGACTTTCTATGTAAAGGAGTCTGTTCCTATTCTGTATGAGTGGTTATATCTATATGTCCCTAGTTTGGTGTGTGGTTGAGATATTCTCTCAACCAACGAATTGTGTGTCCAAGATAGTTTCCCTATCTTGAGACACCACTTCTTGTATATATGTAATATCATAATCGATCAATGTGAATAGTTTTTGTACTATCAAATTTTATCTTGGTACCAGAGCCCGTTTGGGCCTAGTCCTTGGCCCCTCCTGGGCCAAGGGAAATAAAGAGTTTGGTGAATGTTGTTTGTTCATTCATTTTTTGGTTTGTCTATCAGACTTGTTTGCTAGAGACTTGAAATCGACGTGGAAAACAACAATCTGTTGATCGCTTGAGCTGACCGCTGGCAAGGAAAGGACGACTGAATACCTGAAAATCGCATTTGGTGTTGTATATTGTGCGAATGCATTGAAGGATGGGCCTAGTTTGGTAAATTGAATGCAACCCACCTATCCCATAATTCACTGTGTGAAGCCCGTGAGAGCCACCATCTGCAAGTTAGTTCTGAAGGAGATGGGTCTGCGTTGGGAGACTGTCGATTGTCGACTATAGAAGTGGAGGCGACTATTGGTTGTCGCTATGTCATTTTAGGCTCAACCTGCGTTGTCCATAGGTTGTTCTAACCCTCTAAACAAGAAATGTTGTGAGAAATGTGACCAACTCTGCATGGAATCAATGTGACCAGCGGTGTGAGGAAACATCATGGGGAGGCATCATGTAGGAAGTAGCGAGGGTTGCATGAGGAAGCTACGCGTTGGGAAGCAACATGGCACAACGGAAAAGGAGGAGGTGTACTGTAGACCAGTGCAGTGAAATCTAGTGTGAGGAGATCCACTTGGCAGCCAGCGTAAGGAGGTAAGGGAGAAGTGCGAGGTCATATCCGTGCCTGGCAAGGTGCGATCAGAGGTCTTGGAGTGTTAGTTTTATGTTGAGTAGAGGCATCGATGAATTGGTTCTGTTTTGGTGGAAGAGTCGTGATAAACATTGAGATGGTCAATTGGCGGAACATTCTGGAACGCTGAGCAAAGGCAATGTTTTTCATAGCGATAAGGAGTAGAGCTGGGGTGTGATAGCATTGCAACTTGTTTGCGATTTATGATAGCGTTACAAAAAGTCGTGATTTGTGACCTACCCACCAAAATGGATTTGTAGCTCTTTGTTCTGAGATGTTGTTGAAGTCATCGTTGCAGAGGAGGAAACAACACAATTCTTTTGTTTCTTTGCAGGCGGTTACGGATGCTGAGATCCTTTGCCAGGAGATCGAGATGTGTTTGCTTGGATGCAGAGTTTCGACAGGATTAGGGGCTCCCTGCAACGTGGCGTGAGCGGATCGATTGGTGGATCTGCGTGGTCTACCTGTGGTGGATCTGGTGGATCGCTTCCGACGTGGTGGTGAAATGTGGCTTCCATGACTGAGTCGAATTTTCTCTCTGGCTGCTTGTGCTCCTATATGGGTTGTGCATTTGAAGCACATGAGTCAAAGGCACAAGCAAGGCAGTGAGCGTGGAGGCTGAGACTTAGCTCGAGCTTGCTTGGAGGTCGAAATCTGTGCTGTGGAGCTAGGATATCGAGTGCATGGTTTTGTGTTATAGTTTTGCTTCTGGAAATTTAACCAGAAGAGGGAGTGCAAACACCGCCACTAAAGCCAACTGCTCTTGCAAGACCTGCCGAACCTATTCAAGTGTGATACGTGCAGCTTGATATCAATCTTGATATGCAGGATGAGTATAGTAGTGAATACACTAGTGAGGAAGATGCTCGAGCTGCACAAAATCTAATTGGGCAGTTAGAAATTGCTGGTCGAATCATAAAGGTGCCAATAGTGTCTGATCAAGTTGACTGCAGGATTTTGGGACTAATTCTACTGATTTTCATAATAAGTACACCGTGTCATGGTACTTTTGGCTATTATTGAAGTGGCATTGGTCTGACCAACTATTGTCACAATTCTGAGTGTGTGTTGGAACTGGTCATTCCAGCGATACACAAATTTGCAGTGTATGATGAAGACATGAGACTGAAGATGGCATTAGAAGAGTTGCATCAAAGATTAAAGGATGATGGATAGTGAAGTGAAATTTTGTTAGAGTTTGTAGAATAGACTCATGATGATGATGTATTATGAGTCACACATTGTAATTATAACAAATCTACATGTTATTGTTTTGTAATGGTGAATTTTGGTCCTTGAAATGTTTTATGTACCTATTATAAGACCCAAAGAGGCATGCACACCCTTTGTTATGTGTTCCCTCTGTTAGAGAGTTTTCACACTATTATCACTCTGATATTTCTTTCGAAGTTAAAGAAGGAAGAAAAGTCAAAGGTAACCACAAACCACTTTTGGAGATCAGGACCTAGCCTTCCTGATGCTCAGAGAGGGCTCTCTCTTTATAATTTAAATTTTTAGTTAAGATGATTTTAGGCTAGTTATTGTTTGCACTTGGGTTTTGGTTTGAATTTGGGTGGTGGGATCACTTTACTTATATGAATAGAGATTTGCTTTTACCATTGGGCTATGGGGTCGAATGTCAGACAAACAACACTGGATTCAGTTCTAAAAACAGTTTCTACAGGACAAGATAGATGAGTTACTATAGATCTCAAAGGGTAAATGGTGAAATGGGTTCAAATTGGATCTAGGGAGCAATTAAGGGTTCCCTAGGCCGAACTCTGGAAGGAATGAAAGAAGTCAACCAGGATGGGAGAGCAATTAAGGGTTCTCAAATCCGGGTATCAGAGGAAAACATGTAAATGACTAACTGTGCAAAACAGAGTGTACTTAAACAAATTCTGAGTGATATCTCCAGTTAATTCATTCAAATTTAGAACACATTTAAGATTATGAAACACATAAGAAGGTAACAAAATCAAACAAAGAAGATACTTCACTGCAAATAGCTCATCTCATGAATCCTGTAGCGAAATGCTTTTATTACTTGCTCCAGTTTGTTGACTTGAAAGTGGTACAATCACCCTTAGGTTTTAAGATCAAAATAACTCTACAAATGTAAAATAATCCACCCTAATACTTCGAATTATGAAGTATTTATACAAAAAGGAGTTACAAAATATCTCAAACTGCATTGAGAACTAATCTAGGAAAAAGAAATATCTTCATGCAAGAAGATAGAGACAACTATTGAACTACTGCTTGCTGTCCCTGTTATTTAGGTTCTGTTGGCTTTGCTCTTTGATCTTTTGCCCTTTAAGCTGGTTGGTTGTTTGGTCTTCACGCTAGATGTTCTGTTTTACTTTAACCTTTCATCTGATACACTTTAACCTTGCTGACCTGTCAATATCCTTTTACTGTGTTGTTTTACTTTTTACTGTACATTTATATTTTATTGTGTATTTACTACAATAAATCATTCAGTTTTTCCCATCTTTCCTCATCTGGTAATTGGATATTGAGCATCTTTCTGTATATTTCATCTGCCTTTGTATATTTGGAAAAAGTAGGCTTATTATGAAACAGGTGGTTTACCTCATGCTGGAGGTAAAAAAGTTTTCAAAAGTCTGATACAACACTTTGCCTGTTGGTAAGCCCTTCATGGATGAAGTGATTACCTATTCTCTGCCCACTTCCCTGATCTTCTTATTGTAATCATGTGTCATTAACTTGTCATTTATTACTAAGGGATTAGGTAGTCCCTTTTCCTTCAAAAGTTCGAACTTAACCATGAACCTGTTAACGACTAGTTGCATGTTTTGACACTTATATTCTAAGTTCAACATCAAATTCCTCTTAGTGAGGACTTTTCTGACTTCCAAAATTGTACCTGTCCTGTCAGGTATCTCAAGTTCTTGCAGCTCATACTTATTCTTGGAGTTGAGGAAGTGGATGATTCTTGCTGCTTCCTCTGGCATATCTCCAAGTTCTGCTTTAACCCTTTGAATGGCTTCTGTAGCCTGCTTTATTAAATCTATTTGTTCAAAAATAACCTGGATGGATGGCCAAATATCATTGACAGAGTCAATGATATTGGCCCACAATTGCTCTTTAGCCTTACCTATAGGTTCATTGAGTGTCAGTTCTTTCTCCAGGATTTTTATTCTTTCATTCATCCTTGTAGCCTTTTGTTGTTCTTCTTTATGCATGATCTGGGCAAGTCTACAATTTGTCTCCAGGCTGGTGACTTTCTCCTTCAGTCTGTTCATCTCAGTGGTTTGAATGGACATTTCTTCCATTTCTTTGACCAGCTTGTTTGCTTCATCACTTGTGGAGGCTGTTGCTGTTGATCCTGTTGCTGATGTAGTCGGTGCAGATGTTGGTAGTGCAGTGGCCATTGGAGCAGTGGGAGCTAATGATGCTGCCAAAGTAGAAGGTACAACTGTGGTCACTGTTGGAATGACAATTGCAGGAGCATTATCAATACTAGCTTGTTTGAGCTGAATCAAGCTATCCAACTCTTTCTCCATCTCCTTTAACTGGTCATTCAGTTGCAGCACTAAGTCCATCATTTCCTCATGATTGGTCTGGCTTTCTAGGACTTCCTTTGTCTGTGGATGTTGTAAATGAGGCAACTTGAGCTGTTTCTTGAGGGCTGTTATGTCCTCATTCTTCTTTTTGATTAGTTTCTCTGTGGCCTTAACATCACTTGGGTCATGGCCCAGTTCAATAACCAAGTCCTCCAAGGACTTTATCCTGGTGTCTTTAGCCTGTGAAGAGGCCCTCTCCAATTTATATTGAGCTGTCACATTGTCCAATGAATCCTACAGCTTGTAAGCAGCCATGGCCTTTGTTGTGAGGGTGGAGTAGATCATTTCTCCAGCCTGCTTGTGAAACTCTATCTGATCAATGGGATGAACATCCCTGGCCAAGACCTCAAAATTAGTCTTCTTGTAATCTGCTGAGGTCTTTGGTTGCTGTACAGTGGGTTGCAAAAATGAGACCTGCATTTTTCCTTCTTTGATGTCAAAGGCTAACATCAATCTGGTCTGGTTTGGTGGTGTAAGCTTGAGGTATTTGGCATATGTCTCTACTTTCAACTTTTCATTCCTCATCTTTATCTCTTTAAATCTGTCTTTGATATCCTTTTCCTTGTCAGCTGGCCTGACAAAGGAAGAAACCTCCATACTCTGTTGTCTCTCTATCATCTATGTATTGGAGGTTGATGGCTGCTGTGTTTCCTCTGATGCAACTGTTTTTCCACTTTTCTGTCCCATTGTCTCAGTGTCAGTTATTTCCTTTGAAGCAATGTTCTCCTCCTGTTCAAAGACAAGATTCAACTTGGGCCTCTTGCTTGGATCAAACATCTCATCAATAGTCTCCATGGCAGAGCTAGATGCCTCCTCCATGTTCCTCTTAGGATTCTTCTCTTCATTGGCTGGGGTCTGAAGGACAGGAGGAATGTTCATTGGCTCCCTTTGTTCTAGAACCCGCAGGAAAGAGTTGTGATCAAATTGTCTTTCCAAATCAATGAGTGTGTTCTCTACATCCACAATAGTGTTTTCCATATCAATCAAGGTGTTCTCCACCCACTCATCCTAGTTAGTAAACTGTTCAATGTCAGGTCTTGGGTGGTGGATGTATGCTCCCAACTTGACCTTGAGTCTAAGCTTGTTTATGACCCTATGAGGGTCATAGTGCCAGATGAAACTGTTTTTGAATTTCATTTGTTGAAGTAACCTGTCGGCCTCTGGTCCAACCTCTCTGTCGTTGCAAATGAATGGGCCCATTTGGTTTTTCACCTTGAACAGGGTTTTCTTCCTATAAGCTAGGAAGTGGACCTCATCAGATCTAATGATTTGTCTGAAGTATTCAAGAGCAAATATCCTCATAGGGAGGTATTTGGGCAACTTATAGGGGGCTAGCTCATAGCCATAAATTCTGATCTCAGTGTGGTTTTGGTACAAGTACCAATCTCCCACCTTGCTGTTCTTGGCCAGTTGCAGTACTCTCTTGATCTCTGGGCTGATTCTAGGCTGAGTCTTAGAAGTCAGCATGTTCATGACTGGGTACACAAAGGAGTCTATGAAATCTTTGTAGGTGAATGTTGTGGAAAACTTTTGGACCAAGGGTGTCTAGTAGATGACTGATCTCTCCTTTCCCTTGGTGTTCAATTTCTAGATCCTTACAGGGAACTTGTCTGTCTGGTAATATAAAAACATATAAAACAACATTGAAGAGTATTTGAAAACTCTTTTAGTGGGCAACCTAGTGAATTGTTTATGCATTTGGTATGCAATGAACTGGACATAATCAAACATGATAGTTGGAGGCTTGCCTGGAGTAAAAATGGACAAGAAGGCCAAGATGACCTCATCCACATGTTCATCTGTGGTATATCCAAGGATGCATGAGAGCATGGTTATTATGTGCCTGCCAATCTCTAAAAAGAAGGTGGCAGCATAGGGTGGAGTATCTTTTTGAGTATGGCGCTCTTCAATGATGAAATTCTGGAAAATTTGGTTGATTCTGACTAGGTCTAGTGTGATGTACAGGTCTAATATGTTTCCAATGGACAAAGGGGTCAGATTAGGACTAGGCTGGATTTGCAGCATCTGGTTGATAGACTCTGGTGTAATAGTGAATAACAATTTCTGGTTTGGGGCAACTATAGCCCTTTGGCTTGGGATATAGTAGGGATGACAAAAGTGTGCAATATCAGGGAATGGGTGAACCTCTGGGAATTTGTATTTGGGTAAATTGGACTCCCAAAGGTGAATGTCATCTATATGGTTTAGGAAACTATCCTTACTCCAACAGTGGATTTGCAGAAGATGTCGTGGAGTAGCAATGTCTTTAATTTGGAAATCCCTATCTGCTAGGTCCAAATGGTCAATGTCCAGGTGAGGGGTTGATATAGGTTTGACATCCAGGGAGGTCTGGGCAGACATATTTGTGATGAAATGTGGAAATTGGGCTTATACAGCTCTAGAAGTGAAGTCTGAATGTATCTGGTTCAGAGATAGGGTATTGGCAGTTTGCAAGATAGGGGTTTTGGTATTTTAGGGGGAAATACTCTCAATTCAAAGGGAAATCAGTTAAATTCAGTTAATTATTTCTTGAATTCATGTACGTTTTAAACTGAGAGGGCCGTTCTGGTTCTTTGTTGAAATACCTAGAATTTGTGGTTCAAGATGCAAATTGGTTTTGAATGATGGGTGCAGAGGGTTATGTGGCTTCAGTCACACACTAAAGAGCTGAACTGGGCTTCCAGAGCATGTTCGGGATACAATTGGTGGCCACAACTGGTTGCAGAAGCTCGGGTTTGCGCAGGAATGTTTAGGAAGCTTTTGCAAAGAAAACGAGCGAAAAGGGTGAAAATGGGGGTCTGCGGCCTTTTAACCGACAACGGTTAAAAATTGGCGCGGAAACTCGTTTAGTGAACAATGATGGTTTTTTCTTTCGGTGGGGAGGTAGTTTAGGGAGCCATCACACTGCTTTTGAGCGATGGGTGGTATTTTCCCGAGAGCACATGATTTAACGTGGTGCTGCCATGTAACCCAAGGGGGCTCAAGCAATACCGCCCATATCATGTGCTCTCGGGTTGGTAAAGGTTGGAAGATGGGTGGACGTGATATGGCTGAGGGTCGTAGGATCTGAGGGTGTGTTGTGCTCTACAACAACCCCCCATTTCATATCATCTTTATTTATAAATATTAACATATGAAATGGGTCCCTTTAAAGTTCAATTGGTATCAATACTTTTATATTTCAAAAGGGTCTGATAATCAAATGAGCTCATTTATTTAAGCCTTTCGAGGAACCATTTTTCAACAAATAAAACAATCTTTTATTATTGCGATAAAGCGATCGCAAGATCGCATATCGCAATGACATGGAAAACGCATATAAGTGTCACATTGGTCTCCGCCGATGCGATTTCGCTGTCGGCGATCGGCAATACTCCATACACATCTTACAAAGCACATAAGCTCCGACGCGACGCGATATCGGCGATCGGCTATCGGCGATACTTCGTATGCGGTCAAAGCATCTTAAGTCATTTACTCCGATCCGATGCAATTGCGCAATCGGCAGTCGGCAACATCCCATGCACATTAATAAGGCGCCCAGGCCTTACCCCCGATGTGATGCGATATCGGCGATCGGGGAATCGGCAATTCACTCTAAATGCACCTTGTTATATTTCTTCACACTAATCCGATGCGACGTCGCAATCGGCGTTCGGGAGGATCCTATGCTTATGATTATATAATACCTATTCTCCTAAAGCGATGCGATATCGCTATCGGCGATCGGAATTTCAAAAGGCATAGCTTGAAGATCTAAAGTATTATTGATATCCAATCGATAGAGCGCGGATTTCGAAAAAGCCGTTAAATGGAGGGATAAGGTGATGTATTCGTATTTAAAGTTTTGCCCCTTCGATTAACGATCACCTGCGCTCAACCGCCAAAATATCCATTGCACGCTTAAGGGAGTCATTCAGCCGGATAACGGTGTAATAAGCATTTAAGGAGTAGCAGGCCTTAAACAACCATTTAATATATCTGTAATATCTTCTCATTGATTGGATCCGCAACCATTTTTGAGAGTTAATCTCTCGGCACGCTTCGATTGATATATCTCTCCCACCATAGGTCCTCGTTATTATATTTCTATGTTACGGTTTTTCTTGCCTTTGTGCATAATTCATCTTTCAAGAGAAGCCTGAGCATGATGGGAAATAAATCTAAGAAGACCGCGGGTTCCGCTGCTACATCAGTTGCAGGAAAAGCTGCCGCATATAAAAAGAAGGGCTTAATATCAGATACTACATGCACGAGTCTTACCAGAGCTACATGGCAGGGCACGTATAATCTGCTAGAAGCCGAACAACCAGTGGTAACAGTGACGGAAGCTACTGCGGATCCTACGCGCAAGTCTGATTGCACTCTCAAAGACTTAGTCGACTCTTTCCTTCACAGGATAGTGGCCAGAGAACAGATTCTCCCCTACACAGACGTCGTGCGATGGGCAATTGAGGAAATTCCAATCCTCGACAGAACTTTTAGCACCAGAGATGGGAGGATTTTCGGATCGTTCAAGCCAGAGCATCTAAGGCAAATGTATGATTTTCTTGAGCCAGAGAAAGTGTATAACAAGACGTTCCTGGAGAAATTTGCAAGTGATAATGAAGTGGAATCCAAACCCATCCGGGATTGGAGGCAGAATCCAGCCAAACACAAGCACGAGTCTTCTGGTAAGTACTTAGTCGATTCTTTGGCTTCTCCCTATTGCTATGCGGGGATAATGATGTGTAGGCTATGGGGATTACATGACTCTGCTAACTTTACCATAGAGATGGTTCCTCTAATGGAAGCAACAGTAAACAGCACAATTATGGATTGGGCCACTATTCTCTCTGATAAGCTAGCCGTAGCTGTTCGTGATTTTAGAGCTAATTCTGTTGTCATTGAAAGGAAAATTCCCCCGTTTTATTACAATGCATATATTTTAGATACATTACGTTTCAATTCTGAGTTTTCCGTCCTCGGTTGGAGGTGGACTGCCCAAGACCCCTCACCCATTCATATATACCACCAAAAATTGTGGAAATCTTCTTACAAGCACCATTTGTACCAAATCTGCAATGGCTTTATGGTTCCCATTCATTATTCTAATTTTGATAAGCCCATTCCCAAAATCTCCTATCTAGCTTCCTTTGATTTACTGACGGTAGCGAGTTGGTTTGGAGAAGAGAGATTTACCTACATTAGGGTTTTCGGCAGCCAAGCCAATCCGCATGTTCTCCCTTTGTATATTCCAGATAAACTGCTAGCAAGAGAAATCGCCTATCAAATTATGGCAGAGAGTACTACACAGACTCTCAAGAAAGAAAAGAAGAGGGGCTGGCCCTCTTTTCCCTTGAGAATTGGTGTCTATACTCTGCATGATCTCAAGCATGCAGAAAAGGAAGCCACAAAGATTCAGTCCTTAACCCTGGCCACTATCCCAAATAGGCTATATGATCCAAAGAAAAATGCCTATACTGCATTGGAACAGGCCAAATTAACAAAATTTGACCATCAAGAAGATTGGTTTGACGACCTATTCGTTTCAGTCGAAACAATAGGTCAAGCTAAAGAACTTGCTCGATTGAAATATAATGATGAAGGGTTAACTGAGTTCAATAAACTTAGAGAGCAGAGGTTGCAAACTCTGCCTCTAGATTTACTGGCAACAACCCTAGCGACATCTTCAAGCGAGCCTGGTCAGCAACAGTCAAGCCAGCCTCCTGTTATAACAAAAGATCAGAAGAAGCAACAGGAGGAAAGGCAAAAGAAGCAACAAGAAGAAAGGCGGAAAAAAGAACAAGCGGAAAGGCAAAAGAAAGAACAAGCAGAGGAACAGCAGAAGAGGGAACAAGAGGAGAAACAGAAAAAAAAACTGGCAGATAGGCAGAAAAGGGAACAAGAAGAAAAACAGAGGGAAGAGCAAGAGGAAAAGCAGAGGAAAGAGCAGGAAAAAGAGCGAAGCAAGTCCCAAGCCGAGAAGCAGAAACAAACCACCATTGATCCCGAATTGCTCCAACAGTGGAAGCAATTTGACTCTATTATCAGTGGAATGGAATGTTCCAAAGATACGGACACCTCCAAAACAAATGACACATAGGACATCACTTCTCCTCAGGTTCTAAGTGGAACCAGCGGCCCACCCATTTCTAAGGATGTTGAGGTAATTCCTAAAGACCGTTTCGATCAAATCATTCTCTAGGTGGAAGATATTCCTCCCTTGGATGTTTTCTACAGCCCAAGGCATAGAGCAGTTGTAAAGCGATCAAGGAAAAGACGAAGGACTGATCAACCTTCTATCTTTCCAGAGCAAATAGTCACGGGTAATGTAGTATGGAAGGAGGAATTGGACCCCTCCGATGACCTAACAAAGCTGTCACAGTATGCAGGTGCCTATTCTGCAGCGACTATCGACAAGGCATCGGAGGTAAGTCTTCTACTGAAGACTAAGGACCAAGAAATTTTTGCACTACAGGCAGAATTGACCGAGACAAAGCAGAAGGCAGCGCAAGCAGAGGAGCAGTTGCTGGTACAACAACAAATGAATGATCAATTAACCTAGCAATTGCAGGAAGAAAGGCAAAGGATTGACCAAAATGCAATCCAGAAACAAATTAGGAATTGTCAGAAGCATTGGCACAATTGAGAGAAGCAAATGAACAAATGATGAAAACGAAAGACGAGCAAATAGCTCAATTATCATCACGGCTCGAAGTCATAAAGGGCACCCAAAAAGTGGAGGATTTCAGAGCAGAGGCATCGCAAATAAACAGTGCGTTAATATCGCAGATTAGGCTCCTATGTAATCAACTCACTGAGGCAGAACCATTGTGCGAGCTAACTACATCAGTATGTCAGCAGGTAGAGAAGGCCAGGAATGAGTTAGACCAAGCTGAAGAAACCATAATCGCATATCTTGATTGGCAAGATTCTGATGTGGGAAAAGCAGCGAATTTGCCTAGAATCCAAGAAACATACAAGGACATACTCTTTACAGAATGGCACACTCAAGTGATGAAAGCAGAAAGGGCGGCTTCAAGATGTAAATTAACTGCCAGCAATATGGTTGATCTGATCAACAACACCCTCTACTTGGCAAACATGATCTCCCAGTGTACACCTGGAAGCATAACAACAACAAATATGATTGAGCAAACAAGTTATCCTGACTTAGAGGAGAAGGGGAGATTAATCGCTGGGGTTAACACTTTGACTTTCGATGCATATTGGCTCTTTCTGATCAAGCCACACACACAAAGGTCTGCCCTCAAGTGTTTAACTGATGCACTCGGGTGTATAATTCCCGATATTCAAGATGCCACATACGTTGCTCAGCTCAGTTCGCGCCTCAACAAACCGCCTGAAGTAGAGCCAATGCTAGCGATAAGTCAGCTCAGGTTTAAAGGCAAAGAGCCTACCTGATGAATCATTGCCGCCGATTGCCAGATCGCTAAGGAAGATAGGATGAATATTTATTGATGCCAATTATGTAGGATTTCTGTTTATTAGATATTTAGATTAGTTTAGTATTTATAGACCCTTTCATTGTTTTTGAAAGGGTCGTAAAGTTTTGTAACAGACTTAATAGACTGAAGTTTGCACTATTGTGCTTCCGTCAATATTCTTTTATGAAACTGGGCCAATTGTTCTTAATTTAACAAGGAAGCTTCTTTATGCAATTGTGCACTATTGTCATTGTTGAGGATGTTTTTTGCGTTGAAGGAAGAACTACAAATAGCGATTGATATTTAGGAGTGTCACGCAGCTCATATGGTATTTCTATCTATGTCTGAATTCATTCCTTTTATATGAATTATTATGAGATTATTCTTGCTATTGTTGATTATATGCATGCGCTGTAACAACAGATCTTTATTCATTCCACTATTGGATGTTTTACGATGTGCCTTTCCTTTCAATCATGCATGTGACAATGATATAAATGATAAAGTGTGGTAATCTTGTTTTAATTGCTCTGTTTAACTATTTAGACACAACAATCTTGAATGAATTAACATCTATGCCTTAAAGATGGAGTCATCTATATGCTTGTCTTTAGACACAGACCACTTAACGCCACGCTTTAGAGCTCAATAAGTTCCCAGGATAGATCATAGTTATTATATTCTTGCTGATAGTTTTAGTTATTCGCTCGTCGCTAGCATAGTTTATAATCATCCATCCATCCCATTTATCCACCTCTGGGAAACTGGTCCCATTATCCCCAGTCGGAGCCACCATTTCAAACGGAAAAGGAGCTGTACTAAGGTCCGGACCGGGTGGTTATCCCCGATGTTGTTGCAGCGATTTTCGAGGCATCGACATTTTTGGCGCTAGAAGGAGGGCCATCAACTGTGAATGGCACATAAGCCAAAACCTATAAGCCATTCTTATAGTAATTCTCCCTCCGAATCCCCTCGATCTTTCCATTTGCATACTGGTTCGCCGGTATCCAAACAAGGAGAAGGGGAATCAACTACCACTGCTCAAACCCATCATACTCCAGACCAATTAAGTCTTGAATCACCTGAAGTCCAGTCTCTTATCCATAAACTTCAGAGCTTCTAGATTTCGCCACAGAAATCTGAGGTATCGCAAAGCAGTGCGACTTCGCAGTTCAATTTAACTCATCCTCTCACCAGACTTCAGAGCGAAAAACTCGGTATTGAACCCATTGAGTTCCCTTTACCCAGAAGGAAAAAGGCGAAGAAAATTATTGAAGGATCTGATAGTGGAGAGCTTTCATCCACATCTTCCATTGCATCTTCCCCTCTGCAAAGTCAACCATCCACTTCCCCATTACATATTGTTGTTCACCAGGGATTAGAAGCCTCAACATCCCAACCTGCTAACTCCTTAGCATTAATTTCTTCCCATACATCTGGAATTCCAACAGTAGTATCAACCACTGCTGCTATTATAATGGCAGATCCATGGACCAGGCCAGGTGCAGTCAACATGCCTGCACCATTGCATCCTTTACCGGATGCTCCTGAAAAATGGCTTCCTAAATTTAACCCAGATGACGGGACCCAGGCTGAAGAACACATTAATAATTTTATGTTAGCAGTCAACTTGAAAGGAGTAACAGAGCAAGATGTTGTTGTTAGACTCTTCCCTTACACCTTGCAAGGATCAGCGGGATCCTGGTATTTTTCCTTACCCTCTGGTTCAATTACCAGTTGGAACACTTGCCAAGAGCAGTTTCTTACCAAATATGGAGATGATAGGTCCTTAGCTACTTTAATAAATGACGTCTCCAATCTGAGAATAGAGCATAGGGAACCAATAAAGGAATTTAATGCTAGATTTAATAAACTCCTGAATAAAATCCCTACAGCTTCCAAACCAAGTGAACAAATTCGAAGCGAATGGTATATTACCGCCCTACCTGCCAATATAGCCATTTTTGTAGACAGGGCCGGGAAACCGACCTTAGCTGAAAACATGAGAGAAGCACTTGTTGTGGAAAAGCGCATCAATGCTCTAGAAAAGAAAGCTGCTTTGGAAGATAGAAAAGCCAAAAAAGTCTCATTTAAAGAGGATTCCAAGAAGAAAACCCCGAAAGACCCATACGACATGGAGGGTTTGCAAAAAGTCCTGAAAACTTTGTCTAACGAAATGGTTGAAATAAAGAAGCAGGTGGCCGAAACCTCAAACAAAAGACCATTTAGGACTTATAAGAAAACTGAAACAAAGCCACCGAATGTCATATCTAACGCAGATTCAGAGCAAGAAGAAGAGGAAGAGGAAATGACCTCACAAACTGATGATGAAGAAGAAGTAGCTGAATGCCACGGAATGTGGGATTTTATACTCCCTAACTCTGATACCGATAACGAAGAAGAAGCCTTCCCGGTCACTACTAGAAGTAAAAGTACTCCTGAACCTGCCCAGGCAACTTCAAAGAAAAGGAGTGCAGGTGCTACCACAACAAAGGAAAAAGTTCCCCCAAAGAAATCGCCTGTAGTAGTTCCCCAAAACCAGCCTTCAACTTCTAATTCTCCTTCAACATCCAAAACATTAGTGGTATCCGATTCAATGGAATATAACATTGTTGATGACATGAAGAAAACTAAAGCAAACATAACTATGTTTGAACTTAGTAAATTAAAACATCAGCAAAAATTACTTCTTAAAGAATTGAATGTTGTTCCCTCTACACCCCTTCCCAGTGCAAAAGCTGCTAATGATTCAGGCCAACCTCCTCCAGGTATGGTTGAAGCTATCGATTCAGTTCTAATCGGAGATAGATCTAATTCTCATACTCCACCCTTCCTGCTGACCTATGAGATTTATAACAGAAACCTGCACAACTGTTTAATTGACTTAGGGGCATCATCCAACATAATGCCAGCTTCAGTTTGCTCTAAACTGAATATTGAACCCCAGAAGTCTGCCATTCATATTGTACAGTTGGACAGGACCAAAGTGCAGGTTGTGGGAGAAATTAATTCTGTAACTATCAGGTTGTCTGCCGATCCTAGAGTTGTACAGAGGATTGACATCCTAATAGCCGATATACCTGAATTTTACGGTTTAATTTTGAGTAGGGATTGGTCCGAAAAATTGCATGGGTATATTTCCACAGATTGGTCACATATGTGGCTTCCCTACAAGGGGAAGCCAAATCAAATAAGGATCGATCGAGAGAAGCACATGACCCACACAGTTACTGAATTTGAGCAAGAAAACCAACCTGTAGCGTTCAACAACAACATTTTGGGGAATTATTCGTCAGAGTCATTCTTTGGCAACTTTGTTGCCCAACCATCTCCTTTTTCAGTCAATCATTTTACATCTCAGATTGAAAATTTTTCACAAACTGATAAGTCTAGATGTTTTAATGATGCTGAGGAAAATGTAAATACTTTTGTTAATACTTCTTTATTTTGGTCTTTATATTTTGATGGCTCTAAGTCCAGCGAGGGCTCGGGAGCAGCTTGCATTTTGGTTAGTCCTCAAGGAGAAAAGACAATGCTGTCTTGTAGGTTAGAATTTGAATGTACTAACAACACAGCCGAATATGAAGCTTTAGTCCAGGGATTATATAAAGCAATCGGCCTTAAAGTGCAATATCTAAAAGTATTCGACGATTCGGAAATTATTGTTAAACAGGTGAGGAATGCAATTCATTGTCTTTCAAATCACCTCAAGCATTATCAGTCACTAGTACAGGATCTTACCTCACACTTTTCAGCATTTAATATTTCCTCCATTCCTAGGTCGCAAAACTCGGCAGCCGACGTACTAGCCAATGTAGCTTCCAAGCTCCTACCTTCTGAAGACTACAGCCTTGATAGATTTTCCGTAGAATTACTTTTTAGGCCTTCAATTCCCGACAATGTCACTAATTGGAGAGTATTTAACCATGATGAAGATATTTTGCAATTTCTAACTTCTGAAAAGTCCTATGACGATCAAATTATTGAGGAAAATGACCATGATCTACAAATGAAAGAAACACCTCAGGAAAATTCAATTCCTAAACCAGTGGTGAAGCTTGAAGATCTTTATGATATCAAAGACAGGTTTAAACCTGTAATTAATGCAAAGCTTCAAAGTTCTACCCTTAGGTTTGAATTGATAAATCTAGGTACTGACCATGCTCCTCAAAACATTAATTTAGGACTAGGACTTTCCTTGGAAGAGAAGGAGGCATTCATTAAACTGTTAAGAAAAAACAAACAGGTCTTTGCTTGGAAGTATGACGATTTGAAGACATATGATACATCTATTATCCAGCATACCATTCCTATGCTTCCTGATCAGAAACCAATTCAGCATAAGTTAAGAAAAATACATCCAAATTTAGAGAGCCAGATAAAGTCGGAACTTAACAAGCTCTTGAAAGCCAAGATTATTTTTCCTGTCCGACACTCAAACTGGGTCTCTAATATGGTGCCAGTCAGAAAGAAAAATGGCGACAGTCAGAAAGAAAAATGGCAACATTCGAATTTGTATTGATTTCAGGAACCTGAACAAAGCGAGCTTGAAAGATAACTTCCCATTACCTACTATGGAGCAAATACTCCAATCAGTAGCAGGCTCTGAATTGATGTCCTTTCTTGATGGATTCTCAGGATATAACCAAGTTCTGGTTCATCCTGATGATCAACTTAAAACCACATTCAGAACAAAATGGGGAACATATGCGTATCAGAAAATGCCTTTCAGACTTATAAATGCAGGAGCGACATTCCAGAGAGCTATGGATATAGCCTTTAGAGGGTTGATTAATCGAACAGTAGTCATCTATCTAGACGATATTACTGTATTTTCTAAGAAGAGGTATAATCATTTGCATGATCTAAATCAAATCTTTCAGCGTTGCAAAAGATATGGTATTTCTCTGAACCCAAAAAAGTCTTTCTTTGCTCTTGATCAAGGAAAACTCTTAGGTTTTATTGTATCCAAAGATGGCATTTATATCGATCCTGATCGGATCAAGGAAATCTCTGAAATCCCTTTCCCACACAATAAAAAGTCGATGCAGTCATTTTTAGGCCAGATCAATTTTGTTAAAAGATTTGTTCCTGATTTTTCTCAAATTATCTTACCACTTCAAACAATGATCAAGAAGAATTCAGTCTTCAAGTGGGGATCAGCAGAAAAGCAAGCTCTTGATGTAATCAAGCAATCAATAATTAATGCCCCAGCCTTGAATACTCCAAATTTTTCTAATCATTTTACATTGTATACCATTGCATCCGACATGTCTTATGCTGCAGCTCTCACGCAGCCAAATGCTCACAATTTGGAAGCACCCATATCATTCTTCAGCTCAAATCTTCAGGGTGCCGAATTGAATTACTCCGATGTAGAAAAACAAGCCTTTGCTGTATTTAAAGCAGTCAAACATTATAGACCTTTCCTTTTGAAAACCCACACAAAAGTGATAGTTCCTTTCCCGGCAGTTAGGCAACTATTAATCCAAAAAGAGCTGGGTGAAAAAAGGGCAAATTGGGTCACAACGCTTCAAGAGTATGACTTAGAAATTAGGCCAGCAAAGATTGTTAGGGGTCAAGGTTTTTGCAGGATATTGGCAGGAGCATCCAACATTCCAGAATCAAGTGATACAGATCAAACTCAAGAAATCAATTAGATAAGTGTTACTGATTCTGGATCTCAATATGCAGATTTAATCTTTTATTTAAAGAATGGTTATGCACCTCCGAATTTGTCTTACAAAAACAAAAGGGCCATTAGGTTAAAAGCGAAAAATTTTACAATTATTGATGACGTGCTTTTTAGGCAGAATTATGATTCTATCTTGTTAAGATGCCTTGAGAAACCTGAAGCCCAAAAGGTTTTGCAGGAGTTACATGATGGACCAGCAAGAAGACATTTCGGAGCTGACACAACAGCTCACAAAATTATTCATGCTGGTTACTATTGGCCTACTCTGTTTAAAGATGCCCATGAGTATGTAAGGAAATGTCTCAATTGTCAAACTGCTAGTGGAAGACAACGTAAACCAGCTTTCCCTCTGCAACCAGTCAATATTGAACAACCATTT
This sequence comes from Pinus tabuliformis, assembly GCA_031772625.1. Lineage (NCBI taxonomy): Eukaryota > Viridiplantae > Streptophyta > Pinopsida > Pinales > Pinaceae > Pinus > Pinus tabuliformis. Next base: position 48,422,225 of record CM062820.1, read on the forward strand.
GAGCAATGGGGATTGGACATCATTGGGGAGATTACTCCACCATCTTCCAAACAGCATAAGTATATCCTTACTGCTACTGATTATTTTACTAAGTGGGTTGAGGCAATCCCTTTAAAGACAACAAATTCTGAAGCAATCATTGAATTCATAGATCAATTCATTATTACCAGGTTTGATGTCCCAAATGCTCTTGTTTTTGATAATGCATCTTAGTTTTCAGGCAATGCTATGTTTGATTTCGCTATTAAAAGAGGATTTAAGTTAAAATATTCTGCTAATTACTATCCCCAAGGAAATGGTTTAGCGGAATCTACTAATAAGAATCTGATTAAAATCATTAAGCGAACTATCGAACAAAATCAGAGAAATTGGCACAAATCCTTAGTGTTTGCATTATGGGCTGATAGGATAACACTGAAAGCTTCTATTGGAACTTCTCTGTTTAATCTTATATATGGAAAAGAAGCAATCATACCCACAAATCTTGTTATTCCTTCTTTAGCCCTAGTACAGTTTCTTGAGGAAACTCCTTCCTCTTCTATTCAGTTTAGACATGACCAAATTCTAAAATTAGAGGAAGAAAGAGAAAAAGCCAAGGTTATCCATGCCAAACATCAGCAAGTCATCAAAGCAGCTTTTGATTCAGTCTCGTCCGGTTCAAAACAATTCCAAGTCAGTGATTTAGTTCTGAAATGGGACAAAGCCCATGAGGACAAGGGTAAACACTCCAAGTTCCAGAAGTTGTGGCTTGGACCATTTCAGATCTGTGAGAAGATAGGCCATTCAACCTTTATATTGCAAGATTTATCAGGTTTGAGAGACTCTCTCCTTGTTAATGGCCTTATCTTGAAGAAATTCTTTAACTGAGGAGGTAACCCCTTCTCCTTTCATTTCAGTAGGATTTTATAGTTTGTAGGATTTTTAGGAAATAAGGTTGTGAGATGTCTCCCATTGACCTTTTGCTGTGTTTGAAAAGTTGTCCCACAGAACTAGTATGAACATTTGCTTTTAAAATGATAGAACTTTTAACCAAAAAGGATAATTTCTAGGAAATTAGATATCATTATATTCTGAAATCACAATTCAAGTTTTGTCAACTCCTCTCAAAGCATAGAAATATTGTAAATCATTTTCTGTTTTCAAATTGGTCTCAAAAGGTTATCAATATCAAGATAGAAATCAATCCAATCTCAGCATCTTCAACTCTTACCCTGTCATCCATTTACTCTTAAGGAGAAATTTGTTCACCCCATTCACTAAAGTTTATGATTATTCAGAGTGTAATTCTAAAATATAAGATATTAAAGATAAGAGGTCTTATTACAAGCCTGCTTACCATGTTCATAGAGAAATAGTTTATCTGACATTACCAATACTGCAAACCAAAACAGGGTAATGGCTTGAAATTACAAGACAAGGGGTCTCATCACGAGCCAGCTTGTTCAGTTAGACTACTATCAGTGAATGGCATTGTCAATAGCTGGCCACCAAACCAGGACAATGGCTTTTTATCTTATCAACAACAGAAAAGGAAATGAAGTACAAAATATGAAAACATATTTTGAATTCATTCTGTTAATCACACTCTTAATTGGATGGGACAATGGACAATCACATGGTTAAAAGGTATCCCTGTCGAAACTATAGATGTTTGCTGGCAGCAGAGGCTCTACCTATGACATATGAGTTTACTATAAAGGCTGATTTGGAAAGGTATTCTATTTTATCATTATAAACCAATAAAGGCCTATTTTAAAGCTTAGAATGTTTTTATTTTCTTAAAAAAGAGGAAGTCAACAAAATAGTTTCATTTTTCTCAGAATACATAGAAATCTAGTTATATTAGAATTTTCCCCATTGATTGAAACTCTATTTTTGAAAAAGCTTAAGTGTTTCTATTTTTGAAAGAGATAACTGGTTCTTCCAGCGAATCGCCAATTGTTGTGCTCTACAACAACCCCCCATTTCATATCATCTTTATTTATAAATATTAACGTATGAAATGGGTCCCTTTAAAGTTTAATTGGTATCAATACTTTTATATTTCAAAAGGGTCTGATAATCAAATGAGCTCATTTATTTAAGCCTTTCGAGGAACCATTTTTCAACAAATAAAACAATATTTTATTATTGCGATAAAGCGATCGCAAGATCACATATCGCAATGACATGGAAAACACATATAAGTGTCACATTGGTCTCCGCCGATGCGATTTCGCTATCGGCGATCGGCAATACTCCATACACATCTTAAAAACGCACATAACATAAGCTCCGACGCGACGCGATATCGGTGATCGGCTATCGGCGATACTTCGTATGCGGTCAAAGCATCTTAAGTCATTTACTCCGATCCGATGCAATTGCGCAATCGACAGTCGGCAACATCCCATGCACATTAATAAGGCGCCCAGGCCTTACCCCCGATGCGATGCGATATCGGCGATCGGGGAATCGACAATTCACTCTAAATGCACCTTGTTATATTTCTTCACACTAATCCGATGCGACGTCGCAATCGGCGTTCGGGAGGATCCTATGCTTATGATTATATAATACCTATTCTCCTAAAGTGATGCGATATCGCTATCGGCGATCAGAATTTCAAAAGGCATAGCTTGAAGATCTAAAGTATTATTGATATCCGATCGATAGAGCGCGGATTTCTAAAAAGCCGTTAAATGGAGGGATAAGGTGATGTATTCGTATTTAAAGTTTTGCCCCTTCGATTAACGATCACCTGCGCTCAACCGCCAAAATATCCATTGCACGCTTAAGGGAGTCATTCAGCCGGATAACGGTGTAATAAGCATTTAAGGAGTAGCAGGCCTTAAACGGCCATTTAATATATCTGTAATATCTTCTCATTGATTGGATCCGCAGCCATTTTTGAGAGTTAATCTCTCGACACGCTTCGATTGATACATCTCTCCCACCATAGGTCCTCGTTATTATATTTCTATGTTACGGTTTTTCTTGCCTTTGTGCAGAATTCATCTTTCAAGAGAAGCCTGAGCATGATGGGAAAGAAATCTAAGAAGACCGCGGGTTCCGCTGCTACATCAGTTGCAGGACAAGCTGCCGCAGATAAAAAGAAGGGCTTAATATCAGATACTACATGCATGGGTCTTACCAGAGCTACATGGCAAGGCACGTATAATCTGCTAGAAGCCGAACAACCAGTGGTAACAGTGACGGAAGCTACTGCGGATCCTACTCGCAAGTCTGATTGCACTCTCAAAGACTTAGCCGACTCTTTCCTTCACAGGATAGCGGCCAGAGAACAGATTCTCCCCTACACAGACGTCGTGCGATGGGCAATTGAGGAAATTCCAATCCTCGACAGAACTTTTAGCACCAGAGATGGGAGGATTTTCGGATCGTTCAAGCCAGAGCATCTAAGGCAAATGTATCATTTGCCTGAGCCAGAGAAAGTGTATAACAAGACGTTCCTGGAGAAATTTGCAAGTGATAATGAAGTGGAATCTGAACCCATCCGGGATTGGAGGCAGAATCCAGCCAAACACAAGCACGAGTCTTCCGGTAAGTACTCAGTCGATTCTTTGGCTTCTCCCTATTGCTATGCGGGGATAATGATGTGTAGGCTATGGGGATTACATGACTCTGCTAACTTTACCATAGAGATGGTTCCTCTAATGGAAGCAGCAGTAAACAACACAATTATGGATTGGGCCACTATTCTCTCTGATAAGCTAGCCGTAGCTGTTCGTGATTTTAGAGCTAATTCTGTTGTCACTGAAAGGAAAATTCCCCCGTTTTATTATAGTGCATATATTTTAGATACATTATGTTTCAATTCTGAGTTTCCCGTCCTCGGTTGGAGGTGAACTGCCCAAGACCCCTCACCCATTCATATATACCACCAAAAATTGTGGAAATCTTCTTACAAGCACCATTTGTACCAAATCTGCAATGGCTTTATGGTTCCCATTCATTATTCTATTTTTGATAAGCCCATTCCCAAAATCTCCTATCTAGCTTCCTTTGATTTACCGGCGGTAGCGAGTTGGTTTGGAGAAGAGAGATTTACCTACATTAGGGTTTTCGGCAGCCAAGCCAATCCGCATGTTCTCCCTTTGTATATTCCAGATAAACTGCTAGCAAGAGAAATTGCCTATCAAATTATGGCAGAGAGTACTACATAGACTCTCAAGAAAGAAAAGAAGAGGGGCTGGCCCTCTTTTCCCTTGAGAATTGGTGTCTATACTCTGCATGATCTCAAACATGCAGAAAAGGAAGCCACAAAGATTCAGTCCTTAACCCTGGCCACTATCCCAAATAGGCTATATGATCCAAAGAAAAATGCCTATACTGCATTGGAATAGGCCAAATTAACAAAATTTGACCATCAAGAAGATTGGTTTGACGACCTATTCGTTTCAGTCGAAACAATAGGTCAAGCTAAAGAACTTGCTCGATTGAAATATAATGATGAAGGGTTAACTGAGTTCAATAAACTTAGAGAGCAGAGGTTGCAAACTCTGCCTCTAGATTTACTGGCAACAACCCCAGTGACATCTTCAAGCGAGCCTGGTCAGCAACAGTCAAGCCAGCCTCCTGTTATAACAAAAGATCAGAAGAAGCAACAGGAGGAAAGGCAAAAGAAGCAACAGGCAGAAAGGCAGAGAAAAGAACAAGCGGAAAGGCAAAAGAAAGAACAAGCAGAGGAACAGCAGAAGAGGGAACAAGAGGAGAAACAGAAAAAAGAACTGGCAGATAGGCAGAAAAGGGAACAAGAAGAAAAACAGAGGGAAGAGCAAGAGGAAAAGCAGAGGAAAGAGCAGGAAAAAGAGCGGAGCGAGTCCCAAGCCGAGAAGCAGAAACAAACCACCATTGATCCCGAATTGCTCCAACAGTGGAAGCAATTTGACTCTATTATCAGTGGAATGGAATGTTCCAAAGATACGGACACCTCCAAAACAAATGACACATAGGACATCACTTCTCCTCAGGTTCTAAGCGGAACCAGCGGCCCACCCATTTCTAAGGATGTTGAGGTAATTCCTAAAGACCCTTCCGATCAAATCGTTCTCCAGGTGGAAGATATTCCTCCCTTGGATGTTTTCTACAGCCCAAGGCATAGAGTAGTTGTAAAGCGATCAAGGAAAAGACGAAGGACTGATCAACCTTCTATCTTTCCAGAGCAAACAGTCACGGGTAATGTAGTATGGAAGGAGGAATTGGACCCCTCCGATGACCTAACAAAGCTGTCACAGTATGCAGGTGCCTATTCTGCAGCGACTATCGACAAGGCATCGGAGGTAAGTCTTCTACTGAAGACTAAGGACCAAGAAATTTTTGCACTACAGGCAGAATTGACCGAGACAAAGCAGAAGGCAGCACAAGCAGAGGAGCAGTTGCTGGTACAACAACAAATGAATGATCAATTAACCCAGCAATTGCAGGAAGAAAGGCAAAGGATTGACCAAAATGCAATCCAGAAACAAAAGGAATTGTCGGAAGCATTGGCACAATTGAGAGAAGCAAATGAACAAATGATGAAAACGAAAGACGAGCAAATAGCTCAATTATCATCACGGCTCGAAGTCATAAAGGGCACCCAAAAAGTGGAGGATTTCAGAGCAGAGGCATCGCAAATAAACAGTGCGTTAGCATCGCAGATTAGGCTCCTATGTAATCAACTCACTGAGGCAGAACCATTGTGCGAGCTAACTACATCAGTATGTCAGCAGGTAGAGAAGGCCAGGAATGAGTTAGACCAAGCTGAAGAAACCATAATCGCATATCTTGATTGGCAAGATTCTGATGTGGGAAAAGCAGCGAATTTGCCTAGAATCCAAGAAACATACAAGGACATACTCTTTACAGAATGGCACACTCAAGTGATGAAAGCAGAAAGGGCGGCTTCAAGATGTAAATTAACTGCCAGCAATATGGTTGATCTGATCAACAACACCCTTTACTTGGCAAACATGATCTCCCAGTGTACACCTGGAAGCATAACAACAACAAATATGATTGAGCAAACAAGTTATCCCGACTTAGAGGAGAAGGGGAGATTAATCGCTGGGGTTAACACTTTGACTTTCGATGCATATTGGCTCTTTCTGATCAAGCCACACACACAAAGGTCTGCCCTCAAGTGTTTAACTGATGCACTCGGGTGTATAATTCCCGATATTCAAGATGCCACATACGCTGCTCAGCTCAGTTCGCGCCTCAACAAACCGCCTGAAGTAGAGCCAATGCTAGCGATAAGTCAGCTCAGGTTTAAAGGCAAAGAGCCTACCTGATGAATCATTGCCGCCGATTGCCAGATCGCTAAGGAAGATAGGATGAATATTTATTGATGCCAATTATGTAGGATTTCTGTTTATTAGATATTTAGATTAGTTTAGTATTTATAGACCCTTTCATTGTTTTGGAAAGGGTCGTAAAGTTTTGTAACAGACTTAATAGACTGAAGTTTGCACTATTGTGCTTCAGTCAATATTCTTTTATGAAACTGGGCCAATTGTTCTTAATTTAACAAGGAAGCTTCTTTATGCAATTGTGCACTATTGTCGTTGTTGAGGATGTTTTTTGCGTTGAAGGAAGAACTACAAATAACGATTGATATTTAGGAGTGTCACGCAGCTCATATGGTATTTCTATCTATGTCTGAATTCATTCCTTTTATATGAATTGTTATGAGATTATTCTTGCTATTGTTGATTATATGCATGCGCTGTAACAACAGATCTTTATTCATTCCACTATTGGATGTTTTACGATGTGCCTTTCCTTTCAATCATGCATGTGACAATGATATAAATGATAAAGTGTGGTAATCTTGTTTTAATCGCTCTGTTTAACTATTTAGACACAGCAATCTTGAATGAATTAACATCTATGCCTTAAAGATGGAGTCATCTATATGCCTGTCTTTAGACACAGACCACCTAACGCCACGCTTTAGAGCTCAATAAGTTCCCGGGATAGATCATAGTTATTATATTCTTGCTGATAGTTTTAGTTATTCGCTCGTCGCTAGCATAGTTTATAATCATCCATCCATCCCATTTATCCACTTCTGGGAAACTGGTCCCATTATCCCCAGTCAGAGCCACCATTTCAAACGGAAAAGGAGCTGTACTAAGGTCCGGACCGGGTGGTTATCCCTGATGTTGTTGCAGCGATTTTCGAGGCATCAACAGGGTGCAAGATCCAACGGCCATCGCTTGGTGGAGTTGCACAACGGGAGGTGGGGGAGACATTTAGCGGGGCCTGGGGAAATAATTTCACTCAAGTATAATTAATTAATGGATAATTGCGGGATTAAAATGTAATGCAGGCTTATGAAGTGGGGCCAAGGTTTTGTCGGGAAAATGATATCGTAGCGGAGTTAATAAAGTAATGCAGGGGGAGGAGGGGTAAAACTTAAGATAAAGGGTTTTATGGGTTTTGGGGTTTTTAGGGAAATTAACAAGGGAAAAATGATTTTTTGCATGGGGAAAGGGTTTCACACTAGGGAAAAGGGGCTTTTGGGTAGGGGAATGAATTTGGAGGGTAATTTGCTAGGGAATGTGTGAAACCAAGGGGCAAGGGTGAAAATGAAGGGAAAAGGTGTCTTCATAAGGAATGAAGGGGTAAAGGGGAAATTAGCAAGTATGTAGTGGGGGGTGAGATGAAATGAGGGGAAGTTAGGCAAATCAACTTATAAGCATCCTTTTTCATAACTGCTCCTGCACACTGAAACACATGATTAAACATGATAGATGTTCTTATGCTTCAATCAACTTTGTACTTTCTGCAACCTTTCTTCTACTTACCCTTTTACTTACCCTAACATTTTTTCTTCACTTTGTTAGGTGCATTTAAGCTAGGAGACCCTTTCCTTTCATTTTTTCTTTTGAAAAGTAAACTATCTACTTCTAACCTTATATCTTCCAAGGGCTCAGATTAATTTTGTGAGCACATTTTATTTCTCTACCTATCTACTGATCTACCAAGATTAAATAGTTTGACCAGATCTTTATTCTCTAACTATAAACATGAAATTTAAAGCATGAAATAGTGAAGATTAAACAATTTGACTATCATGGGTTGTGGCATGTATGACAAGTTGCACACAACCATTATTTTAGACAGTAAAGTAAAGAGTAGTGACACTTGGACTTGCACACTTTCATGATCTGTTGTTGTTTGGGGTTCATATTTTTTTTACTTTTTTGATATTTTCTTATTCTTTTTGTCATTTGATATTTCTTTTAGGACATACCCTCTTTACATTTTTTAATTTTTGAATATGGAAAACATTTGCAGAAAAGCAAAGGTATGTACAATATTACAAGACTTAATAACAGCCAGTTCAAAATTATGAATCCTATTATTATAGGACCCTAACACACACCTTGGAAGAGTGTGTCATGCGGGATGGATACACTTGGGTGGGCCGTATTGGTTTTAGACTCCATGAGGTGAAATTTTATATTTAGGGGGAGTTCATCGAGAGGTTGGATGAACCATGTATGTGAAGGGCTTCCTAGTAGATTGGCGGTTGTAGCGGTTGGGAACCCATGCATTCCGGTAGATGGTTGTTCTTTTATATGGACATCGAAAATTGCATGAACAAGGTACCAGGTGTAATTACCAGACTGGACCAGATGTAGATATTGCAGATTGATATCGAGACAAGTAGTAATTAAAGGGGAGTGTTGGAAAATGTAATTCCTATTTGTCTTAGTCTCTTCACTGAAAAGACAATGCCAAAGAACTAATATTAAGACAATGCCAAGGAATTAATGTTAACATACTGTTGTAACTGTCTGTAATGTCTCTGAAAGCATCACATTCCAAAATGAAATGTTTTTCCATAATTTCTCTTTGACCTTATCCTTAAAACACTTGTAAGGAAAAACTTGTTAAAATGCCGTGTCTTTATATCACACAGAGCTGATTAAGCAAACCACTCTTTGCCACACAAGATGCAAGAATTGAATCAAGAATATTGCCTTACCAAGGACAAGATGGACCCATTAGAAGCAAGAATTGAATCAAGAATATTGCCTTATCAAGGACAAGATAGTTAGATGCAAGAATTGAACAAAAAAGTATTTCTAGGACACACTCAATATTTTTGTTTTATTCCACTTCTTTTTAAGTTCAAAATACTCTTTCTAAAATCTTAAAAAAAATTTAATTTTAATATATATATATAAATAAATAATATTCAAAATAAATTTTAAAATTTTCCGCGTGTTAAAAAACCATAATATATTATGAACTTATCATGTTATTTGCTGAAATTAAATTTAAATATAGAAATTTAAAGTATCATTTGAAATTTACATAAATTAATCTCCTTTATAAAAAATAATAACATTATTCTGAATCACTCAAATTAATCTTAATTAATATCTTTTAATATATTTAATTTATTTTATATTTTCCTAAAAATAATCTAACCTATGTGACTGCCATGTAATAGCAACGTTATTGCTTTTGTATTTTTGCATTTACAGTACATAATACACCTATACAAAAAACAAAAACAGTGATCCGATCTATAGATTAATCAGTATTAATTATAATAAAATTAAATAAATTAAAAGATAAACGTAAAAAAATAAATAAAAACTATGATTTTAATAAAAAATATTAAAAAATAAAATTTAACTTAAAAATTTAAAATACACGTTATTTTAATAAAAAATTATTTTCACAACACTTATCACACACTCGTTTACCAAATTGTCTTATAATTTTATTTTTTTATTTCAAATGATAAAATAGCATAATGGAATACATTAATTGATTTTCTTTTTAAAGATCTTCACACAAAATGCAATTAAGGGTTCCAAACAATAATATACTAGATGGTGATAACACCATCGTAGTGACCTATGGCACTGGTCAGGACAACTGACTCCAAGCCCTTATTTAGGGTTTACATATATTCTTATTAAACCAGATTAATCAGCAGCAGGCTGTGCAGCTCTTATTACTGATCTTCCGCGGCTCTCCTTGGGTGGAGCAATTCCCTTGGAAGAAACAGGATTATTGGAGAGAGCCAAGCGCACGCCCGGGTCTCTGTGAGGGCAAGTGCTGTGAAACAGAATGGAGTTGTTGGCAGCCTGTATGTTGCTATTCACGAAGGCATTCACAGGGCCAGCTGCCTTGTGACGATGATTTTCATCAGGGGTTTCCTCGTTCTTATTAGCCCCATTGGGCTTGTAATTCACTTTCTGAACGTCAAGCATGCCGTTTTTTCTGGATTCAGAACCCATATCCATGGTTGCTCCCCGGTTCTCTCCGGCCAGAGTGATAACCCTCACACCCAAATCCTGCAGCTTCTGGTCTCCATTAGAGCTGAGATTCTGCTGGCTGTGGAGCTCGGATAGCCTGCGAGTGAGATTGGAGATGTCGTCTTTGATTCCTTGCTGAAGAGATTTCTGTTGCTCAGAGGGTTGGGATCCCCTGAGCACCAATGATCTACTATCTGCAGGAACTATCATTTGCCCAGCTCTGCTATCAGCCTCAGAGAACAAAGAAACTGATTGAATCTGCTCATTAGGAAAAGGAGAAGAAGCACTGGATTCCTCTGGGACCTTTTGCTCAGCCTTCTTGGGATCTTCCTTCAGCTGGGGCTGGGGTTTGGGCACCTCAGGTTGGAGCTGCAGGGGCTGGGATTTGGGAACCTCAGGTTGGAGCTGCAGGGGCTGGGATTTGGGAACCTCAGGTTGGAGCTGCAGGGGCTGGGATTTGGGAACCTCAGGTTGGAGCTGCAGTGGCTGAGGCTGGGGCTGGGGTTGGGGTTTTGGCACCTCAGGTTGGAGCTGCGGGGGCTTGGGCACCTGAGGCTGGGCCTGAAATGACAGTTGTTTAGCAGGCTGCTGATCAGGTCTAATGTCTCTCGTCTTGTCTCTTGCAGGTTCTTCGGCCTTCTTGGCCGCCTGTGGAGCCTGTTGCTCCTCTCTTTTGGGCTCCGGTGTTTTGGGTGCTTGAGGCCGAGATTGGATAGGAACCGGCCTGATTCCTCCAAGGGATTGCTGCCTAGGGTTTGTGTAATACGGATTCCTGAAACTACTTTGAGGATACATGGCTTCCACTCTTTTCCAAGACAAACTTAACTTCCTAGACAAAACGCTCTCAGAGATGATAACACTTGCAGCTCCAATGCTTCGAATATATAAAATCTTGGTGGATTTAACTGTTCGGGGACTGAGATTTATAGATCAACTGAGCCGAATAATACATTTTTTTTTTCTTCTTTTCAGCTTTCTTGGCTGTGTGGAATCAGAAAAGTGGCTGGTGACTGCCTTGAACGGAGCAGAAAGCATAAAAGCGATGCAGATGACAAAGACTTCACCCATTTATTTCCTGTAGCAGTGCCAAATCCATAGATGCCCACTTGAGGTGATGGGCCAAGGGGAATAATGACAGCTTTGGGAGATTTCTAGAGCAGAAGGATCGGGACTAGCGTCTCCTGGACTGTTACGTGATGCATAACTGAAGAATCTGCCTTTTTTATGGTCGTGCAAAACCGTGAATGCGAATAATTGAACAACTCAATCTGGCTTTTTTCCACCTAGGACTCGACCTCGATTATTCTGGAGTACAGTCCACGACTCTTCAGTGCTTCTGTAATCGTATCCTTTCTGCCTTTGGCTAAGGCCATTGACATGCTGAAAATGGATTTCACGTATCTGCAATTCTGTTAAGTTAGGTTAGCTGAAAATGGTAAATAATAAAGGGTAAGTTCAGGTATCTGCAATTTAAGGCAAAGCTTAGTTATCTGAAATTGAGTGAGGTCACTGAAAATGGTAAATATTAAATGGAAAGTTAAGGTATCTGCAAAAGAATTAAGTTCAGTTAGATGAAAATTAGGGAGACAATTGATGTTTGTGCTATAAACTATTAATCAATTGCAAAGAAATTTACAGCAATGGAAAAATTTCAAAATAATTTTGAAAATGTTAATGTGTTTGAATTTTCCATGTTGACTATAGTTTTCCAGAAATTACTCCCAATCACAAAGTTCTTTATGATATTCTTGACGTTCCTTTTTGGTTTTTAAATTTTGGGATTGGATGCGAGCCAATTTTCAACGTACTTTTTTTTTTTTTTTTTCTCTTTTCCCGATCAGACGCGACGTTCCTTTTTGGTTTTTAAATTTTGGGATCGGATTCGAGCCAATTCTCAACGTTTTTATTTTTAATTTTTTATTACGCGAGCCAGGGTTGGAAAATAATTGGAACTCCTCCATCACGTTTATTCTGCAGTACAGTACACGACTTTTCGGTGCCTCCATAATCGAATCCTTTCTGCCCATTTCTCAACGCTATGGCCAGAAAATGGTAAATACCATACCACTTTGTTTGTATGTTGCATAAAAACGTCAAATCAAATTCATAGGTTTTTAATTTTTTTTTAAAATTGGGAAAATTCATTGATGATGATGGTTAAGGTTAATTGAGATCAAACTTTGGTCTATTGAATCTAAAGATGTTAATTATTTAGTTTGATTTAAGATTTTATTCCTATGCTCAAAAAGCTTGGAGAGAAGTCTCCCTAGCTCACTGTAATTTTGACAACGAAAAAAGTGAGGAAGGTCAATGTTGCAACAAAGATTATGAAACTGAGATTTAATGTGGTTGTAGCCGTGACATTCTAAGAGAAAATGATTTTCATCCTGGATGTTTGTATTCTCACAGAGATGGCAAAACTTTTCCATCCATGGTGTTTTAGGAATTGCCGAACCACCCGTTTCACTATGGAACTCATGTTCGTTCGTTCTAATCTTGACTATATTAATTTTCTTCTTTAAGCTAGTTAAAACAGAGAGATACTTTTGATCTTTTAAGGTGGGGTTGATGACCTCCTTATAATATCTTAATTTTCTTTTAGCTGTTAAATCTTTGTCACACCACATTTTTTCGTTGAACTTAGAAGTAACAATATTTTTAATGTTATTTAATGTTTTGCAATGCAACATTCTCGTAGATCTCCCAATGCTTTACCCAGGGCTTGATGTCTTTATACCAACCTCATTTGAGCCTTAGGTGGTTTTGGCTGGAATTTAAAGCTAGTTTAGGAAGTCTATGGTCTCCTATATTATTGAGTTTGTGCTTGTACAACAAAAACCTAGTCATGGCTAGGCTCTTGATAGGGGAAAGACCCACTTCTATAAGGAGAATATGATAGGGTGTGTTGCTTTTAATTTTGAGGTTATATGCTTCTGGATTTGCTCAATCTTTCTCCAGGTTCTCTAGAGATGCTACAACCCTAAACCCGACATCCATGTAAGATAACCAGAGTGATTAAAATTTCAAAGAGGAAATTCTTTCTATCCCACATTACGAGGTTTGTTGTTTTACAATTATTTTCAAGACCCAAATAAGCTTTCCATCCTCCATTAATCTTTTTCTCAATGTTATAGTTCCACTTGAGCTTGTAATGAATATCAATTCCTAGGTACTTGTAGGAAGACACTTCTTCCAAGTTACTATTGTCATACATAAAATTAGCGTAAGTGTCCTTCTTGGATTTGATAATCATAACTTTTGTTTTGTCAGTGTTAACAATCATATCCATGGTAGAGCAAAAATCTTTAAGAAGTATAAGTTGCTTATCAAGATCAGATGGGTCCCTTGCGAGAAGAACAATATCGTCAGCGTAGAGAAGAAGAATGCTATCCTAGCTAAGATCGTGCCAGCACATGCTTCCTCTAAACAACCTTCTAGCTTGTCGATGTAAATGCCAAATAGGGTAGGGGAGAGGGGGCAACCTTGTTTAACTCCGATATTACACTTAATATCTTAACCCTCATTTCTCTTTAACTTGGCAATTACTAGCGACAACTCTCAACTCAAAAGGAACTTTTAGCTTGTCTAATCTGTTCCAAATGTTGTTTTTAGGAATTGTATCGAAAGCCTTTCTAAAGTCCACAAAGCAACAAAAGGGATTGGATTTATCATTGCGACATTCCTCCACAATGATCTTAAGCATAACAAGGTGGTCTGTTGTTTAGCGTTGCTTTCTAAAACCCGCTTGGCCTTTAGTTCGCTTACCTTCACTTTCAAGCCATATGCTCAACTTCCTTTTCAAAATATTACCATATAATTTGGCGAGGAGAGGGCTGATCATAATTCTCTGATAATTAGAGGGGTTATTTGTATCCCCACTTTTAAAAATGAGGATAATGAGGCTTTGAGTCCATGGTTTAGGGAACCCTTGTTTGACCACTTGATTGAAAAGCTTGTGAATGTGGGGGATGAGGACAAGACCTCCAATTTTTAAGATTTTTGTGTGGTAACCTTCAATGTCCTCAGCTTTCCCATTAGCCAAGCGATAAACCCCAAAGTCAATGTCTTCTAATGAGAAAGCTTCTTTCGTTGTGAGCAGGGTTTCAAAGTTATTCATGACATTTGGAGATTCATAAAGCTTTTTAATTCCCATTAGCCAAGCGATAAATCCCAAAGTCAATGTCTTCTAATGAGAAAGCTTCTTTCGTTGTGAGTAGGGTTTCAAAGTTATTCATGACATTTGGAGATTCATAAAGCTTTTTAAGATAGGAATTCCAGTGGTGTAAAGCAATTTTATTATTATCTTTGGTTTTCCTAGTTAGAATTTGCCCCTAGAATTTCTTAGGAGCTACATTAGAGAGGTGTAAGAGATTCTCTTGTCTTTTACGAATACACTGCTTTTTTTTCCTTTTAGTTAGGGCTTTGTATATTTTTATCTTGCCAATTTTAAGAGATCCATCAACAACTTCCTTAATTGCTCTCCTGCACTTTTACAATCTTTGTCATACCATGGGTTGGTTTTGCTATTTCTTTTATTCCTTAATTATCAAACCAGTAGTGAGGATAGTGATTTCTTGCTGCTAAATGCGAATGCAGACTGACTCATCACCCTTATTCAATGAAAACCAGGTCCTTCAAATAACCCTCTGGTGGTTAGTAAAGGGACAGGCTTTCACATCTGCCAAATGCTTTTGGGTCTTGGGCCCATCTTGTTTTCTTATGTCCAAGGAAATCAAACTTTTAACCAAACAAAAGCAATTAGTAAAATCAGGTTAATGTCGTTATTATAAAATTAATAATAAAATATATGTATTTTTGTTTTTTAAAATCAATTTTATATTATTATATGTTGAAAATATTAGTGGTCAGTGAGACTTTCATTTTTGCCCAATACTTTTGGGTCTTGGATCTTGGGCGGATAACCTGTTTTCTCATGTCCAAGAAAAACAAGCTTTTAATCAAATAAAAACAATTAAAAGAATCAAGTTAATGTTGTTTATTATAAAATTAATAATAAAATTTATATATTTTTATTTTTTAAAATCAATTTTATATTATTATATATTTAAAATATTAAAAACATTTTTGGATTATTTTGATTTTGACACTTCTGCCAAATATTTTTGGATCTTAACTTGTTTTCTTTTGTGCAAACAAACATACTCTGAACCAAACAAAAACCATTAACAAAATCAAACAAATAATATTATTATAAAATTAATAATAAAATTTATATATTTTATTTTTTAAAATCAAAAACTTTTTTTAAAAGTTTCTTTGTATTTTGGATTAGTTAAAGATTATTTTGATTTTGATAATATTTATTCACATTTAAATTCTTATAATCTAATACTTTGAATTTTGATAATATTTATTTAAGTAGAAATCTTTAAAATAAAGTGACTAGTTAAGTTAAAAAACCATAAAACTTTGCTGATATGAAAAAACGCATTTAATTTGTTTTAAAAATGACGTAACCATGAGTTATCTTATTATTCTTCAGATTTTTGAGTTATTCAGAATCGGGAGAAAAAAATAAAAATGATATTCTTCTTTCTAAAATAAATTTTGAATGTAATTGATATAAAAAACATGAAAACGTTGCACTTACATGTTTGTGTAAGCATTTAACTTTTTCAAAAACACATAATTTTTAGTTATTTTTTAATTATTATAATTTATGTGATATTTGAAATTTGTAAAAATGATATTCTTAGATTATCATTGGTAGATGCGGTGGAATGAAAAAAGCTATAGTGATGGTAATTAGTAAGTTTAATTAATTAATTTATTTGGATTTTATTGTTTAGGGATAAATTTAAACATGTTAAAATAATGATTCATATTTTGATAAAAGAATTGAGGTGAAGAGGTGAATAGTTACATAGTGGCGGTTATTGTGTTTCATATTTTGATATATTTTGATTAAGGCGAATAAAAATATATGAAATTGAGGTGAATAGGAAAATTATGAAAATTTGAAATTATTAAATTCTGGATTAAGATGAATAATTATTTAAAGTTTGTAGCAAATATTTAAATGTTTTTATCAAAAATATATTTTTCAAAAATTATGTGATACTTAATTGTTTTATTATTTTTAATAATTATGAGTTATTAAGAATCTATAAAAATATTTGAGTATGTGATATTTAATTCTCTTATTATTCTTAATAATTACGAGTTATTAAAAATATATAAAAATGATTTTCTTCTCAAATTAATTGTAAATGCAATTAGTTATTTTGTATAAATTAGTGATATGAAGTTCTTAATGAGTGTTTCAAAACCTTTTGTAGGTTAGATACATTTCTTTATAAAGGATTTAATGTTGTTGTTGATAAGATTAATAATATTATTTTTTATTTATACAACATTATTATTAACTTTAATGGTCTATTTATTTATTTATTTTTTTCTTTATGAAGTTAGGAAGCTATAGAGGTTATTAATATTTAATGTTCGCCTAAGATTGATCTTTGTTTATTTCTTTAGTGAATTTTATGAGAAAACCAACTAAATGGCTTTGGATTCACCATTCTCTCTTGTGAAGTTATATCTCTCAAACATAAGATTCAGAAAATGATTTTTCAAGACACTCATTAGATCTAACGGTATGGAAGGGAAGAATTATATATATATATTTATCAAGAAAATAGTTAATTGGAACATCCAATTTACCATGTTGTTGAGTTTAAAGAGAGTGAGAGTATCTTAATTTCTTGATATAAGGATGATCAAGAAGAAAAATGAGATATTATCTCACTAATTATTAAGAAATCTACCCATATTGAACAATATCTTCATGCAAACTCACTTCATTACTCAGTGCAAAACTTGACATCTTTAGCATTCTAGCTACTAGAGCTTGTAGAATCTCTGAAAAGAGATTACCTTTTTTGTTGATTTTTGTAGCTCGAGCATGTACTTTTGTACTCTTCTATCCATATGTCTTGACTACAAGGACATTGTTTTTCCTCTTTAGGAGCTTGCATGCAACATGCAAAGTGAGTTTCATGCATGTGGATGTGTTGCATGTGATATGCATGACATGTGTATGTAAAGCAAGCTAAATTTATGATTTGAACTTGAGTTAAAGTAAAGAAAGCTAAAGATAGGAAATTTAATTAAAGTTAAGTTACTTATCTTTAGTTAACTTGACAAGCTAATTTTGACCATCAATCTTAGCTTAGGAAAGTTATAAATTGAGCCTAAGTGTTGAGGCTAAAACACAACAATGACACTAGCCTTAGGCAGAGGAGTGTGATACTCAAGTGTGTCGGGTTTGAGGAAGGTGCAAGAAGCAACAAGGGTAACAAATCTAGATCAATCGAGGATGATTGAAGGACAAATTTAGGGCTTGATCAACTGGATAACTCTAGGTTTATTGCGATATATGTAATTCCTCAGTTGGGCAATTATCTCAAGATGAGAGCCCATGTAGGTTATGAGTGATTTTAATGAAGAATTGATTTGTTGGGCATAAATTTGTGTGTCTAATTGTGATTCAAATCATGTAATTTTCTTCCGCTAAATAATTTTGTTAGGAACCTAGCTGTGTATTTGTTTAATAATTTATTGCTTGGAGTTAAATACTAGGTGCTGGGTTTGTGTACAATTTAACATGGTACCAGAGCTAACACTTTATCAATCTCATAATCACAGGTGTCAAGTTTATACCAGATCACTGAAGCTAGGTTTGGTCGCGATCGTATAAACAATTTTTTTTTTTTTAGGGCCAAAGTAAATCTACCAAACAATCGAGAGGAAATTTTTTTCAAGCCATTTTTTACTTGGCACACTTTTTATTTAAAGACAAACAAGTGGGGCTCATGGCCGACAAGCTTGATGACCCACTTCGCTGTCGGAGCAGTCGGCCACTGCCAGGATCAGCTGGGCGACTAGCATAGCAAGATCGCTCGACCAACAACACTTTGCACAAAGGGTTGTAGATTGTGGATAGAACAAGGCAAGCAACACGACAATGACATAGCCGCTAAGAGTGGCAGGTTGGGGAAAAATCAACATGCAAGCGGAGAGCCGTGAAACGACAGACTAGAGCTCAGGGAGATGGTTGTGGGTACAATTTGAAGCTATGTGGGAAGAGGCCAATAGGATGTCAAGATAGCTATCAATTGATGGAAAAGATGGTAGTGGCTAGCAAAAGGTACGAAGGATAGTACTAGCAACTAGTAGGAGTGGCAGAGCTCATCCCTCAGAGGGAGAGAGGGAGATACTACTAGTTGGGAGATTGGAAACATAATTTGTGGGTGTCTCAAAGGACCAATATAGACCCACAACTGTGTTAGAAGGACTTAACACAAGATCAATGATAGTGACAAAGATTGAGCAAAATGCTCTGAAGATTGAATTGATACGGGGGACTCAATGTTATAATTTGGAAGATGGGAAACATGCCTCTTCCAGATCTGTTAGGACCAGTTGGTATGAGCTAACGTTGATGGATGCTCAGGAGCCGGCTCCTATGAGCATGGTTGGAAGGATTAGGTCTTCATATTAGATTCTGAAGCAAGTAACAGGGAGGTCTTCTGGTTCAGAAGGAGAAACTACAACAATGGATGATGTGGTGGGATTAGAGAAAAATCTAGGTGGAGGATGTTTTCTAGTCGTACCTCCCTTGCTAAGAGGGGGTGTTGATTTTTGTAGCTTGGATAGATACTTTTGTACCTATTGAAGGTCTTCTAGCCATGTGTCTTGATTAGAAAGATATTGTTTTACTCTTTAGGAACTTGCATGTGTCATGTAGAGTGTGCAAGCGAATTTCATGTATGCGGATGTGTTGCATGTGATATGTATGAGATGCGCATGTAAAGCAACCTAAATTTATGACTTGTACTTGAGTGATAGAAAAGAAAGCTAAAGATAGGAAAGCTAACTAAAGTTAAGTCACTTATCTTCAGTTAACTTGACGAGCTAATTTTGGCCATTAATCTTAGCTTAGGAAAGTTATAAATTGAGCCTAAGTGTTGAGGCTAAGACACAACCATGACACTAGTCTCAGGAGGAGTGTGATACTCTAGTGTGTCGGGTACAAGGAAGGTGCAAGAAGCATGAGGGAGACAAATGCAGATCAGTTGAGGAAGATTGAAGGACAGATCTAGGCCTTGATCAACTAGATAACTTTAGGTTTATTATTGTATATGTAATTCTTGAGTTGGGACATTATCCCAAGACAAGAGCCTAAGTCGGTTTTGAGTAATTTTAATGAAAAAATGATTTTTTGGGCGGGAATTCGTGTGTCTCATTGTGATTTAAATTGTGTAATTCGCTTTCATTCAATTTTATGTGATAAGAACTTAGCCATGTATTTGTTCAGTTATTAATTACTGGGAATTAAATACTAGGTGTTGGGTTTGAGTAAATTTTAACATTCTTTAGTCTTCAAGAATGGTGGTATAAGCTTGAAGCATATGTTAAAAAGACAATTTAGAAATTTGAAAGCAAATATTGGAATAGGGAAGAAGAGATCTTTGTCCTTATGTATATCCAAGGTGTTACAAATAAGATAAAGATAATTCTTAAATAGGAAGAAAATCATCAAAACTCATGAAATGATGAGAAGAATAATAAAATCAATAAAATACCTTATTAATCCATGTCATAAAAAATGTGTACATGGGATTGGGAAATTATAAATAAGACAGGTTGGTAAATGACTTTAATTAAGGATTAAAAAGCATGAAGTTAACTTAGGGTTGGATGGCTTCTACACCTATATTCTCACTAAGAACTCCTTAATCACTAAATATATCTCGAAAAAATGAGGGTTTTCATAAAAAGTGATGATTACTCTAAATGTAAGTTTAGAGAGCCCATGGATATTGTTAAGCATCACCAAAATTTGAATAAAGAAGGGGAGGTGATTATTCACAAGATCTCATTACTTAAAAAAAATGAAATGTTTCTACTTATTAATAATAATAATGACAACGATGTTGTAAAATGTTATGTAATGTAATGCTATGCTCACTCGGTCAAATTATTTAAAATAAAATTCAAATTAAAAAATAATAAGTATTAAGATAAGTTTGAGTTAGTTACAAGCCTATGGTATTGCACATCCCATGGTATTTGTTATGATGAAGCGTATTTAAAGGTTTGAAGAAATCCATTATGGAATGCAATAGTACCAACTTAGATCTATTTTAACTCCAGAGTTTATTCTTCTCGAGGCTTAGTAGATATCTAAGCTGGTTATAAGTTAAATAATTTTAATGATAATGATAATAAAAAATATTAACCACTAAAACAACAACAATAATACTAATACAAATATCATCAATAATAATAAAATAGTAATCTAATAATGAATATCAATAATTATTACACCATGTTTATTTTAGAACAGTGTTTCTAGAATTTTAATTTAATTAATAATAATTAATAAGTGGATAGTAAGAATGTAACCCCCATAGAATATTCTTAGTAGTATACACAATCAAAGTTTAAGATTTATCTCCTCGTGCCCATGTTTCCCTCTTAATTAAATTAGTTAATTAAAAAAATATCATATGAACAAGTGTCATATGAAATGAGATATGGTTTTTTGGACATGTTGTATTGTAATGTCAGCCCGTGTTATAAAAAAACCAATTTATAAATTAAGAATCTCCATGGTAAAGGTAGGGTGAATCTCCATGGTTATATATTAATTCTTTCTATAATAATAAATAATAATAATAATAAAGTTATTCTTCAATTATTTTTTATGATTTTTTTAATTGTAGCAATTTGATGTCTATCAAAATTTATATGACTATGCTAATATATTTGAATATCATATAACCAACATAGATCGATCTTAACTCTAGGTTTATCAAGCCGGAGAGGAATCAAATATCTCCAGGTGCAAAATTTTCTTTGAGTTTTGCACTAAAAAAAGAGGTTTAAAAATTGAACTTAAGGAAATGTTTGCACTCGAGGGATTGGATCCTTCTTAGTGCTTCATAGATCCGGAGTTAAGATGGATGTAAATTGGTTTACATAATAGATAGTTATACAAAAACAAAGCATAAATTTTCATACATAAGGACTAGAAATACATGATTCAAAATCATTAAAATGGGATTCCTATTTTTTTCTAAATTTTTTTCCTACAAGAGATACAAAAATAAAGCCCAAGTTTTTAGCATAAGGACCATTCACAAAATTTTAAAGGAAGAAATTAATACACTTTCATAAAAACACTCTCTTGCTGGCGGACAATAAATAGATGCATTTTTGGTCTAAGAATTTTCTTTTATTTACATAAACCAAACTCAAAATATTTAAATATAATTTAAAAAGAAAACGAAAAAGAAAAAGAAAAAGAAAAAAACTCTGGTTCTTATTTTTTATTTTTAAATTAAGAAATTATAACAAAAAAATTTATCAAAAATTTCCTATGAATTTCTGATTAAAAAATAAAGCCTAATTTGGTGTTCTGCAAGGGAAGGCTTATGTTTACCAATAATAGCCACTTGTGAGATTGACAACTCAAGGTCGTAATCCCTGAATCACTTCGTGAATGTTCTGTGCCTATATATATAGCTCTCATATAAAAGACTTCAAATCTAAAATTTAGCACAACAAATTGACACATGGTTGCCTATAAAACACTCTCATGCTGGATGACAACAATAATTATACAAAATCAAAGCTTAAATTCTTAAACATAAGGACTAGCCACGTGATATTGACAAATCAACGTCCTAATCCCTGAATCACTATGTGAATTTTCTAGTCTATAAATAGATCCTAGACAAAAAGGTTTAAATTTGCCACCACAAATTAACAATTGGTTATTTTTATGTCCTAAAATTCATTAGAATTTTATTCCTTTAAATAGGCTACAGCACGGAAGAACATGATGGGAAAAACCATGGGTTGTGAAAATCGTGAATCAAAATGTTTACATAACAATAAATTGATTATTTTATTTTAGTTATATATATATATATATATATTAGGCTGGATTAGAGAAAAATACCATAGGAAAAAACCATGAGTTGTAAAAACTGTAAGTAAGGCTATTTTATTTTTATATTATTCTCTTGTTTTAACTTTGATCAAATCGGCTACCACTATTTTTTTTTTGACAAAGTCAGATATTTGATTTTCATTCCAAAAAAAGGGGAGCAACACTTCCCATTACAAAAATGCTGAAGAGATAAGGAAGGAGAGGAAAACAAAATCCTTGAATCTTCTTTTTTCACTGTTGAGTTAGCTTCGTAAGTTCCTAATTTGCCTACATCACCTAACTTATAGATCTTGACAAAATAATGTAGCAGTAATTTACATTTACATCTCATAACTGGATATGAAGATCAGATGTATACCTAGATTTAAAAATCCCTTTTGGCTGGGAGCAAAAATGGTTCTGTTGTGCTAAATTTTTGATTCCTGTTATTCCCGATTGACTGTTTTCTCCTCTTGTTGTTGATTTATGTTGCTACGATCCAAGGTGTTGGAGCTTTCCCCGAGCTTCTTTGCAATTTATGCTCACAGAAAGGTGACAACGTTCTCCAGGTGGGCACATCTGTTATTGAGATTTTAAAACTCTTCACGACGTTTGCTGAGTTGTTGAAGTATGAAAGCATTCTTCGACCTGGTCTGGTTTTGCAGCGGTTCTTGCATTGATCTAATATATTCCAACACCACTTTGTGCGCTTTACAATGGCAGCAGGGTTGTATCTTCGGGAGGTTATCCATCAGATCCATTTGGTAAGTAGAAGGAGGGCAGAGAGAGAACGCCCGACCAATACAGGGGGAGAGGGACACAACACAAGGGGAAGAGGAGCAAAGGAGCGTAGAGCAGGGGATAACAGAACATAAGAGGAGAGGGACGAGGCAGAGGGGGAAATAACAACACTAGAGGAGGAAACACAACCCTGGGGAGATGAGAGCAGGCATGGAAAAATAGGGGAGGATCAAACGAGAAACCTAAGGGTTAGAGGAGGAAGTATCACGAGGAGGATGGGAAGCAGAGGGAGCATGGAAAAATGTATGAGGAAAGGAGCTGATCAAAATGGATAAAAGAGCTAAAAGAGATTGCATTAGGATAATGGAGTTGACAGAGGCAGGTAGGTACAAGATTCTGAGGGAGATTTCCCATAGCTCGAGGAGGATATTCAGAGGAAGATAAAGGCTGGAGGATTTAGGGAATGATTTGATTGGGGACTTCATTATATATTTTTACTTCTCCCTGGGGAAGAGCTACTGCATTGTTTGCATATCTGTCAGCAACCTTATTGCTTTCTCTCAAAATGTGCAACCTTATTGCTTTCTCTCAAAATGTGTTAGAAGGTGGCATTTCCCAAAATTTTCAATTGGAGATGGATTCTCGATGTTATTTTCCTAAGACCAACGTTTTTCGGCCTTGCATTCTTTACCATTTGTTGGATAAGGATTGAATAATATCCAAATATGACAAGATTCAAATAAATTTTCCTATTTAGGATTTGAGATCCCAAGAGAAAGCCACATGCTTCAGCTTTGTTGTTAGATTCTGCTCTAAGATCCCATTCGAAAACTGTCACATTTTTCTTTTGTCGATCCATTACATAGCCACCATCTCCAGCTCTTCCAGGATTGGATTTTGAAGCACCATCAAAAAATAAGCATGGCCTCTTTAGAGTACTTAACCATAACATAAACTCCTTTTCTTTCAAGTGAATTTTCCAATTTTTGAATTTAATTGGTGCTATTCTAAGAGCACTTCTAATGTTCTGAGGCCTATCTGAGACAAAACTCATCCATATTTTTTCTTCATGTTGGAGGAGATTGTAATCTAGATTTTTCACTCCTTTTGCAAAAAGGAATTCTGTTGCTAGCCCCCAAGTTTTGGCAAGAACTTTTTTGACCTCTGGCTTGATATTTTGAAAAATTTGATTGTTTCTCGCAAGCCAAATTTGCCAACATAAAAAAGAGGGAAGGCTGATCTAGAACCTCTTTATCAAGTTCTTGTTTTTTAAGGAGTATGGGTAATTGTCTTTCCAATTTGAATAGAATTCAGTGATGGTGAGATTGATATTAATGGTTGCTTCAATTGGGCAGACCAACAAGGTCCAACATTCTTTAGCAAATCTGCACCCTAAAAATAGATGTTGAATAGTTTCTTCTTCTTCTTTTCACAGGGGACAATGAGAGGGATCGAGAATGCCTTTTTTCTTAAGGTTTTATGCTACAAGAATCTTCCCTTTTAACATAGTCCGAATGAAAATTTTAATTTTTGGAAGACTCTCAATCTTCCAAATTGTTTTCCAAAGAAAAGATATTGAGAAAACAAAAGATCTCAATCTCAAATTTGTGAAAGGATCATAAACTTTTGAAATTATCAAGGTGCAGCATTCTCCTAAGATAAAAATAGGTCTTGGATATACTGAAGAAGCATCTCAAGCACCAAATTCGTCAACCTCCAAAATCTATCTTGATGCAACAAGGAAAAGTGAACAGCAAAGGCATAAAGCAGACACCAGGTAATTTCGGTCCAACCTAATTCAAGGATGAATAGAAGCTACAACCAACCTCAGGTAAATCATACTCAGCTTTCTTCAAGAATGAATGCCAATGGAAACTACAATCACCAGGTCAGTAGGTTTGATAATCGCAAGAATTTCTTTAATGGCCAATGTTTCTCATGTCATAACTTTGGACACAAAGTTTCTCAATGTGTTACTTACAAGACCATCATGACTAGAGAAGAACAAAATCAAAGGAATGTGACCGAGATCATGTAAAGAACCTACAATAACTTCTCTGCTCTTGAGAATGAAATAGAATGCTCTATCTGTAAGAACTTTGGTCATGAAGATTTTGAATGTAGGAGTAATTTTCGGCAAAAATCTGAGAAGGAGCAGACTTCATTGGGTCCCAAAACATGGAGAGGTGATCTTATTTTTCTTGAAGCTTTGTATACCCTAATTTTATAGTAAAATATCCTGCATTTGGATTCCATTTGAAGGGGTCTTGCTGTCCATAACTGATAGGTGCTGCATCTTTGAGATGAAATAGGAGGATGTCCCATTTAGGTTTGAGATCCAAGGATAAAGATGGAGGAAGCCAACTTTCCCAAGACTTATCATTCTGATTCCACTATGATATTTGCTCCAGGGAGCAGATGCCCTTTTTAATCATCCAAGTTTTAAGGTCCCGAAGTCCATGGAGATATAAGATAAGAGGATTTCCCATTATATTATCACTCCAAAGGTTTATGTTCTATCCTCCCCCTGAGACTCTTGATGTGTCTTTTTTGACAAGAGGGAGGGATTTTTTGATTAATTTTCATATTTGAGAGCAAGGTTTAGTGGGCATTTTCCCAGTGAGAAAGGATTGGCGAGGATAATTGAGATATTTTTCCTCTAAAACTTGCTTCCACCAAGTGGTATCTCCTGCTATAAATCTCATAATGACCTTAGCTCCTAAGGCTATATTCATTAATCCAGGAAGGAAAATAGAGATTCCTCCTTTTTTAAATGGAGAAATTACTTGGTTCCATTTTACCAAACTGATTTTTTTTTTGTTTCATTCTTGCCTCCTTGCCATAAAAAGTTCATGATAATTATTTCTATTTGCTTGTGGACTCCAACAAGGGCATGAACAATAGAAAATTGGTAGAGAGGAAGAGTAACTTATACGAATTTATTTAGCGTTATCCTCCTTGCAAGGTTAAGCCATAGGATTCCCTATTTTTGATTTTTCTTCATTTTTCTATATAGTTATTCCATATTTCCAACTTCATAATTTATTTTGTAATGGGAAATCCCAAGTACTTAAAATGATCCCAATTTGCTTGGAAATGAACTCCTAATATTTGGGATATATGCTGAAGAGTTCTTGTAGGAACATTCTATCCATATATATTACTTTTTGAGTTGTTTAGGAGGCAACCTGAGACCTCCAAAAATCTATTTAGGATGCTTTTGAACCTCCTAATAAGGTGTCATCAACGAATAAAGGGTGATTAATACTCTTGACACCTTTGCTGAAGAATAATCCAGTGATAGAGCCATTCCTCCTACATTGTTCCAAGTTCCTTCTGAGAGATTCAACCATTATTATGTAGAGAAAAGGGGAGAGTGGGTAGCGCTGTCTTAATCCTCTTGAGCTTTGAAAAAAGAAACTAGGCCTTCCATTTATAAGGGGGGCAATTCAGGGGCCTATAATGCAGGTTTTTATGAGGTTTATGAATTCGGGAGCAAAGCCATATTTTTTATGAACAACTGAGAGAAAGGAGAGGTTGACTCTATTAAAGGAATTGGCCATATCAAGTTTCAGTACGAAGCCTTGTTCTTTTCTTGCTAATATTGAATGGATAGCTTCTTGAATGACCATTATGTTGTCGACAATTTGCATGTTGGGGACAAAGCCTCCTTTATTTTCGGAAATCAAGTTGGGGAGAAGAGGTTTAATTCTATTGGCCAATATCTTGGATATTATTTTGTATGAGGAGTTGCAAAGAGATATGGGTTGAAAGCAGTGAAAGGAGGAGGGTTTCAATTATTTAGGGATAAGGGTCAAGTAGGTGGGGTTAGTGAAGCCACCTTTTTTTTTTTGAATACCCACCTTATCATCTTATGAAGGTGTTTTTTTATAGTCAACCAGAAGGAGTGATAGAAAAATATGGAAAATCCATTAGGGCTCGAAGATTTATCTGGTTGGAGATTCCATGTGGCTGACCGTAGTTCTTCTTCACCCACTTCCTTTAATATTTTATAATTTGTCTCTTCAGATATTTTTTTGGGAATATAACTTATAAATTCTTCATAACTTGGATTTACAAGATCAACTGTTAGCAAACTTTTGTAATGCTGATGAGATTCTTTTTTAAGATCCTCTTGTCCCTTGATTTCTATCTCTCCTTCTCCTTTTATTGATTCTATATGGTTTTTTTTCTCTTTTTTGTGGTATTATTAAAAAAGGCGGTGTTTTGATCACCTGCTTGAATCCACAAATTTCTAGATTTTATCCTCCATGTCTCTTCATCTTTTCAATTATTATTATATATTTCCCAGTGTAGTTCTTTCTCTTTCCACTGCTTTTCTTTTGTTACTTCTCCTTATTCTATTTTTTTTGCACTTGTTCAAGCTCTCTCTATAGCTGAATTTTCTTTTGATGAGGTTCTTTGTAGTGTGCTATGGCCGAGATTTTTAGCTTTTTTTGACCTTTTTTAGCTTTGCCTCCCATACAAAATTTGGAGAGCCATTTATACTTTGTTTCCATAATGTTGTGACCATCAATTTGACATTTTCATGGGTGGCCCAAAGAGGATTGTATCAGAATGGAAGGGGGCCCACATTTTCACTTTCTCCAACTTTGATTGCTATAGGCGTGTGATCTGAAGTTGTTGAAGAGATAATCTTTGAAATTATTGCGCTAAAGTATGATATGACACTGTCTTGGATAAAAAATCTGTCTAGTCACTCTTTAATGTTGCCCAGTCCTAACCTTTTGTTACTCCATGTAAAGTTTCCATTTTTTGAGGCTATTTCCATTAGATTATGCTTCTATATGATATTTTCAAGGATATACCTAAACGGATCTGCCTGGTAGCAACCACATTGCTTTTCATCAACATTTAGGATTAGGTTTAGATCCCCTCCTATTATAATATTATTGCTCAATTCCAAGTTTAAACTATCATTCAAGGAATGCCAACAATGCTCCTTATCTCGATAGCGAGAGGGGGCGTAGATGTTGTAGAGGCAAATTTGATACCCAATGTTTTTATTTCTTAGATCAGATTTGATCGAATGTAGCTCTTTGAGATGGGATAATAATTCCCAAGTGGACTGGTTCCACATTGTGAAATTTCCATCTGAAGCTACTATAGCTTTTACTGATATTCCTTCATAATATTTTGTTTTTTGAATTATTTGAGTCATTTCTTGTTCAGAGGACTTGGTCTCCTGGACTAGAAAGAAGTTTGAGCATTTTGATTTTAGAAGATATTTTGCTTCATTGATTTGCGAGGGATGCCCAAGGCCCCTACAATTCCAGGAGACATTATACATTATTTACTTTGATTTGAGGCATAGGGACCCTTTCCCTTGAACTGTCTACTTATTTTTTTGATATATGTTTCCATTGGCTGTTGGGTTCCCATTGCCATTTCTTTTATTGCTGCTCCATCCCTTAATTCTTTGTTGGTCTTCCTTCCAGACCTCTTGTGACTATCATAGAGAATAAG
The DNA here is from genome assembly GCA_031772625.1 of Pinus tabuliformis. NCBI lineage: Eukaryota > Viridiplantae > Streptophyta > Pinopsida > Pinales > Pinaceae > Pinus > Pinus tabuliformis. The sequence continues at coordinate 48,450,680 of CM062820.1, forward strand.
TGTTGAGTGTGTGTTATATTCTTTCCACAACTAGCCCCTATATTAGGTGGGAAAACCTACCTATGGTTTTGTGCATGGGTTTTGTACATGGTTTTCGGCATGATGGTTTTTTGCCCACGGTATCTGGTAGATCCGGTCAAGGGAACTATGGTTATGTTCTAATCCAGGGTTAATGAATTGGGGTTTATGAATGCGTCGACATGCATATATATGTGTTGTAACATTAAAAGGAATATAATGAAAAATCAATATGGTAGTCCCGGTTTTAGGATTTAGGGGAAAATCTCTGTGTATATTTGCTTTATATTTTATGTTCTTGCCATTATTTATTTTATGTTTCTATGCATGTAATTTTTGTACAAGGTTAAAACCTATAATAAGAGAGTCCTTAGATTGATTTCTGGTAAGAATCCTTTCAAAGGGAGGAGGAAGAGGACACAAGGGGGGGATAGAAAGGTCGGGTTAAGGGTGAAGGGGGGAAGAGAGGAGGGAGCTAGAGGGGAGGGAGGTGGAGAGGGAGAGGGATCAATGGGTTGAGGGGGAAAATCCGGTCTAGATAGGGAAGGATCAAGAGGGAAATCTAGAGAGGCAAAAGGATTGGAATCAAAGGGGAAATGGGAGGGGAGGAGGAAGGAGGGGCACCCCTTGGAATGGGAGTAGAGGAGGAGGGGGTGGAAGGCTTGGAAGACTTGGATCTAGACTTATTATTTTTGACTGCTACCCATTAAGGGTCTTGAAATTCTATTATTTCTTCTACTTCTTTCTTTGAACATCTATTTGCAAAATGATCATATTCATGACATATCTTAAATTTGAAAGGAATCTGCTTGTAATCCAACTGTTGTATATGAGTCCATCGATCTACCTTTATTTTCACTACTTATAGAAGCCCGTTTCCCAAATTGACTTCCACACATATTATAACACATGTGTGCATGTTTTCCTTTGGTTCTCTTTAATCAATATATTTCCCAACAACATTTCCTATTGCTTTCACGTATTCATCTCCCCAACAATGAAGAGGGAGGTGGGGAAGACAAATCCAAACTGGAACAACATTTGGGACATCAAGCTCTAGGTCAAAATATGGGGTCCGTTTGTTTAAATATAGACCTCTGGTATCCATGAAATAGGGAACATTTCTGAATATTAAATCTGTCTTCTTTACATTCAAAGTAGAAGGTGAAAAAGCTTCTTCCACAAAATTGAATAATATTTTCCCTTGAGTTGAGGGAAACCAGTTTTGCTCAACCCCTTTTTGCACAGTTTTTGGAGAGGGCTAGAGGCCAGTCAGTTGCCCAACCAGGCCCCCTTCTCAGAAAGAGAGAGGGCATCCCTACGAGGCAGAGAGGGAGGAAGAACAATTTCTGGGATATCTACGAGTTTTCTAACAAATTTTGAGACAACAAGATTGTCCCGATGAGGGCCAAGGGAGGAAACGAGGCTAGAAAAAGCTAAGGCAACCTCATAAGGGGTGGGGGGGAGGGGTGGAGCAGATGAGAAATCCCCCTCTGGATTTGACTCCGGAGGGGCCATGAGGAAAATCTACAAGGAGAGAGGGAAACCACTAGTTCAATAGAGCGCAACACAACGCAGATAGCTAGTTCACCATTTTTCTCGTACAAACTTGCTCTGTTATTGATTATAATTCCGACTACCACTATTACTTCAAATACAATTATTTCATAAATACCACAAACTGACCAAAATAACTTTCATAAAATAAAATTTATTTAACTATATATCTTCTAAATATATAAACTTTCACTAAATTAATTAAATATTTTATCTATATTTAATAATAAATGATTATTTAATATTATATTATATATATATATATATATATATATATAAAACATTACCTTTTTATTAAAATTTGCACAACTTAAATGTCGTCACAACCATTGCCATTATATCATAATTGAATTTTATTTACTAGCTTGTAAGTTTTTCAATTCACTCATTCAATTATTTGTATATACATATTTTCTCTTTACTATTTTATATGTTAAAATACGTTATATATATATATATATATATCATTTTCACATTTACAGATTTCTTGGATTGATATGATTAATATATTTTATTATAAAACACAAAAGCAAACAAAAAATAAAAAAATTTAGAGATTTTTTGGATTGATATGATTAATATATTTTATTATAAAACACAAAAGCAAACAAAAATACAAAAAATTCTAACTTCAATATTTTTAATGTGTTTTATTTACTTTTCTGGGTTTACGAGTCAAGCTTACAATGAGATTCTAAATTCCAATACAATTATATTGAAAATAAGGTCATGTTATACTTTCCTTTAACATTAATTGTGGAAACAACCATTCCCAACCCCGTTAGGTTGCATGGAAAATTATTGGTGTTAGAAATAACTTGATCCAGCCTATATTTGTATAACCTGTATTTGTGTCTTTCCACAAGAGTCAAGACTCACAGACACATTTTAGCTCACTAATTCCATGCCTCTAGCTCTGCTCTAAACGGGGCAAGGAAAAATGACATATATGAAGCGTAACAAGTTACATGGTATAGCGTAGTTTTCAGTTGGAATTTTTTTTTGGCCATAAATAATTTCGGTAGTAATGCTAATGTCAATCTATGTTATCAGTGATAATGCTAACGCTTGTCTATTTAAATGGTGACGAAGAAAATGGGACGAACAACCATATCAGTAGGTTTAGAGAATCTACAATCGAGATAATGGTTTCCTAGTTTACCCTTAAGATATTTCACACGAGAGCTAACACCAATGGTTTGAGGGGTATAAATCAATTTGTCACATGTATCTATGTTTTTCAAGCTATTGCAATAAAATCGTGTTACGAGTTTGAAGGGAAGTTCATCAAGTATTTCCAGTAGGTCATCAAGAAGCTGATCATTCCCATTGGTCTGCTTATGCAATTGAACATCGGGCCTTTGGAATCCAAGTGCTTGCAATGGCTTGGAAGGCATGCCACTTCTTCCATTTTGTATGCCTCCTTTGACACCAAATGCTTTCTTCCAAGTGAAGAGATCTGAGTGGTGGCTCTAGGATTGGAAGTGAGTGTGCCTTCTCTGCTCCCCAATCCCTCAAGAAATCTGGTCACCCCCTTCCATGTAGTCAATAACCTTCCAAGTTCAGGCATCCCCTTCTCTGCTTCCCAGTCCCTTAGGCTATCCATTTGTTGGCAAGATTTCCTCACATCGAGAGGGTCTCAAAACCAACGCATATCCCTGCCTCAACACTATCACACCAGTCAAGCATACTTTATGGAACTCAGTTGGCATCATTGGTGCTAGTGTCCCACAATGGCCTTGTTCCTAAAATATCTTACCAACATATTTTAACCCTTATTCCAATAGATTTTCAACATCAATGGCGACTCCTCCTTCAACACCTAAAAGGTACAATGCTACCTATTTTAACCACTAGGATAGTTTTAAATGGAACTTAACAGGAGGGATATGAATGGTTAAGAGTGCTGACAAATATCTCCAACAAGACCAATAGGCACAACCCCCATGGCCATATTAGAAATTGGTCTAAATCTAAAAATCTTCCCAAAATAAATATCTTAATTTGGACCCTCCTTAGAGGGAATATCTCAACTGCCGACGACCTCAAAAAATGCAACATTTAGGGGCCATCCATCTGTTCACTATGTCTGAATGCAAAGGAGACCACCCAACACTTGTTTCTTTCATGTTCATTCTCCCAAAGTTTTTGGAAAGTCGTGTATCATCCTCTACCTATTCAAGTAGATTTTGAGAGGAATATAGTTGATTATTTCACCCAATGGAATTTGAGCTACCCCTACTCCCTAAAAAATAACATGAGAAAGCACTTTTGGATCAATATTCCTGCAAACTTATGCTGAAAGATCTAGTTAGATCAAAACAAATATATATTCCAAAACAAAAAGGCCCTGCAAAAGAGGATTACAACCAAAGCATCATGCCTCCTAACAAAAACAATCCTCTTCAAAGGTAACAATAGGTTTGACCAACAATGACTGCAGGTGGAAGAAGCACTATGGTTTACTTTTGTTATGGATAAAACTCCTCACAACACTCTGAACACATAGAAAAGTCTACCCACTCTAACCAACTGGAATATCAAACTAAAGGATAGGGAGTTCACATATTCCTTAAAGAGACAAGGGCAACCCTTGCTCTTCAGCCCCCAAACACAATCCAAGAAGAGCAAGAGTAGGGGGAGTCCTATTTAATCCTAAAGGGAAATAAGTTTCTTCCTATGAATGTGGACTAGATAGTGATTTGAATAATAAAGCTGAAGCATACGGGCTCCTCTTGGGTGCCAAAATTATCTGCGATATCTGCCTCAAGTCCCCGTTGTGATAAGTGAATCAACTTTACTCATTAACCAAATGATCAAGGGGATTGGAGCCCATAATGGTGATCTCAGTTAAATCGTGATCTGAATGCAACATCACTTGAATTATCTCAAGAAGGCCTCCTTCCACGTCCTCAGGGAGAACAATGCCCAAGCCTATCTACAAGAAAACTGTGCCTATCAGTGCCCTTAGGGCTAGGTCAAAGTCAATGCAAAGGTCATTGTCCTGCATATCCCTTGATACGATCTCTATCACGCACAATCATGACAACTCTAGAATACTTCTTTCAGAAAACATACCAATTGGCAGCCAATCATGACAACCAAGAGAGGTTCATACCCTCTCAAGCAAACCAAAGTAGGGACGTAGAGCCTACGTAAAGGTCTTAATTGAGCCTTCCAATTGAGAGGGAGAGTGAAGGGATTATTAAAGTTCCGCCCCAAAAATCTACTTGATAGTGTGAAGCACTTCATAAAAGACAACTCAACTGAAAAATGAACTAAACAACCCGCTGTAGTAATTGCCAAGGAGGCTCTATGAAAGACTAGACTTGACTCTCCCATATCAAGTATAGAAAATGAAGCCACTGAGACAACCACAAATAAGGGAGAGTGAGGAAAATGAACTGGGAAAACAAGTGATGTAACTTTCCCCTCAAAACCAACGTGTTGCTCCAAAAGAGAATGGAGCAACTCGAGTCCATAAATGGAAAAAATATCCCTAAATATGCCCAGGTATATCAAACTACCTAGCCCCATCATGTCCTAGAATGTTTGTATGGTTTTCTTAACAATGACAATGAGGGAGTATCATGCATCCTTCTTAGTGTTTATAATTGTAAAGAAGTTTCTGAATTATATTTTTTTAACACGAACATTAAATAATTTGACAATTTGGTCAATATATAATTTACCACAACAACAGAAAATCGTTTATTATTAACAATTCTAAATAATGTATAAATAATTATATAGCTTTAATGTTTTTTTGGACTGAAATATTTAAACTAATGATTTTAATTTATAAATTTAATTATAATCCATTTTATTAAATTAATTTTTGAAATGTTTAAAAATAATAAATTATTATTAGAATCTTATTTACATTTAAAAGGTGGGCTGATCCTAATGGAAAAGTAATATTTTAATTTGTAGTAATTTAAAGTTTTTATGGTTTGGTTTTTTTAATGGCGTAATTGAATTTATAGACGAAATGACATTTCCACATCATTTTTTATGGTTAATTTTAACCAAAATCCAACATATATTTTTCAAACTTTGAGTTTAATTTGTAGAATTTAAGTGCAACTGCTAAATCTATTTATGCATCCAAAAATGTATTTTAAGTAATAAAAAATCACAATCTTGCTTGAAATTGTAAACCAGATTACCCTGAAAAAATATTTTTTCTTCTATAAATTATATTAAACCCTTTTATATATGTATTTTTTTGTCAATTTTGATTGACATTTGGTAGAGATTTATTGGAATTACAATTTTGAGTTAGGAAATCTATATAATTTGAGTGTTCTACAAAGTCTTTTAAAGTTCCTATTCATATATGACTTTTTAAATATAAGCAATAAGAAAGTAAGTCTCATCACTAGCTTCGAACTCTAGAATTTTGGTGTTTGGAATCCATTTGCAAGTAATCTCACCGATGTTCATAGCTAACTTTTTAACAATTAGTCATTTTGTGGCTTTTTTTTATTAGTAATATGTTTAAAAGAAAAAATTGTGTATTTTTTATAAATTTTAATCTACAAATTATATATTTTGATAATATATTGTTTTATAGTGATTTCTAATAATACATTTTATATTTTTATTTTATGTTTTTTAAAAGTTCAAATTATTTTTTGATTAAGTAGTTATTTTTTTGACTTATTTGTTTAATATTGACTTTTTCTCTGGATCAATCATTATAAATTACAGAAATTTGAATTCAAAAATATTAAATCAATTTATACATTCAAAAATATATTTTAAATAACAAAACAAATCACAATTTCTCCACATTTTTCAAAAAAACAAATTAATTTTATTTTTAATAATAAAAATTTAATTATTACAAACTTCATAAAATATATGATATTAATATTAATTGTGTCATAAGAGCATTATCTTTTATATCCCAATGGTACATAATATAATCACTTTTATCGTAAAAACAAAGAAAATACATATAAAACTAAAAGAATATATTATTAATAAAAAAGATAATTTTAAATTTTAAATTAAGAAAAACAGAGAAAATGCATTAAAAAATAAATATCCAAATGGTACAAAATATAATCACTATTATCTTAAAAACAAAAAAATACATAAAAAATAAAAAAATATATTTTTAAATTGAAAAAAAACAAAGAAAATGAATATAAAAATAAAAGAATATATTATTAATAAAAAGAGGCTTTTGAAAAAGAGTGAAAATTTGACAGAATGCACTGGACGTAAGATGAGGACGACGACAGAAACATAACATTTGCCAAAATTCATTCTAGTGGACCACCGCTGAAGCACCCGCGCGTCAATTCCCATTCTAATTTCCCATCTTCATCCTTATCTTATTAGTCCGCCGGATAGGCAGTGAGGAGGGACTATTGCAATCGATTTGTGTTGAAATTTGAGGCAATGTTTTGATAAATAATATTTTTAATAATATATTTTTGTTAAGTTTATGAGACTTTTTGTTTAGCTTATTAAATATTGACAACATTAGTTGTTAATCAATCAAAAAATCAGAGGTTTTATTTGGCTTTTTTCGAGGCCAATAGGTTTATAAGTTGTTTAAAAAGCATATGAATAAGAGAATTCTGGTCATTTTTGCTTAATATTAACGTTGTTGTTGCATTAGTTTGCTAAAATTAAATGGCAGTAAATACAAGCAGTGGAGGGCAATCCAGATTTTCTAAGCCCTAGACACGGGGCTTCACCGAGTCTGGCCACAATCTTCTGAGCCTGGTACACGCAGATTCTTCCTGTTCTACTAAGTGGCTTCCTGTTTGCTTCAGAAAACCATATATCGCGGTTTTGGAGTCGGGCTTCATTCTAGTTTTGCAGTTTTGTAGATGTTTTGTATATTTTACAAACAATGGTTGAACACTGAGTCCTTTCATCATTGAAGCCCAAGTCATTTCACAAACATATGGTCGAACGATGAATTCTTATGATCAATGCTTATGATCACTAAAGCCCTAGTCCATCCTGTAGTTCGACTTCCATCTTGCAGTTTGGTATAGCTCTACTCGGACAATTATTTAGAATTTGAATCAACTTTTGTTAGAATTCGAATAAAATTTTGCAATTGTATCCATAAGGTATCCATATCAAATACAAACCTTTTGATAATTCACTATTGTAGTATTGTGCTAGTTTTATGGTTGGAAAACCATAAAAATATTCCGCAGAATGCATGAATCTCTCCCTCTCATGTGCTCCAAGTCCCCTTTCAGGGCGGTTATGTTGAGCATAATCAATATCCCACTTTTCTTCCTACTCATCATCATCCCATTTATGTTGAGCATAATCAATATCCCACTTTTCTTCCTACTCATCATCATCCCATTGGTTTTGAACCAACCAGTGCTCTTTCACATAATGGATCAGCGAGGAAACCATTAGGTGTACCACTACGGCTACGGAGGAAAGGGAAGAAAAATAACGCTGAACCGGGAAGAACTGAGAAGATTTCACCAAGGCGGCTACTTTCACCTCTCTTTCGCTAGCTTCAAATCAATCCCATGCTACACCATCTGGTGCCCAAATCCTTCTGCGACTTGCATCAGAATCATGCTTTTCATCTATCTATGTTACGATAAGCCTTTCTCGAATTTCTATATGTTAATTAGGGAGAAACACAATGCCAAACAATAGACCCAACACATAGAATTGCAGAGAAATAAATGGTTAGGGGGGTGCGAAATTAAGCTACTATAACTCTGGTAGGTTAGGTGAGGCGCTCTTGAACCAGTCTACTTCTTAAAAATCCCAAATCCCTGAAATTTTTGGAATAATACAAGCATCGCAAGTCATGGGTTTGAAATGTCTGGAAGGTTCCGGCTGTAGCGGTATGGGATGAACTCACTAGATTGTGGCTTCCACTAGTCCAATTTCATATGGTTGTTAAGAGGGACACAACAATTTTTGCCTCATCCTAGTGTAAAGGCACGTGACACTCGTGCTAGGGTCCACATGGTCCATGGAGGCGATTTTTTTTTAATAAGCATTGAAGAGATCTCGTTCATGGCAAGAATATCTGAATTCACATATTGTCTTTGGCTTAATTCCTTATGTGTTGATTGTAAGTCGATCTACTAATTGTGTCCTAAGGTTGACACGATAATCAAGGGGAGCTTGTTTTGGAGGTTCGACGTTCTATCTCATTCTATCTCCTATCGACATTTCAGGTTAAAAACATCACAGATAAGGGCAAACGCATGGGCTCGAGGACTTCGAGTTGTTTGGTACGTTATCCATGGATAAAACTTTGGGTAGATTGGCCCCCATATTTGGGTCCGCTGAATTATTATTGGGTTCATATAAAAAAATAATTTCCCTTTCCTGAGGCAATCTTGTGCATGTGTTATAGATCTCCTGGGACCCCTCCACCTTCCTGGGATCCCTTCGTTGCACTCAACACAACGTACATAGCGTGAGGCTAGTCGTGGAAAGAATATACCACACACCCAATACTTGCATCATGCCTTTGTTTTGTCTTGCATCACAAGATTTCAACTCAACTATCATATGCATACAACAGCATAACCAAACGAACCTTTGTCATAAGCTCATCAACATCTCCATTCAACTAGGTCACACTTTTGTCAAGCATCACAATCTCAACTCTTTCATCTTTGATCAACATAGCCTTTGCATGATCTAGGTGGGTATTGGTGGCCACTCGCCTATTCCACTTGGACCTCCACCGTAGTTTCTTTTCAGTTTCCTTAATTGTAGCACAACTTACTATTTTTGGCAGTTTTCAAGTCTTTAATTTCCGGAGCCATTTCGAAGGCCAAGAAGACATTTTTTGGGAAATGAGAGACATTAGAAAATTGCAATATCAATTTATTAGCTTGTTCTCGACCTCCTCTTAGAGATCTTTGGAACTAGGTATTATGATAGTTAAAGGATTTTCATGTGCCAACAGGAAGTTGACGGTCCAACTAAGCCCAATGAAGCCCACAAGCTTTTGCCGCTTGATCTCCGAGGGTTAGGTTTTTGGATTTTTAGATTTCCCATTGTTTCTTCATGATAAAAAGCCATCGATCCTCGTTGTAACACAGTTCAAAAGGCATGTAGCTATCACACCTCTTCTCAAAGATAAGCTACCATTGCCTAAGCTAGTTTATTTCCATTCTGCATATAACAATTTTTAGTAATCTGTTATAATTGAATTAAAGTTATGATTTCATTATATCTTTGTGTTCTATTCACATCTTTATTTTATTTCATTCATTCATAAATCTAGATCACTACCACATACCTTAGCATCAAACATAAATATACCTGGTTGCTACTCTATTCGTTTACCATCAACAGATACCTTAATGCTCATTTACCATCACTAACTACCACTCTAATATTTATAACAACATTTTTACCATAAATTAATTAATACCTAAAAGGAAAATTAATAGAAATTTATAACTTGATAATGTTTCTAGTGTATTACTTTTTCAGAAAACATATCTTTTTCAATGGTGTATTACTTTTTCAAAAAACATATCTTTTTCAATATCCTGGCCACGTCTTATCTTTGGCTTCGCGTACACCTATTTCATTAATTTTTCATTATTTATTTATTGTATATTTCATAAAACCAACGACCAAAACCAGGGGGTCCACCATTTAACTATCTTCGCCTACACATGTCTCATTATCTTTGTTTTATTATTTTTTTTCCATACAAAACAACCAAAACCAGACTACCTACCATTTAACTATGACCAACGTGGTTTTCATCCTGGGAATGTGAACACATTTCTTTATTTATTTTTGCCAGTGCTTGTCAACCCAACTTTCTTTGACGGTATATCGGTTTAAGTGTCGTTAAACTTTCATTCATTCACTCTCCTCTGATAGATATCAGAGCGAACAACAAAGCAAGATTAATGGATTTATACAGTGCAAGTTGCTGCCACGATTCAAATGAGAGATCCTCAAAAACACTTCACGTTCTAATGTTTCCCTGGCTGGCTCGCGGCCATCTTTCTACATACGCAGAGCTAGCCAAAGGACTCGCAGAACGCGGCATCAAAGTCTCCTTTCTCACAACTCCTCTCAATGTTCCCAAGATAGAGCCGCTTTTCATCGTCACAAATCGAAACTCGCGGGGCAAAGTTGAGATGGTGGAACTGCCATTGCCAGCGGTGGAAGGATTGCCTCCCGGGATCGAGTGCACGTCCGACACTCCGGCCCATCTATGGCCTCTCTTACTCCGCGCCGTGCACCTCTTAGAGAAGCCATTCGAAAACCTACTGCGCCGCCTTTCTCCAGATGTGGTAGTCTTCGACTTGGTTCAATACTGGACTCCTCGAGTGGCAACGAAGCTCGGCATACCCACCGTATTCTTCATTATCTTCGGTGCGGCATATTCGAGTTATCAGCTCTCACCGCTTAATGCCGAATATGGAGAACATGTCACCGCAGACGACTTGATGATTCCTCCACCGGGCTACCCCTCATCCACCATCTCATGGCGGCGGTTTGAAGCGCAGTTTACGCTCAAGATATTTCACATGAGAGACGACACCGATGGTTTGAGAGGTATAGATCGGATAGTCACATGTATCAATGGCTGTCAGGCTATTGCAGTAAAATCGTGCTACGAGTTTGAAGGGAAGTTCATCGACTATTTCCAGCGGGTCACCGGGAAACCGGTCATTCCCGTAGGTACGCTTCTGCAATCAAATGCCGGGCCTCTGGACTCCGAGTGCTTGAAATGGCTTGGAAGGAAGGCCGCTTCTTCCGTTGTGTATGCTTCCTTCGGCACCGAATGTTTTCTTTCGAGTGAAGAGATCCGAGAGATGGCTATGGGATTGGAAGCGAGTGGGCATCCATTTATTTTAGTATTGCATTTTGCCCGCGGCCATGCCGACGGCTCGACTTCATTGCCCGAGGATTTTGGAGAACGGATTGGGGACAGAGGGTTGGTATTGACTGACTGGGCGCCACAGAAAGAGATTTTATCACATTCTTCAACCGGCGCTTTTCTGACGCATTGTGGTTGGAGCTCTGTCATGGAGGGAATGAGCGTGGGATTGCCTCTCATCGCTCTGCCGATGCAATGGGATCAGGGGTTGAATGCCAGATTGATTGTCACTGAATTGAAAGTGGGTGTGGAGGTCGCTAGAGGGGCCGATGGCGGAGCCAGCAGGGAGGACATTTGCAGAGGTGTGAGGGCAGTAATGGCGCCGGAAGAGGGGAAGGAGGTGAGGCAGAGGGCATCGCAGATGGGAGATGTGTTCAGAAAGATGATATTGAATAGGGAAAGCTGTAAGGGATCTGAAGAGCGATATGTTGATAAATTCGCTCAGCAGCTTCTTGCACTGGCCACGGCAACGAGCGGACATGGTTGCCATTGAATGGAATCCAGGAGCAGATATGTGTGTACTCTTTTTTAATAACTATATTCAGGAGCCGATATGCATGTACTCTTTTTTAATAACTATAAGTGGGGATAATTTTTATTTGAAATTCCTGAGTTTGATTGCTATATCGCGTTAAATCGAATTTTGTTGGATTTTTTTTCGTGCTATCGGCTGATTTGGAATTTGAAATAAATTGGTTGAATTACTAATTTAATATTTTGTAAGTGAGTTGTGTGTAAGGAATCTGGATAACTAGGCGGTGGCAATTTGCCTAAAAATGATTCACTGGTTTTGAAAAAATTGATTGATTGATTTTAAATAAATGATAATCAGATATACTGACAAAAAAAACAAGAGACACTCCACCAACCTAACCCAAAAAAATTGTAAAATAATACTAATTATGCATACGTATTCGTTTTATTTAGATTTTTCGTGCGACATATGGGGTCGACAGTCGGCGGTGGAATCCGTCGACGACCATCCATGGCAGTTCCACCAGCTGGACCTCCCCCACCCAGATGTGATTTGCCCAAAAGAAAGGGTCACTGGTGGAGCGAAGTTGTCAGAAAATGAGATTTTGATGCGTCGGTTGGATGGCAACAGCTACCTGCCTGCCATAGATGCCTTATGGACTTCGATAAAATAATCCAATTTCTAGAACATATATTATTTTTTAAGTTTCGGAGTTGGTGAAGAGATTTACATTACAATGAATGAATCACTGGGAACCAATAGATGTTAGCTCCATTAAGTTTTACACAATTGCTGCTTAGAATTATGGAATTTAAATGCAGCCTTTTCTTAACTTATGGAAACCAACTCCAGTAGTTTCCTTAAGTTAAGGAGATCAACTGCAGCTAATAAATTTATTGTTAGGAGCTACTGAAGTGGTCCATTACTCCCATCTGGAGTTCTCTGCCTTGATCTGTGGGACATCTGACAAATAGCTAACAGAAGCTTGATGGAAGCTTAGCTATAAATTCATCTGTTTGGTCCCCAAGCTTAGATCTTAATCCCCTTCAGTTCTACACCATCTAGCTGAGATAGCAGAGCTTGGAAGTGCCTTCAGAATTTTTGTGTTCTTTTCCTTTTGCTTGGACAGAAGCTGGAGAGCTGAAGAAGAAGCAAGTGGACTATGGCCTGCATCAAAACATCACCAATGGCTGGAGGTAACTCGTATCCCTGGGCATTAAGATTTAATGATTCTTTTCAGTTATTCCGCATATAGAAGAATCGTTGTTGAAATTGAAGAATTTCTAACAGTTGGTATCAGAGCTTAATTTACCTCTGCCTTGGTGTGGATTCGAATATTTTGAAGTGATTTTTATTTTCATTTATTGGACTGAATATCATCGTTTGTATGTTTTCCTCCATTCCTTTCAATTTTCTGAGATTTCGTTCTGTAAATTTGGCAAGGGATTTTCTTTTCGATCTCTCGACCTTTATATCGTTCCAGATACTTTATGGCCTCGGCTCGGGTCATTGCTTTAGCAATTTTAAGTTCGGGTTACTGATAAACATGAATATATGTGAGAATTTTCATGTTTTTCCTATGGATCTGCATAAATTTGAATCTGTGGATTCAAGGGTTTGCTTTGATAGGGTCCCGCTCATTAAGACAGTAAGCGCTGATTTTAGAACCAGCCCTTGCATTCTTGCGTGTGTTAATTCTCATCAGAGCCGATTCAGATGAGTTTGCATGAGTAGATTCCTGTCGTCGATACTTGGATAGAATTGGAATGGATTTTCTGGTTATAAAATTAGTGTAAATTGATGTGGGTAGCTTAGAATCGATGGCCTTATAGAATTCCGCGTGAATTTGATATTATGGGTAGTTTAGAATTGATAGCCACAGAGTAGCACCGACAGATTCGATGTGTGTAGTATGAATGAGTACAGAGAACTGTCCTGGCTGTTAAAATAATGGAATGCGTAAGACGTTGGTATGTCAGCAAGAAACTTTCAGGACAAAGAATAAGGAACGTAAAAGTTCAAGTTCACATTTGATTTGATAAATAAAGAATTAAGGAACGGAAAAGTTCACATGCCTTTACCCATTTAGAATCAACTTTTGTAATCGGGTATCTCATATCACATCCTTAAATTGCATATCTAACCATATGATTTTACATGATGTTGAGCCTGCATGATCATTTTTTTAATCTGTCCCTTCATTAAACCATACTGTATGGGATGGAAGAGTAAATTCTTTCTAGTATCATTACTTTTATCATATATGCACTGTTTCTTCCAGAAATGATAACGTGTAGAAGCGTTATTAAATTTTATATGTAAGAAGCCTGAATCTCTTGTGCGGTATTGGTGAATCTGCTTGAGTTGAATTCTTATTTGAGGATTAATATTTCTCGTTTTTGACTGAGTAGAACATCACCTCATTTATCATATATCTTGTAAGGTATTGGTCGAACGGCGTGGTTTTGAAAACTTTTTGGAAATATAGTATTTTGTAGTACTGAACCACATCTTTTCATGGCATAAACTTTTTTTTTTGTTTTTGTTTTTTGAAAGACATTGTTGAGCTACATGCAAAGAAACTAAACGATGCATCATGAATCTAAGAGTTTAGGGCATGTGAGATATGCGCTTCAATGCGTTGTTGAAATTTAAGTTTATATTTGAAGTTTATAAAATATTTTTGAGGGTTTGGATGCCTTTAACACGTTCCTCTTTTGCTTGTTTTTTCTTTCTCCACACTCGCACATTGGGTGCATGTGGTGGGGACGTCATGAGCATATAATTGACATATTTTAATATATCAGACACATGATGGTATAGTCTAGTACTTCTTTTAATGATTTGAAACATGTTATCTCGTGAATTACATGATAGACATACATGTCGACAAGCTGATTATTTTATAAATGTATATGTTTAAAGTAAATGGCAAAGTCAATATATGACCTGATTCATTCAAGAACATACACATGACATGAAGGCTCTCACCAAAGTCTCGGGTATGAACATGAAATGTTTTGTGAAGTCTATTCCTTTTTTATATGAGTCATGTTTTATGCGTGTTTGCAAATTAAAGGAAATGGTTTATGCATTCTTAAATATTTCAATATTTCGATATTTGAAATGGTTTAGTCTTTTGTTTTGAATATTTCAAATTTGCAGTTTTGTTTGCAAATTGTTTAGAACCCATTTTGTAATTAATTTAAGAATTAGTCTTGAATAAATTATGGGACAGTTAGACTAAGGAATGTAAATTTGATTTTGCTGGAAAAATATTACAGTTATATGGAGTTTATTAAAATGTCATTTTGACTTACTCCTTTCAGTAAACATTATTTTTCTCTCTGGTTAAGTTTTGTTTATGCAGCAAAATAATGTCTAGTGATCCATATAATTTTAATTAATTAGAGAATAGCCACAGCATTTTTAATTAAATAAAATTATATATTTTGTTTGATAAGATCACATAAAGATTATTTAGACATTAAATTGTAATTAATTGCACTGAATATAATAAATTTTATCCCACAGGAATTTTTATTATATTTATGTGATTAATTAGGATAAAATTTCATAACCTACCCACAGGAGTTATGAATTAATAAGTTTTATCATAAAGTTTTATTGAATCTGTTTGAATTGAAAATTTAGCCCACAGGCAATTTTCATGTCATTTGATTCAATTTTTTTTAGCATCATCATAAAGTTTTATTGAATATGTTTGAATTGAAAATTTAGCCCACAGGCAATTTTCATGTCATTTGATTCAATTCTTTTTAGCATCATCATAAAGTTTTATTGAATCTGTTTGAATTGAAAATTTAGTCCACAGGCAATTTTCATGTCATTTGATTCAATTCTTTTTAGCATGTTTTACATTGGTAAACGTGAAAGTTCATAAAGTTTTATTGAATCTGCTTGAATTGAAAATTTAGCCCACAGGCAATTTTCATGTCATTTGATTCAATTCTTTTTAGCATGTTTACATTGGTAAAACGTGAAAGTTCGTAAAGCTTTATTGAATCTGCTTGAATTGAAAATTTAGCCCACAGGCAATTTTCATGTCATTTGATTCAATTCGTTTTAGCATGTTTTACATTGGTAAAACGTGAAAGTTCATAAAGTTTTATTGAATCTGCTTGAATTGAAAATTTAGCCCACAGGCAATTTTCATGTCATTTGATTCAATTCCTTTTAGCATGTTTTACATTGGTAAAACGTGAAAGTTCATAAAGTTTTATTGAATCTGCTTGAATTGAAAATTTAGCCCACAGACAATTTTCATGTCATTTGATTCAATTCTTTTTAGCATGTTTTACATTGGTAAAACATGAAAGTTCATAAAGTTTTATTGAATCTGCTTGAATTGAAAATTTAGTCCACAGGCAATTTTCATGTCATTTGATTCAATTCTTTTTAGCATGTTTTACATTGGTAAAACATGAAAGTTCATAAAGTTTTATTGAATCTGTTTGAATTGAAAATTTAGCCCACAGGCAATTTTCGTGTCATTTGATTCAATTCTTTTTACCATGTTTTACATTGGTAGAACATGAAAGTTTATTAAGCCTCAACATAAGCATGTGATTCTTTATTTTGATGCAGTAGTACAACCTGCAAATTTCTCTGAAATTCGTTCTAACATTCCCGAACTTGAGGAAGTAATCTCGTTTGTTTGTTATGAATCTGATATGGTTAATGTTAATATTAACACATGGTGGATTGATTCTGGATCAACAATTCACATTTCGAATTCCTTGCAAAGGTTTGCAAAACCTAAGGAAACCAGTAGGAAGTGAGCAAAGCATCTTATCAGGAAACAAGATGGGCTCGCATGTGGAAGCTATAAGAACATGTTATTTAACTTTAAGTAGTGGCTTTGTTTTGGAGTTAGAAAAGACCTTTTATGTTCCAAGTTTTTCTAGAAACTTGATCTCAGTTTCAAGGCTTGTACCTTTTGGATATTCCTTAAAACTTTTCAGAAAAGAATCTTTCAGTCTATTCTATAAATCTGATTATGTTGGGAATGGTATTTTGTCTAATGGTCTTTACTGCATTAATTTACAAAACAATGTCACATATGATTCAATGCATGTTCACACTGGCACTAAAAGACGATGGTTATTAACACTTCTTCATTAATAACACTTCGTCATTAATGATTGACACCACTTCTTCATTAATAACACATCTTCATTGATTCCCCTCTAGTCATGGTGAGCAATTGGTTTGCAAGCTCAAGAAGTCATTATCTGGTTTAAAACAAGCATCCTGCCAATGGTATTTGAAATTCCATAATGTAATTTCTTCTTTTGGTTTTGTAGAAAACATTATGGATCAATGTATATACCTGAAGGTTAGTGGGAGTAAAATTTGTTTTCTTGTTTTATATGTGGATGACCTTTTTGCTAGCAACCAATGATAAGGGTTTGCTACATGAGGTGAGACGATTCCTCTCTAAAAGTTTTGATATGAAGGATATAGGTGAGGCATCTTATGTCATTGGCATTAAGATCCATAGAGACAGATTTCGAGGCATCTTGGGTCTGTCACAGGAAACCTATATTAATAAAATTTTAGAGAGATTTCGGATGAAGGATTGTTCACCAAGTGTAGCTCCCATTGGGAATGTTGGGACGATGTCAGAGTGATCCAGGTTTAGACCACTGGAGCGCTGCAAAGAAAGTAATGAGGTACCTTCAAGGGACCAAAGACTACATGCTTATGTATATCCTATTTGAGGCTGCTTTACATGGTGTATGGCTTAAGAATTTCATTTCTGGGCTTAGAATTATGGATTCTATCTTTAAGCCATTGAGAATATATTGTGATAATTCAGCTGCTGGTTTTATGGCTAAAAAAGTGGGAGTCGAAATAAACACATCGACATTAAGTATTTAGCTATAAGGGAACGTGTTAAAGAAAAGAAAGTGGTCATTGAGCACGTCAGCACTGAGTTAATGATCACTGATCCTTTGACTAAGGGCATGCCACCGTTTAAATTCAAGGATCATGTATTGAATATGGGACTTGGTTCCATTATGCAGTTTTTTATTGTATGGACAATGTTAATGAAATTCTTAATTATTGTGATGTTTTTTCTCATATTTATGTGCACCTTAAGTTGATTTGAGAAAATTCATTTAAGAATGACCAAGAATAAACATAGGGTTTATTCATTAAGAAATTGTTGCCACATAAATTATAATAAGAATAAATACATAGTAATACATGGAAGATAATACTCGTCATTAGAGGACTTATCGCCATGATTCATGTATCTATTACTTAATACAGATTATCAATGGTTTTTAAGTTGAGACATTAAGTTTGGAAGTATGGACCAAGTGGGAGAATGTTAGCTCCATTAAGTTTTACACAATTGCTGCCTAGAATTATGGAATTTAAACTGCAACCTTTCCTTAACTTATGGAAACCAACTGCAGTAGTTTCCTTAAGTTAAGGAGATCAACTGCAGCTAATAAATTTATTGTTAGGAGCTACTGAAGTGGTCCATTACTCCCATCTGGAGTTCTCTGCCTTGATCTGTGGGACATCTGACACATAGCTATCAGAAGCTTGATGGAAGCTTAGCTATAAATTCATCTGTTTGGTCCCCAAGCTTAGATCTTAATCCCCTTCAGTTCTACACCATCTAGCTGAGATAGCAGAGCTTGGAAGTGCCTTCAGAATTTTTGTGTTCTTTTCCTTTTGCTTGGACAGAAGCTGGAGTGCTGAAGAAGAAGCAAGTGGACTGTGGCCTACATCAAAACATCACCAATGGCTGGAGGTAACTCGTATCCCTGGGCATTAAGATTTAATGATTCTTTTCAGTTATTCCGCATATAGAAGAATCGTTGTTGAAATTGAAGAATTTCTAACAATAGACCCATTTACCTTTCAGTCCAGTTTTCCCTACCTGCCTGTGATCGATCTATCGATTGTGCCCGTTGATGATTATATTACTTACGCTAAACAGGAGGCCCCCGCGTCATTTGCAATTAAGAATTCTTTCTCTTGGCATTGCATTCCAGGTGCATTTATTCAGATTAGAAAAGAGTCATTTCATTAATCAATTTCTCTACCTATTCAAGTCAATCTCTCTTTCTATCTATTGCTTATATTTAAAAAAGTCATATATATAAACAGAAACTTTTAAAAGGCTTTTTAGAACACTCAAATTATATAGATTTCTTAACTCAAAATTGTAATTTCAAAAATTTCCATTAAATGATAATCAAAATTGACCCAAAAAATACACATATAAAAGGGTTTAATAACTTTGTAGAAGAAAAAGTATATTTTCACGATAATCTAGTTTACAATTTCAAGCAAGATTGTGATTTTGTATTATTTAAAATACATTTTTGGATGCATAAACAAATTCAGCAAAGGCACTTAAATTCTACAAATCAAACAACTTAAACTCAAAATTTGAAAAATATATGTTGGATTTTGATTAAAATTAATCATAAAAAATGCTCTAAAAAGGCCATTTGGTCTATAAATTCAATTATGCCATTAAAAAACCAAAACATAAAAAATTAAAATTACTACAAATTAAAATATTACTTTTCACTCTTAGCCCACTTTTTAAATGTAAATAAAATTCTAATAATAGTTTATTATTTTTAAACATTTCAAAAATCAATTTAATAAAATAGATTATAATTAAATTTATAAATTAAAATCATTATTTTAAATATTTTAGTCCAAACAAACATTAAAGTTATATAAATTATTTATACATTATTTAAAATTGTTAATAATAAACGATTCTTGTGGTAAATTATATATTGATCAAATTGTCAAATTATTTAAAGTTCATGTTAAAAAAAATAAAGTCAAAAACTTCCTTACAAATAAACACTAAGAAAGATGCATGATACTCCCTCATTGTCATTGTTAAGAAAACCATACAAACATTCTAGGATATAATGAGGCTAGGTAGTTTGATATACCTGGGCATCTTTAGATATATTTTTTCCATTTATGGACTAGAGTTGCTCCATCCTCTTTTGGAGCAACACGTTGGTTTTGAGTGGGGAAGTTACATCACTTGCTTTCCTAGTGCATTTTCCTCACTCTCCTTTATTTGTGGTTGTCTCAGTGGTTTCATTTTCTACATTTGATATGGGAGAGTCAAGTCTAGTCTTTCATAAAGCCTCCTTGGCAATTACTAGAGCGATTTTCTACACTTAATATGGGAGAGTGAAGTCTAGTATTTCGTAGAGCCTCCTTGGCAATTACTAGAGCGGGTTGCTAGTTCATTTTTCAGTTGAGTTGTCTTTTAGGTAGTGCTTCACACTATCAAGTAGATTTTTGGGGCGGAACTTTAATAATCCCTTCACTCTCCCTCTCAATTGGAAGGCTCAATTAAGACCTTTAAGTAGGCTCTCCGTCCCTACTTTGGTTTGCCTGAGAAGGTATGAACCTGTCTTGGTTGTCATGATTGGCTGCAACTGGTATGTTTTCTGAAAGAAGTATTTGAAAGTATTATCTAAAAATAGGGCATGTTTCCTAGATTTCCCAAAACTTAAAAACCATATATTTTGCGCTTATTATTGGGATTGTTTTAATATTTTTTCTTTGGAGATTAAACCGTATATCGAATATCTTGAATCTTGAATGGTATCTTGTAATCTTGATTGAAGATTGACAAATTTTATGTATTTTAATTTACCGGGAACTTTAGCTGGTTTATAACACTAATATTTTCAAATATAAACGATATCCTTCATTCAAATCATCATATCAATCAATGGCCTTGGCCTTGCTTTCCCTCACATCACTAGGCCTTCCTTTCCCTCACATCACTAATCTTTTTAAATATAAACGATATCCTTCATTGAAATCATCACATCAATCAATGACCTTGGCCTTGCTTTCCCTCACATCACTAATCTTTTTAAATATAAACAATATCCTTCACTCACATCATCACATCAATGAGGGCTTGGCCTGGCTTTCCCTCACATCCCTTGAATTACTTTTCTTATAAACATGGCAGGCATCTACAAGAATGTTCCTTCGAGTTATTGCAATGGCCCCTATTTAGACTTGTTTTTTGCATGTTTCAAACTCCTTTTCTTTTTGGGTCGTAGAAGCAATCTCGGGACAAGGATCAAACAATCAAAAAGAGTTTAAAGTTATAATTGTGCAATGGAAAAATGAATATTCGTAGCTCATTGTCCAGTGTATGAACAATCACATTCACGACAAACTGATACCAAACGAGTTCCATCAAATCAATTTTAGTCATGTTTTCCTTTTTTGAGAACGCATCTGTGTTGCTAACTCTCTTTGTGAAGATGCTATGTTATAAAAGAATTCGTTACTAGACAAATCATATTTGGAAGAGAATATAAGTTTGTAGAAACATCTTTGGAAGAGAATATAAGTTTGTAGAAATGTAATGTAATGGGCCACCTTGGCCTTTACTCTTTTTTGTTTTTTAGTTCAATTTTATTGATAACTTTGACATAATCTTTTTTTTTATAATCGATATAGTGCCTGTTGTTTTTGTTTGTTGCAAGTGCAACGCACTTAAGAAATGTATTTTATTTTAAATTAAAATATTGAGTACATTTTTTCCATTTAGTTTTGAACATTTTTAAAAATAAATATTTAGAATAATTAATATCACTATTATGTGCTCTTTTTATAATAATATTTAAGGAGAAAGGTTATTTTTTATGATAAAAATGGTTAAATTGAGTAAAGAGATATAACCTCCCCTAATGAATTGACATCAAATTTAGTTGATATTGAAAATCTAACATTAAGAGGGTATTATTTAAAAATGGAGCATCTTTCTTGGATTTCCCAAAACTTAAAAATAATATCCAAGACATTCACATAACATATTTATTTCTCTTTGTGCGTCGTAATCCATAAATTTTGTTATATATTTTCACAAGAAAAAATATTTGAAACATGGAATTATAGATATATGACAACATCTTGCAAGGCACATTATTTATTACTTGACCAATTCAATTTCTACCAATTCCACATTTTGGGTACCCAAATTTTGTTTCATATTGTCCATAACGAGTAAAAAATCTAAACTCCCCAAATGAATCGACATCAAATTTAGTTGCTATTGAAAATCTAACATTACTAGGGTATTATCTAAAAATGAAGCATCTTTCCTTGATTTCCCGATACTTAAAAACCATATCCAAGCAATTCACATAACATCTTTATTTATATTTTGTGCATGGTAATCCATAAGTTGTGTTATGTATTTTCATGTGAAAAATCATTTGAAACATGTAATTATAGATATATGACAACATCTTGCAAGGCATTATTTGTTACTTGACCAATTCAAATTCTACTAATTCCACATTCTGGGCTTGCATACTTAGAACTAGACAACTACAAAGACATCCTTAGAACAATACCTAAAATGGTAACAAAGGAGGAAAATGCAGCCTTGACTAAGCCAGTGGACAAAGAGGAACTACAAAGAGCCATTTAGAGCATGCATCGAGGCAAAGCACCGAGACTTGATGGATTTTCAATAGCCTTCTACTGCACATGCACATATTGGGAGTTCATTGAAAAATATTAACTCAAGGTGATTCAATGGAGCCAAATACCAATTCCACCCTTCTTGCCATGATACCTAAAGAATCTAGGCCTTCTTCTCTCAATTTTTTTTTCCCCATCTCTTTATGTAATTCCTCATATAACGTCATAACCAAGATCCTTGCAAATCGTCTAAATATTATCCTCCCCGAGTTGATTTCTTAAAACCATGGTGGGTTCATAAAAAACAAGTAGATAGTGGATACTATTCTCTTAGTGCAGGAAGCCATCCAATCTAGTCTTTCCCGATATGAGCAAGGTTTCATCCTCATTCTTGATATGACCAATGCCTTCGATAGGGTTAGAAACTCTTTCCTCTTTTCTTTCATGAAGAAATTTAATTTTGTTAGGGAAATCATTGACTTCATCAAGGCCTGCTCCATAAGAAATGGATAGCTCCTCTTGTAAATGGAAGGCCAAGGGAATTTTTTCAAAGCTCTAGGGGGATTAGAAAAGGATGTCCAATCTCCCCATTCCTCTACACTATTATGGCATAATCTCTTAGTAGGAAGCTATAGCATGAGGGGAAAAGAGCACTTATCACAAGAGTTTAGTACAACATAGGAAAAAAAAAATGAACCACTCCTGATTCATTGATGATACCCTGCTTATAGTAGAAGCATCCCCCATAGTGGCGAGAAGATTTAAGTCCACCATGAACCAATTCTTGGAGGTATCAGGAGAACTTTCCAATAATCTTAAGAGTTGCATAAATGGATGGAATACCTCCCATTGAACTCTTCAACACATCTCTCAGATATTTGGAGTGCCCTGCAAAATGGAGTGGACTCACTTCAAATACCTAGGTATGCTTATCTCCAAGAAAACGCTTAAAATTGAAATTTGGATAGAAGTCATATATAGAATGAAAAGAAAACGACAACAATGGGGAATGTATTGGCTCAATCTAGTAGGTAGCTTCATTCTATTCAATTTTGTTCTATTATCTCTCCTTGTGTACCAATTTGAAATCTTGCAAGCCCCAGCTAGCATCCAAAAGAAAATAGAGATCACCATTAGGAAATTCCTATGGTAGGGAAGCAAGACAAAAATAAAAAAATTCAACATTCTTAGCTGGAAAAAGGTGATAGTGCCATATGAGAGGAGGAATTGCCATCAAACATCCTAGACTGATGAATTTATATATGGGGGCGCAAATAACTTGGAGACTAATAGAAGAAGGACCATCATGGTGGAAAAAAGTCTTAGAAGAGAAATACGTGAGTTCCAATCAATAACAACTCCTACAAGCCCAAATCCCTTCCATGCCCGGTTCACAAATCAAGAAACTATGCAAAAAAACCCTTCCCCACATTCAAGCCCACACTTCCAAAATTCCAGGGGGAGGACAAGATATCAATCTTTGGGATGAAAGCATCATGGCAAGCCCAAGATCTCCACCCCTGAAATCCAACATCTCAAGACATGGCTTGTAGGAAAGGGCATTATTGAACTGGATCAACTCTCATATTAGCTCCAAAATGATAGCTCTTGGAAAGGATGGAAACCTTTCACCATTCCAATAGATTTTCAACATCAATGGCGACTCCTCCTTCAACACCTAAAAGGTGCAATGCTACCTATTTTAACCACTAGGATAGTTTTAAATGGAACTTGACAGGAGGGATATGAATGTTTAAGAGTGCCTGCAAATATCTCCAAGAAGACCAATAGGCACATGCCCCATGGCCATATTAGAAACTAATCTAGAAATCTAAAAGTCTTCCCAAAATGAATCCCTTCATTTGGACCCTCCTTAGAGGGAAGATATTAACTGCCGACGACCTCAAAAAACACAACATTTAGGGGCCATCCATCTGTCCACTATGTCTGAATGTAAAGGAGACCACCCAACACGTGTTTCTTTCATGCTCATTCTCCCAAAGTTTTTGGAAAGTCATGTATCATCCTCTACCTATTCAAGTAGATTTTGAGAGGAATATAGTTGATTATTTCACCCAATGGAATTTGAGCTACACCTACTCCCTAAAAAATAACCTAATAAAGCAGTTTTGGATCAATATTCCTGCAAACTTATGTTGGAGATCTAGTTAGATCAAAACAAATATATATTCCAAAACAAAAAGGCCATGCAAAGGAGATTACAGCCAAAGCATCAGGCCGCTTAACAAAAACAACCCTCTGCAAAGGTAATAATAGGTTTGACCAACAATGACTGCAAGTGGAAGAAGCACTATGGTTTAAATTTGTGATGGATAAAACTCCTCACAACACTCTAAAGACATAGAAAAGTCTACCCACTTTAACCAATTGGAATAACAGACTAAAGGATAGGGAGTTTGCATATTTCTTAAAGGAACAAAGGAAACCCTCGCTCTTCGGCCTCCAAACACAATCTAAGAAGAGCAAGAGTAGGGGGAGTCATATTTGATCCTAAAGGGAAATAAGTTGCTCCTACGAATGTGGACTAGATAATGATTTGAATAATAAAGCTGAAGCATACAGGCTCCTCTTGGGTGCCAAAATTATCCGTGATCTCTGCCTCAAGTCCCTCGTTGTGATAAGTGAATCAACTTTACTCATTGACCAAATGATCAAGGGGACCAAGCCCAGAATGTTGACCTTAGTCGAATCATGATATGAATGTAGCATCACATGAATTATCTCAAGAAGGCCTCCTTTTGCGTTCTCAGGGAGAACAATGCCCAAGCCTATCTACAAGAAAACTGTGCTTATCAGTGCCCTTAGGGCCAGGTCGAAGTCAATGCAAAGGTCATTGTCCTGCATATCCCTTGATACGATCTATATCACGCACAATCATGACAACTGGAATACTTCTTTTAGAAAACATACCAATTGACAACCAATCATGACAACCAAGACAAGTTCATACCCTCTCAAGCAAACCAAAGTGGGGACGTAGATCCTACTTAAAGGTCTTAATTGAGCCTTCCAATTGAGAGGGAGAGTGAAGGGATTATTAAAGTTCTGCCCCAAATATCTACTTGATAGTGTGAAGCACTTCCTAAAAGACAACTCAACTGAAAAATGAACTGAACAACCCACTCTAGTAATTGCCAAGGAAGCTCTATAAAAGACTAGACTCCCATATCAAGTGTAGAAAATGAAGCCAGTGAGACAACCACAAATAAAGGGGAGTGAGGAAAATGAACTGGGAAAACAAGTGATGTAACCTCCCCTCTCAAAACCAATGTGTTGCTCCAAAAGAGGATGGAGCAACTTGAGTCCACAAATGGAAAAATATCCCTAAATATGCCCAGGTATATCAAACCACCTAGCGCCATCATGTTCTAGAATGTTTGTATGGTTTTCTTAACAATGACAATGAGGGAGTATCATGCATCCTTCTTAGTTTTTATAATTGTAAAGAAGTTTATGACTTATATTTTTTTAACATGAAATTTATATAATTTGACAATTTGGTCAATATATAATTTAACACAAGAAGAGAAAATAGTTTATCATTAACAATTCTAAATAATGTATAAATAATTTATATAACTTTAATGTTTTTTGGACTAAAATATTTAAATAATGATTTTAATTTCTAAATTTAATTATAATCAATTTTATTAGATTGATTTTTGAAATGTTTAAAAATAATAAATTATTATTAGAATTTTATTTACATTTAAAGGGTGGGCTAAGCGTAATGGAAAAGTAATATTTTAATTTGTAGTAATTTAGAGTTTTTATGTTTTGGGTCTTTTAATGGCGTAATTGAATTTATAGACGAAATAACTTTTCCAGAGCATTTTTTATGGTTAATTTTAACCAAAATCCAACATATATTTTTCAAAATTTGAGTTTAAGTTGTTTAATTTGTAGAATTCAAGCACCCCTGGTGAATCTATTTATGCATCTAAAAATGTATATTAAGTAATACAAAATCACAATCTTGCTTGAAATCGTAAACCAGATTACCATGAAAAAATATTTTTTCTTCTATAAATTATATTAAACCCTTTTATATGTATTTTTTTGGTCAATTTTGATTGACATTTGGTCGAGATTTATTGGAATTACAATTTTGAGTTAGGAAATCTATATAATTTGAGTGTTCTAGAAAGTCTTTTAAAGTTTCTATTTATATATGATCTTTTTAACTATAAGCAATAAGAAAGTAAGTCTCATCACCAACTCCAAACTGTAGAATTTGGCGTTTGGAATCTATTTGCAAGTAATCACACCCCTGTTCATAGCTAGCTTATTGTGTATTTTTTTATAATTTTTAATCTATAAATAATATATTGTTTTATACTAATTTCTAATAATACATTTTATATTTTTATTTTATGTTTTTTTAAAAGTTCAAATTAATTTTTGATTAAGTAGTTAGCTTTTTGACTTATTTGTTTAATATTGATTTTTTGTCTAAAAGAAATTTTC
Source organism: Pinus tabuliformis (assembly GCA_031772625.1). NCBI lineage: Eukaryota > Viridiplantae > Streptophyta > Pinopsida > Pinales > Pinaceae > Pinus > Pinus tabuliformis. The sequence continues at coordinate 48,477,574 of CM062820.1, forward strand.
CAATCATTATAAATTACATAAATTTGAATTTAAAAATATTAAATCAATTTATATATTGAAAAATAAATTTTAAATAACAAAAAAAATCACAATTTCTTCACATATAAAAAAAAGTTAATAATTTTTTTAAAATTTTAATAATAAAAAATTAATTATTGATGATGGTGGTGGTGGTGGTTAGCGTCCACTGAGACCAAATTAGTCTATAGGACCTATAATTTTATTAGTTCTTAATTGTCTCGCTTCTCATCTTTCTTGGAGAGATTGGTGTTGTAGCTTTCTTTTTTTCCTATACGATTTTCCAACTTCCTTTATCTTGCATCTCCTTCATCTCTTCTGGTTCTTGGGACATTGTAGCTTTCATTTTCTTTTTCTTTTTTGTTGTACGGTCTTCCAACTTCTTTTATCTTACATCTCCTTTATCTCTTTTGGTTCTTGGGACATTGGTGTCTTAGCTTCGGGATCTGTTGTGTTCGTCCTTTTGAAGATATTCAGAGAAGAAGTTTGGTATGGGAGATCTACTTTACTGTTAAATGAAGATTTATTTTGTGCGGTATTGAATCCTCATAACTATTGATGCTTGAGGGGTTGTTTAGTTCACTTTTTTGCTCTTGGGCGGGGCTTTCCCCCTGCTTGTATTGAGAGTTGTTTCTTTCTTGCCTGATTTCTTGCGATTCAGAGCTTTATGGAGAGTATTATTCCTTGATGATAGTGTAATGTTCTTTTTGTGCTCCTTCCCACCATGTAGATATGTGGTGATTCTTTCTAGCAGAATGTTTTTGGGAGGCTTTTGGGCAATTTTATGCTAGATGGCCTGTCTCAAAGACATCTAAAGAGGACACTTTCATAGCCACTTTCATAATCGAGTTTCTGGTTCCACACATACTCTTTACTTGTTAGGTTTATTTCAGTGGGGAATCCGGTGCGGAAGTCCATTTCCACAGAGATGCCTGCATAGGTGGTTCTGGGATATTCCTTTGTTTTTGGGCACCTGTAGTAAAATTTCCCAATTGCATTTCCAATGGCTTTTAGCGAAGAGAAATTCCAGACATGCAAGGATAGGTTTAGCAATCTCACCCAAACTAGTGCTGAGGTTATGACTGTTGTTGAGAGATCAAATGATAAATGATGAGTTCCATGGCTTCATGAATAAGCCTAAATTTTTCCAAAACCAAAGCCGTAATCTAAAATTACAAACCTCATGAAATATATAATATTAATATTAATTAGGTCATAAAAGTATTATCTTTTATATCCCAATGGTATAGAGTATAATCACTTTTATCTTAAAAACAAAAAAAATACATATAAGAATAAAAAAATATATTATTAATTAAAAAAAACATTTTTAAGGGAAAAAATGCATATAAAAATAAATATCCAAATGGTACAAAATATAGTCACTATTATCTTAAAAACAAAGAAAATACATATAAAAATAAAAGAATATATTATTAATTAAAAAGACCCTTTTAAATTAAAAAAATAGGGAAAATGCATATAACAATAAAAAATATATATATATTATTAATGAAAAAGATAATTTTAAATTAAGGAAAAAAAAAGGAGGAAGACGCCTTATCTTAAAGAATGAGAAAAGAAGGCAAACTTGGGTTTAAGTTTTTTTTAATAATAGTCACACACGGTAGCTTAAAATATTAAAACTAGATAACTAGAGATGTAGGGAAAGTATATATGTCTGTCGATATCTAATTTCTAGAACATATACTAAATAAAAATTAATAAAAAAATCACGAACAAACGAGGAGCATTATATTTAACGTATAAATACCATATAAAATATAACAAAAATCAGTTATCACGAGCGACTTAACAAGTCATCCAATACGAGAAGAAAGTTCGGCTGCTTCTAGCTCCATGTTCCTCTCATCAAAACCGCTGGGGAGTGTTATATATGTTTGATGTCCAATAGGACGCTGCGAGTCAAACATAGTATAATCCCGAACCTACACACCCAGAGGCAGCTACGCCTTGAAGTAATGCAACCTCTTTATACACCGGTTCCGGTTTTGTTGAAAGAAACTGCAGACATTGACCTGCTGCTTTGAAATCCATGATAGACCTGACCAAAAAATGCCTTCCTTGGAAAGTCTCTTGGGATTGTCCACCACACAATCAAGACAGCTTTTGCGCCGCGGTTTCGGGCGATCCAGAAGGCATCTTCCCTGCCTGCAATTTCAAATTCCCCTTGCCGGTCAAATGAGATATGAGAATTTCATGACGTTTTTATATTTTATATATTTTTTCTTTACGTTTTACGCCAATAAACCACTTTCATGTTAATAAACTAAACTAGTAATATTGGATTTTCCTACATTTAACTCTTCTATATTTGTTCATAAAGATTTAAGGTAGAATCATATAATTTTCACATAGATACTAATGAGCAGTGTACAACATGTGTGCGTGAGAATGGTCACTCGAGCTTTTAATGTGAGTATAATACTAATCATCTTACATTGTACGATGTTGAAAATATAGTGAAATTATGGCAATTTACTAAAAGTAACAACTACCAGCGTTTATTCATGCTTAACACAACATTCTTTATACCAAATTGTCAAAGTTGTGCTTATAATTGCAAACTTCCATATTTCACATAGATATATCAATCTCTAACAAAAACAAATGGCTGAAATATCAACAAGTGATCCCCAATCTGGACAATCTTCAAGCAACAGGGCACTTGAAAACAAATATGGACAGTGTGGACTTTTTGTTGACCATTCAACTATAAATTTTCACTATTAAAGCAAAAGGATTGAACAATTACAAATTGTTCTCGTAAATTTATCTTTGGGTTGACAATTGGATTATCCCAAACTTTGCTAGAACGTTAATTTAAGGTTTTTTTTTTTTTTTTAATAGATCAAGACTAGAGTTTAATTCATAAACAACCTTCAGCATACACAACTCCTTCTCATGCCTGTACAAACCATATTAAGCGATTTTCTCATAAACTCCAAAACAAGGAAGGGAAAAGTCTAATCAAGAACCTTTTTCATTTTTCTAAAAAGGTTTAGAATCTTTTTTCATTCTTCTAAAAAGGCTCAGAAAATTCTAATCATGCACATTTTCATTTTTCTTTAATATTTTATGTAGTTTTACCATTAGCAACACATCTATAACAATGTATAAAATAGAAGACAAAATGTTCAAACATTTGTCAACCCGGAAACTTTTTTTTTAACATTCTAGTCCATACGTATATTATATATGGAAGTTTTCAATCTTCCCTCACTAACAGATTCAAATTTTAGTTTAATTGCAATTTCCAAATCCAAAAACATAAGATTCGTTTGACTAAAATTAAAAATAAATATTTGTTTTTCATTTTTTAACTTAATTAAATAAAAATAAAAATACAACCGACGCCACTTAGTTTTCAATCTAGTTTTACCATAATTTCCAGATCCAAAAAATAAGATGCTTGACTAAAAATAAAAAACAAATATTTGGTTTTCATTTTTTTAACTTAATTAAATAAAAGTAAAAATACAACACAATTTCAGGTAAATTTCAGCCCCTGAGGTATGAGAAGGTTAGGATGTATGAATGATTTAAAATTCAATTTAATTTTTGATTTATAATTTCTATATTTTTAATTTCAAAAAAATATTTATAATTTAAAGTTTGAGTTAAGAAATTATTATTATTTAGGAATTCCTATATGCATTTGAAAAAAAAAATCCAACAAATATTATTTCTTGGTTTTTTTATAGGTGTGTATTTGAAAAAAGAAATCCAAAAGCCAAACCATGATTTCTTAAAATTATCACCATGAAATTTGCGACCTCTCAATAGCATGTAATTTCAAAGTATACGGGAATGGCCAAACATGATGGTTCGGAGTGATTTTTTAAATATATTCTTAAATACATAAATAGATTTAATATCTAGTGATATTTGAAATAGAATTAAATTGATTATATTTTAGTTAAATTAGTTAAATTGGTTAAAAACCTCTTATTTAGTTCAATTTTGAAGATTCAAAATAGTATGAAACATCTTATCCACTCTAATTTTGAAAATTTAAAATGCTCAACTTTCGTTTCTAGAAAACTACCAAATAGCATTAAAAACTGTTATACATATTTTAGATACTGAAAATTCTAGGCTTTAGTTAATTACTTAAAATTTATTTGGATGAGTGTTAGATAGATTACTAAGCCATGGACAAGCTCCTTAGTTATGAAGTTCCTTATTTAGCAAGGTTGCCAACCTTAAAAATTTGGTAAAACAATTTTCAGAACATCATGCACAAAATTGGGGAGAAATTGATGAAAATGTTGATTTTGAAATTTTGATTGATAAATAAATCTAATACTTTAAAAATCTCTTATTTTGAAAATTGAAAATCCTCAACTTTGGTTTCTAGAAAACTACCAAATATCATTAAACATTGTTATACAAACTTTAGATACTGAAAATTTTATTAATTACTTAAACCAAATATCATTAAACATTGTTATACAAACTTTAGATACTGAAAATTCTATTAATTACTTAAAATTTATTTGGATGAGTGTTGGATAGATTACTAAGTTGTGGACAAGCTCCTTAGTTATGAATTTCCAGTTCTTTATTTTAGACGTCAAGTTCACAAATTTTCACGAACCCTAAAATACGGGCCGAAGCTTAAAATAAGTCAATTTCCACGCCTGGTTGCACCTCGTCACCCCTGGCCATGTTCATGCATGTTTGTCATTTCGAGAACTCTTTTAAAAAAAACCTATATTCTTCAATGTTCCATTAAAAAAATCTTTCTTCTTCTGTTTGCAATATGTGGAATCTTCCGAACCCATGAACTTGGAAACTTTTCTTAATTTTTTTCTCCGGGTTTGTCCAGCCAACCTTCTTTGACTTTACGTGTCACGTATCTATGACCAACGAAACGTCGTTTATTACATTTTCATTTCATTTCATTGGTCCTTTGGATACCTCTGCGCATTAAGCAGGAAGGCAAAGTTGTGATCTTTTGATGCATCAACGGTCCTCCCAGATCTAATAGTAAAACAGCGTTAAAGATTCATGGATTTATACGGTGCAGACTGCTGCAACTATTCAGATGTGAGATTTTCAAGGGATCTCCACATTCTGATGTTTCCATGGCTCGCTCACGGTCATCTTTCTACATACGCAGAGCTAGCCAACAGACTCGCAGACCGTGGCATCAATGTCTCCTTTCTCACAACTCCTCTCAATGTTCCCAAGATAGCGCCCCTCGTCATCGTCACAAATCGAAACTCGCCGGGCAAAGTTGAGATGGTGGAACTGCCATTGCCGGCGGTGGAAGGGTTGCCTGCCGGGATCGAGTGCACGTCCAACGCGCCGGCCCATCTATGGCCTCTCTTGGTCCGCGCAGTGCACCTCTTAGAGAAGCCCTTCGAAAGCCTACTGCGCCGCCTTGCTCCGGATGTGGTAGTCTTCGACTTGGCTCAATACTGGACTCCTCGAGCGGCAACGAAGCTCGGCATACCCACCGTCTTCTTCCTCACCTTCGGCGCAGCGTATTCGAGTTATCAGCTCTCACCGCTCAATGCCGAATATGGAGAACACATCACCGCAGACGATCTAATGATGCCTCCGCCGGGCTACCCCTCATCCACCATCTCATGGCGGCCGTTTGAAGCGCAGTTTAACCTCAACATATTTCACACAAGAAACGATAGCGATGGTTTGAGGGGTACAGATCGGCTAGTCACATGTATCGATGGTTGTCAGGCGATAGCAATAAAATTGTGCGTCGAGATTGAAGGGAAGTTCATTGACTATTTCCAGCGGATCATCGGGAAACCGGTCATTCCCGTCGGCCCGCTAATTCCGCAATCAAATTCCGGGTCTCTGGACTCAGAGTGCTTGAAATGGCTTGGAAGGAAGGCCGCTTCTTCCGTTGTGTATGCCTCCTTCGGCACCGAATGTTTTCTTTCGTGTGAAGAGATCCGAGAGGCGGCTATGGGATTGGAAGCGAGTGGGCACCCATTTATTTTAGTATTGCATTTTGCCGGCGGCTCGACTTCATTGCCCGAGGATTTTGAAAAACGGATTGGGGACAGAGGGTTGGTATTGACCGACTGGGCGCCACAGAAAGAGATTTTATCACATTCTTCGACTGGCGCTTTTCTGACGCATTGTGGTTGGAACTCTCTCATGGAGGGAATGAGCGTGGGATTGCCTTTCATCGCTCTGCCGATGCAATGGGATCAGGGGTTGAATGCCAGATTGATTGTCACTGAATTGAAAGTGGGTGTGGAGGTCGTTAGAGGGGCCGACGGCGGCGCCAGCAGGGAGGACATTTGCAGAGGTGTGATGGCAGTAATGGCGCCGGAAGAGGGGAAGGAGGTGAGGCAGAGGGCATCGCAGATGGGAGATGTGTTCAGAAAGATGATATTGAATAGGGAAAGCTGTAAAGGATCTGAAGAGCGATATGTTGATACAGCAGCTGCTCGCATTGGCCTCCGCTAAGGGCGGACATGGGTGTCATTGAATCGAATTCAGCACGTGAGATGCCCTTTTCGTCATAAGTAAATGGCAGATGATACTTTGTATTTAAAATCCCTGTGTTCAATAACTACATGGGGTGAAAATTTGTATTTGAATTCCCTGTGCTTTATAATTATGATGACTGCTATGTTGCGTTAATTCAAATTTTACTGTTCTTCTTTATACTGTGGGTCGATTTCGATTCGATTCCTTAGCATCCTTATAGGCATCCTTATTACGATTTCGATTCGTTAGCATATCCCTTAGCAAATTCCAGATTATTCTTAAATTTTACACTTGACCTAGGTTCAGTTCACCAAATTGAAATAGTTAAAATTTCCATTTTAGTTAAATTGGTTAATCTCCATTAATTATTTTAACAAATGCTGGTTACAATTATGGAACTAAACTGCTTAATTTTTGGAAACTATGCAGTAATTTCCTTAAATTAAGGAAATCAACTGCAGTTAATAAATTTATTGTTGGGAGCTACTGAAGTGGTCCATTACTCTATCTGGAGTTCTCTACCTTGATCTGTGGAACACCTAACACATAGCCATCAGAAGCTTGATGGAAGCTTGGCTATAAATTTATCTGTTTGGTCCTCAAGTTGGCATCTCAATCCCCTTCAATTTTTTACACCATCTAGCTGAGAGAGCATAGCTTGGAAGTGCCTTCAGACTTTGATTCTTTAAGTCTTTCCGCATATAGAATCGCTATTGATATTTTAACAAAATTAACCAAAACTGAGACTGAATCGCTGTTGATATTTTAACAAAATTAACCAAAACTGAGACTGAGATGCATGTTAGGAACCCCAATGACAAGATTGGCCACGATATGCTTCCATTTACAGACGATACGCTTCCATATCCATAGTGGCAACATGAACTAAAATTTTAACGTTTATGAGATTAGATAATTTATGAGATTATCAATTTTTTAGTTTTTTTTTTTTAATTTAATTTTTTATTATTCAAATTAACCGATGAGTTGATTCAACATTCTAACAATGTTCTTACAGAAAAGACAATATCAAGAAATTAATATTAATATATTATAACTATAGTAAAATCTACAACGGTGGTGGTATAGTATTGACGTTATTTTTAATTATATCTAAAATAAATTAGAAACGCCGTGTCATAAATGAGAGTAAATTTTAGAAATGATTGGGAAAAAAATGAAAGAATTGGTAATTATTTTCTTTTACCAACTCGACAGAATTCCTATGTATACAGCTAATCATCAAGTCATAATGAAAACGACTATTCAGGGTGGATAAATAATGTGTATTACAATGAGGAGATTATATAATTGACTTAGGTATTTATAAAAAATGGTGAGATGATTTGACAAAGACTGGCGTTTAAAAAAAAAATTGCATGCAAATAGTTAAATGTACATCATGCAAAATGGTATATGGTATTAGAAAGATTCCATGAGAATACGTATCGGTCAGAACTGGCCAGAGCATCAGACTTTCTTACGATCGGTGCCCCACACGTGTCCACCCACTTAGGTCATGGAAATTACTCCCAGGTTGCCTAGGTCATGAAAATTGCTCCAGGGTACCGTGGGTTTTGACCGTTGCCGGTGTCTTAGTCAATTGGTCACACTCAGAAAACCGTTATTCCCCTGCTTTTTACTTGTGGATTTGCTGAATTTCCAACCTGATAATCTCAGTCATTCTTATTTTTTATTTGTTATCCAATGTTAATTCTGAGAATGTTCTAATCTAAAAGAATATTCTAAAATCTAAAAAAGTCTATCTAAAAAACTTTAATTTACCGGGAACACTAATCTTTTCAAATATAAACGATATCCTTCATTCAAATCATCACATCAATCAATGGCCTTGGCCTCGGCCTTGCTTTCCCTCACATCCCCTTAATTAGTTTTTTTAATAAACATGGCAAGCATCAACAAGAATGTTCCTTTGAGTTATTGCAATGGCGCCTATCTGGCGCATGAGTGGGCAGACTTGTTTTTTTTTGCAGGTTTCAAACTCACATTTTTGTCAATTTGCAATAATTTGCAATTTGGTCAATATATAATTTACCACAAGAACAAAAAATCGTTTATTATTAACAATTCTAAATAATGTATAAATAATTTATATAACTTTCTAAATAATGTATAAATAATTTATCTAACTTTAATGTTTTTTTGGACTGAAATATTTAAAATAATGATTTTAATTTATAAATTTAATTATAATCCATTTTATTAAATTAATTTTTGAAATGTTAAAAATAATAAATTATTATTAGAATTTTATTTACATTTAAAAGGTGGGTAAGCCTAATTGAAAAGTAATATTTTAATTTGTAGTAATTTAAAGTTTTTATGGTTTGGTTTTTTTAAAGGTGTAATTGAATTTATAGACGAAATGACATTTCCAGAGCATTTTTTACGGTTAATTTTAACCAAAATCCAACATATATTTTTCAAACTTTGAGTTTAATTTGTAGAATTCAAGTGCCCCTGTTGAATCTATTTATGCATCCAAAAATGTATTTCAAGTAATAAAAAATCACAATCTTGCTTGAAATTGTAAACTAGATTACCATGAAAAAATATTTTTTTTTCTATAAATTATATTAAACCCTTTTATATATGTATTTTTTTTTGTCAATTTTGATTGACATTTGGTAGAGATTTATTGGAATTACAATTTTGGATATAATTTGAGTGTTCTAGAAAGTCTTTTAAAGTTTCTATTTATATATGACTTTTTAAATATAAGCAATAAGAAAGTAAGTCTCATCACCAACTTCGAACTCTAGAATTTTGGTGTTTGGAATCCATTTGCAAGTAATCCCACCCACGTTGATAGCTAACTTTTTAACAACTAGTTGTTTTGTGGTTTTTTTTATTAGTAATATTTAAAAAAAAATTGTGTATTTTTTATAATTTTTAATCTACAAATAATATATTTTGATAATATATTGTTTTATAGTGATTTCTAATAATACATTTTATATTTTTATTTTATGTTTTTTAAAAGTTCAAATTATTTTTTGATTAAGTAGTTAGTTTTTTGACTTATAAGTTTAGTTTAAAAAGCATATGAATAAGAGAATTCCGGTCATTCTTGATTAATGTTAACCTTGTTGTTGCATTATTTTGCTAAAATTAAATGGCAGTGAGTACAAGCAGTGGAGGGCAATCCAGATCTTCTAATCCCCGGACACGGGGCTTCACCGATCTGGCCACAATCCAATATTCTGAGCCTGGTACATGCGGATTCTTCCTGCTCTACGAAGTGGCTTCCTGTTTGCTTTAGAAAACCCTATATCACAGTTTTGGAGTCGGGCTTCATTCTACTTTTGCAGTTTTGTAGATTTTACAAACAATGGTTGAACGCTGAGTCCTTTCATCATTGAAGCCCAAGTCATTTCACAAACATATGGTCGAATGATGAATGCTTATGATCATTAAAGCCCTAGTCCATCCTATAGTTCGACTTCCATCTTGCAGTTTGGTATAGCTCTACCAGGACAATTAGTTAGAATTTGAATAAACTTTTGCAGTTGTATCCATAAGGTATCCATATCAAATACGAATCTTTTGGTAACGAACCTTTTGATAATTCACTATTGTAGTATTGTGCTAGTTTTATGGTTGAAAAACCATAAAAATATTCCGCAGAATGCACGAATCTCTCCCTCTCATGTGCTCCAAGTCCCCTTTCAGGGCGGTTCTGTTGAGCATAATCAATATCCCACTCTTCTTCCTACTAATCATCATCCCATCGGTTTTGAACCAACCGGTGCTCTTTCACATAATGGATCAGTGAAGGAACCATTAGGTGTACCACTACGGCTATGGAGGAAAGGGAAGAAAAATAACGCTGAACCGGGAAGAACCAGGAAGATTTCACCAAGGCAGCTACTTTCACCTCTCTTTTGCTAGCTTCAAATCAATCCCATGCTACAGCATCTGGTGCCCAAATCCTTCCGTGGCTTGCATCAGAATCATGCTTTTCATCTATCTGTGTCACGATAAGCCTTTCTCGAATTTCTATCTGTTAATTAGGGAGCAACACAATGCCAAACAATAGACCCAACACCTAGAATTGCAGAGAAATTAATGGTTAGGGGGGCGCGACCTTAAACTACTATAGCTCTGGTAGGTTGGGTGAGGCGCTCTTGAACCAGTCTACTTCTTAAAAATCCCAAATCCCTAAAACTTTTGGAAGAATACAAGCATCGTGGGTCATGGGTTCGAAATGTCTGGAAGGTTCCAGCTGTAGCGGTATGGGATGAACTCACTAGATTGTGGCTTCCACTAGTCCAATTTGATACGGTTATTAAGCGGGACACGACCATTTTTGTCTCATCCTAGTGTAAAGGCACGTGACACTAGTGCTAGGGTCCACATGGTCCATGGAGCCAATTTTTTTTTTTTTTAATAAGCATTGAAGAGATCTCGTTCATGGCAAGAATATCTGAATTCGCATATTGTCTCTGGCTTAATTCCTGTTGTGTTGATTGTAAGTCAAGTCTACTAATTGTGTCCTAAGGTCGACACGATAATCAAGGGAGATTGTTTTGGAGGTTCGACGTTCTATCTCGTTCTATCTCCTATCGACATTTCAGGTCAAAAACATCACAGACAAGGGCAAAGGCATGGGCTTGAGGACTTCGAGTTGTTTGGTGCGTTACCCATGAACAAAACTATGGGTAGATTGGCCCCTATCTTTGGGTCCGCCGAAGTATTATTGGGTTCGCATAAAAAATAATTTCTCGAGGCAATCTCGTGTAGGGGCTACCGTCCTCGTTGCACTCAACACAACATACAACGCGTGAGGCGAGTCGTGGAAAGAATATAACACACACCCAATACTTGCATTATGCCTTTGTTTTTGTCTTGCATCACAAGATTTCAACTCAACTATCATATGCATACAACAACATAAGCAAACGAACCTCTGTCATAAGCTCATCAACATCTCCATTCAACTAGGTCACACTTGTAGAAAGAATATAACACACACCCAATACTTGCATCATGCCTTTGTTTTTGTCTTGCATCACAAGATTTCAACTCAACTATCATATGCATACAACAACATAAGCAAACGAACCTCTGTCATAAGCTCATCAACATCTCCATTCAACTAGGTCACACTTTTGTCAAGCATCGCAAGCTCAACTCTTTCATCTTTGATCAACATACCCTCTGCATGATCTAGGTGGGTATTGGTGGCCACTCGCCTATTCCACTTGGACCTCCACCATAGTTTCTTTTCAGTTTCCTTAATTGTAGCACAACTTACTATTTTTGGTAGTTTTCGAGTCTTTAATTTCCGGAGCCATTTTGAGGGCCAAGAAGACATTTTTTGGGAAATGAGAGACATTAGAAAATTGCAAGATCAATTTATTAGCTTGTTCTCGACCTCCTCTTAGAGATCTTTGGAACTAGGTATTATGATAGTTAAAGGATTTTCATGTGCCAAAGTTACGACAACAGGAAGTTGACGGTCCAACTAACCCCAATGAAGCCCACAAGCTTTTGCCGCTTAATCTCCCAGGGTTAGGTTTTTGGATGTTTAGATTTCTCATTGTTTCTTCATGATAAAAAAGCCATCGAGCCTCGTTGTAACACAGTTCAAAAGGCATGTAGCTATCACATCTCTTCTCAAAGATAAACTACCATCGCCTGAGCTAGTTTATTTCCATTCTACATGTAACAATTTTCAATAATATGTTATAATTGAATTGAAGTTATGATTTCATTATATCTTTGTGTTTCTATTCACATCTTTATTTTATTTTGTTCATTCATAAATCTAGATCACTACAACCTACCTTACCATCAAACATAAATATACCTTGTTGCTACTCTATTCGTTTAGATCAACACATACCTTAATGCTCATTTACCATCACTAACTACCACTCTAATATTTATAACAACATTTTTACCATAAATTAATTAATACCTAAAAGGAAAAATAATAGATATTTATAACTTGATGATGTTTCTAGGCTCTATTACTTTTTCAAAAAACGTATTTTTTCAATAGTGTATTACTTTTTCAAAAAACATATCTTTTTCAATATCCTGGCCATGTCTTATCTTTCGCTTCGCGTACACCTATTTCATTAATTTTTCATTATTTATTTATTGTATATTTCATAAAACCAACTACCAAAACCAGGGGGTCCACCATTTAACTATCTTCGCCTACACATGTCTCATTATCTTTGTTTTATTATTTTTTTGCCACACAAAACAACCAAAACCAGACTATCTACCATTTAACTATGACCAACGTGGTTTTGTTTCAAAGAACGTGGACATATTTCCACCATTGAACTACGATCAACGTGGTTTTCATTCTGGGAATGTGAACACATTTCTTTATTTTTTTTTTGCCAGTGCTTGTCCAGCCAACTTTCTTTGACGGTATATCGGTTTAAGTGTCGTTAAACTTTCATTCATTCACTCTCCTCTGATAGATATCAGAGCGAACAACAAAGCAAGATTAATGGATTTATACAGTTCAAGTTGCTGCCACGATTCAAATGAGAGATCTTCAAAAATACTTCACGTTCTAATGTTTCCATGGCTGGCTCGCGGCCATCTTTCTACATACGCAGAGCTAGCCAAAGGACTCGCAGAACGCGGCATCAAAGTCTCCTTTCTCACAACTCCTCTCAATGTTCCCAAGATAGAGCCGCTTTTCATCGTCACAAATCGAAACTCGCGGGCCAAAGTTGAGATGGTGGAACTGCCATTGCCAGCGGTGGAAGGATTGCCTCCCGGGATCGAGTGCACGTCCGACACTCCGGCCCATCTATGGCCTCTCTTACTCCGCGCCGTGCACCTCTTAGAGAAGCCATTCGAAAACCTACTGCGCTGCCTTTCTCCAGATGTGGTAGTCTTCGACTTGGTTCAATACTGGACTCCCCGAGTGGCAACGAAGCTCGGCATACCCACCGTCTTCTTCATTATCTTCGGTGCGGCGTATTCGAGTTATCAGCTCTCACCGCTTAACGCCGAATATGGAGAACACGTCACTGCAGACGACCTGATGATTCCTCCGCCGGGCTACCCCTCATCCACCATCTCATGGCGGCGGTTTGAAGCGCAGTTTACGCTCAAGATATTTCACATGAGAGACTACACCGATGGTTTGAGAGGTATAGATCGGATAGTCGCATGTATCAATGGCTGTCAGGCTATTGCAGTAAAATCGTGCTACGAGTTTGAAGGGAAGTTCATCGACTATTTCCAGCGGGTCACCGGGAAACCGGTCATTCCCGTAGGTACGCTTCTGCAATCAAATGCCGGGCCTCTGGACTCCGAGTGCTTGAAATGGCTTGGAAGGAAGGCCGCTTCTTCCGTTGTGTATGCTTCCTTCGGCACCGAATGTTTTCTTTCGAGTGAAGAGATCCGAGAGGTGGCTATGGGATTGGAAGCGAGTGGGCATCCATTTATTTTAGTATTGCATTTTGCCCGCGGCCATGCCGACGGCTCGACTTCATTGCCCGAGGATTTTGGAGAACGGATTGGGGACAGAGGGTTGGTATTGACTGACTGGGCGCCACAGAAAGAGATTTTATCACATTCTTCGACCGGCGCTTTTCTGACGCATTGTGGTTGGAGCTCTGTCATGGAGGGAATGAGCGTGGGATTGCCTCTCATCGCTCTGCCGATGCAATGGGATCAGGGGTTGAATGCCAGATTGATTGTCACTGAATTGAAAGTGGGTGTGGAGGTCGCTAGAGGGGCCGATGGCGGAGCCAGCAGGGAGGACATTTGCAGAGGTGTGAGGGCAGTAATGGCGCCGGAAGAGGGGAAGGAGGTGAGGCAGAGGGCATCGCAGATGGGAGATGTGTTCAGAAAGATGATATTGAATAGGGAAAGCTGTAAGGGATCTGAAGAGCGATATGTTGATAAATTCGCTCAGCAGCTTCTTGCACTGGCCACGGCAACGAGCGGACATGGTTGCCATTGAATGGAATCCAGGAGCAGATATGTGTGTACTCTTTTTTAATAACTATATTCAGGAGCCGATATGCATGTACTCTTTTTTAATAACTATAACTGGGGATAATTTTTATTTGAAATTCCTGCGTTTGATTGCTATATCGCGTTAAATCGAATTTTGTTGGATTTTTTTTCGTGCTATCGGCTGATTTGGAATTTGAAATAAATTGGTTGAATTACTAATTTAATATTTTGTAAGTGAGTTGTGTGTAAGGAATCTGGATAACTAGGCGGTGGCAATTTGCCTAAAAATGATTCACTGGTTTTGAAAAAATTGATTGATTGATTTTAAATAAATGATAATCAGATTTTTCGTGCGACATATGGGGTCGACAGTCGGCGGTGGAATCCGTCGGCGACAATCCATGGCAGTTCCACTAGCTGGACCTCCCCCACCCAGATGTGATTTGCCCAAAAGAAGGGTCACTGTTGGCTTCATCTTCAGCGAAGTTGTCAGAAAATGAGATTTTGATGCGTCGGTTGGATGGCAACAGCTACCTGCCTGCCATAGATGCCTTATGGACTTCGATAAAATAATCCAATTTCTAGAACATATATATTTTTTTAAGTTTCGAGAGTTGGTGACCTTATGGACTTCGATAAAATAATCCAATTTCTGGAACATATATTATTTTTTAAGTTTCGGAGTTGGTGAAGAGATTTACATTTTATTGCTTATATTTAAAAAAGTCATATATATAAATAGAAACTTTTAAAAGGTTTTTTTAGAACACTCAAATTATATAGATTTCTTAATTCAAAATTGTAATTTCAAAAATCTCTACCAAATGATAATCAAAATTGATCCAAAAAATACACATATAAAAGGGTTTAATAACTTTATAGAAGAAAAAGTATCTTTTCATGATAATCTAGTTTACAATTTCAAGCAACAATTTCAAGCAAGATTGTGATTTTGTATTATTTAAAATATATTTTTGGATGCATAAACAAATTCAGCAAAGGCACTTAAATTCTACAAATCAAACAACTTAAACTCAAAATTTGAAAAATATATGTTGGATTTTGATTAAAATTAATCATAAAAAATGCTCTAAAAAGGCCATTTGGTCTATCAATTCAATTATGCCATTAAAAAACCAAAACATAAAAAATTGAAATTACTACAAATTAAAATATTACTTTTCACTCTTAGCCCACTTTTTAAATGTAAATAAAATTCTAATAATAGTTTATTATTTTTAAACATTTCAAAAATCAATTTAATAAAATAGATTATAATTAAATTTATAAATTAAAATCATTATTTTAAATATTTTAGTCCAAACAAACATTAAAGTTATATAAATTATTTATACATTATTTAAAATTGTTAATAATAAACGATTTTCTACTCTTGTGGTAAATTATATATTGACCAAATTGTCAAATTATTTAAAGTTCATGTTAAAAAAAATAAAGTCAGAAACTTCCTTACAATTATAAACACTAAGAAAGATGCATGATACTCCCTCATTGTCATTGTTAAGAAAACCATACAAACATTCTAGGACATAATGGGGCTAGGTAGTTTCATATACCTGAGCATATTTAGAGATATTTTTTCCATTTATCGACTAGAGTTGCTCCATCCTCTTTTGGAGCAACACATTGGTTTTGAGGGGGGAAGTTACATCACTTGCTTTCCTAGTTCATTTTCCTCACTCTCTTTTATTTGTGGTTGTCTTAGTGGCTTCATTTTCTACACTTGATATGGGAGAGTCAAGTCTAGTCTTTCTATTACACTTGATATGGGAGAGTCAAGTCTAGTATTTCATAGAGCCTACTTGGAATTACTAGAGTGATTTTCTACACTTGATATGGGAGAGTGAAGTCTAGTATTTCATAGAGCCTCCTTGGCAATTACTAAAGCGAGTTGCTTAGTTCATTTTTCAGTTGATTTGTCTTTTAGGTAGTGCTTCACACTATCAAGTAGATTTTTGGGGCGGAACTTTAATAATCCATTAAGACCTTTAAGTAGGCTCTATGTCCCTACTTTGGTTTACTTGAGAAAGTATGAACCTGTCTTGGTTGTCATGATTGGTTGTCAATTGGTATGTTTTCTGAAAGAAGTATTTGAGAGTATTATCTAAAAATAGGGCATGTTTCCTAGATTTCCCAAAACTTAAAAACCATATATTTTGTGCTTATTATTTGGGTTGTTTTAATATTTTTTCTTTAGAGATTAAACCATATATCGAATATCTTGAATCTTGAATGGTATCTTGTAATCTTGATTGAAGATTGACAAACTTTATGTATTTTAATTTACGAGGAACTTTCGCTGGTTTATAACACTAATATTTTCAAATATAAACGATATCCTTCATTCAAATCATCACATCAATCAATGGCCTTGGCCTTGCTTTCCCTCACATCACTAATCTTTTCAAATATAAACGATATCCTTCATTCAAATCATCACATCAATTAATGGCCTTGGCCTTGCTTTCCCTCACATCACTAATCTTTTCCAATATAAACGATATCATTCATTCAAATCATCACATCAATCAATGGCCTTGGCCTTGCTTTCCCTCGCATCACTAATCTTTTCAAATATAACATTTGAAAACGATATCCTTCATTCAAATCATCACATCAATCAGGCCTTGGCCTTGCTTTCCCTCGCATCCCTTGAATTATTTTTTTATAAACATGGCAAGCATCAACGAGAATGTTCCTTCGAGTTATTGCAATGGCGCCTATCTAGAACATGATTGCATGAGTGGGTATAAGACTTGTTTTTTGCATGTTTCGAACTATTTTTCTTTTTGGGTCGTAAAAGCAATCTCGGGACAAGGATCAAACAATCAAAAAGAGTTTAAAGTTTTAAGTGTGCAACGGAAAAAGGGTTATTTACTTACAGGTTTTCAATTATTCGTAGCTCATTTGTCCAATGGATGAACAATCACATTCACGACAAACTGATACCAAACGAGTTCCATCAAATCAATTTTAGTCATGGTTTTTTTTTGAGAACGCATCTGTGTTGCTAACTCTCTTTGTGAAAATGCCATGTAATTGGATCTCAATAAGCTGGTTATAAAAGAATTCGTTACCAGACGAATCATCTTTGGAAGAGAATATAAGTTTGTAGAAATGTAATGTAATGGGCCACCATGGCCTTTACCTTTTTTGTTTTTGTTTTTTTAGTTCAATTTATTGATAACTTTGACATAATTACTTTTTTTGATAATCGATATAGTGCCCTGTTGTTTTTTTTGTTGCAAGTGCAACGCGTATTTTATTTTAAATTAAAATATTGAGTACATTTTTTCCATTTAGTTTTGAACATTTTTAAAAATAAATATTTAGAATAATTGATATCAATATTATGTGCTCTTTTTATAATAATATTTAAGGAGAAAGGTTATTGTTTATAATAAAAATGGTTAAATTGAGTAAAGAGATATAACTTCCCCAAATGAATTGACATCAAATTTAGTTGCTGTTGAAAATCTAACATTAAGAGGGCATTATCTAAAAATGGAGCATCTTTCCTGGATTTCTCAAAACTTAAAAATAATATCCAAGCCATTCACATAACATATTTATTTCTCTTTGTGCATCGTAATCCATAAGTTTTGTTGTATATTTTCACAAGAAAAAATATTTGAAACATGGAATTATAGATATATGACAACATCTTGCAAGGCACATTATTTATTAATTGACCAATTCAATTTCTACCAATTCCACATTTTGGGTACCCAAATTTTGTTTCATATAATTTGTCCATAACGAGTAAAAAATCTAAACTCCTCACATGAATCGACATCAAATTTAGTTGCTATTGAAAATCTAACATTACTAGGGTATTATCTAAAAATGAAGCATCTTTCCTTGATTTCCGGATACTTAAAAACCATATCCAAGCAATTCACATAACATCTTTATTTATATTTTGTGCATGGTAATCCATAAGTTGTGCTATGTATTTTCATGTGAAAAATCATTTGAAACATGTAATTATTGATATATGACAACATCTTGCAAGGCATTATTTGTTACTTGACCAATTCAAATTCTACTAATTCCACATTCTGGGCTTGCATACTTAGAACTAGACAACTACAAAGACATCCTTAGAACAATACCTAAAATGGTAACAAAGGAGGAAAATGCAGCCTTGACTAAGCCAATGGACAAAGAGGAACTACAAAGAGCCATTTAGAGCATGCATCGAGGCAAAGCACCGAGACTTGATGGATTTTCAATAGCCTTCGACTGCACATGCACATACTGGGAGTTCATTGAAAAGTATTAACTCAAGGTGATTCAATGGAGCCAAATCAAGTGTAAAATTGGAGTTAATACCAATTCCACCCTTCTTGCCATGATACCTAAAGAATCTAGGCCTTCTTCTCTCAATTGCTTTTTCCCCATCTCTTTATGTAATTCCTCGTATAACGTCATAACCAAGATCCTTGCAAATTGTCTAAATATTATTCTCCCCGAGTTGATTTCTTAAAACCATGGTGGGTTCATAAAAAACAAGTAGATAGTGGATAATATTCTCTTAGTGCAGGAAGCCATCCAATCTAGTCTTTCCCGATATCAACAAGGTTTCATCCTCATGCTTGATATGACCAATGCCTTCGATAGGGTTAGAAAATTTTTCCTCTTTTCTTTTATGAAGAAATTTAATTTTGTCAGGGAAATCATTGACTTCATCAAGCCCTGCTCCATAAGAAATGGATAGCTCCTCTTGTAAATGGAAGGCCAAGGGAATTTTTTCAAAGCTCTAGGGGGATTAGAAAAGGATGTCCAATCTCCCCATTCCTCTACACCATTATGGCATAATCTCTTAGTAGGAAGCTAGAGCATGAGGGGAAAAGAGCACTTATCACAAGAGTTTTGTACAACATAGGAACAAAAAGCATGAATCACTCATGATTCATTGATGATACCATGCTTATAGTAGGAGCATCCCCCATAGCGGCGAGAAGATTTAAGTCCACCATGAACCAATTCTTGGAGGCATCAAGAGAACTTTCCAATAATCTTAAGAGTTACATAAATGGATGGAATACCTCCCATTGAACTCTTCAACACATCTCTTAGATATTTGGAGTGCCCTGCAAAATGGACTGGACTCACTTCAAATACCTAGGTATGCTTAACTCCAAGAAAACGCTTAAAATTGAAATTTGGAAAGAAATCATATATAGAATGAAAAGAAAATGACAACAATGGGGAATGTATTGCCTCAATCTAGTAGGTGGCTTCATTCTATTAAATTTTGTTCTATTATCTCTCCTCGTTTACCAATTTGCAATCTTGCAAGCCCCAGCTGGCATCCAAAAGAAAATAGAGATCACCATTAGGAAATTCCTGTGGTAGGGGGGCAAGACAAAAATAAAAAAATTCAACATTCTTAGCTAGAAAAAGGTGATAGTGCCATATGAGAGGAGGAATTGCCATCAAACATCCTAGACTGATGAATTTATCTATGGGGGCGCAAATAACTTGGAGACTAATAGAAGAAGGACTATCATGGTGGAAAAAAGTCTTAGAAGAGAAATACATGAGTTCCAATCAATAACAACTCCTACAAGCCCAAATCCCTTCCATACCCGGTTCACAAATCAAGAAATTATGCAAAAAAACCCTTCCCCACATTCAAGCCCACACTTCCAAGATTCCAGGGGGAGGACAAGATATCAATATTTGGGATGAAAGCATCATGGCAAGCCCAAGATCTCCACCCCTGAAATCCAACATCTCAAGATCTGGCTTGTAGGAAAGGGCATTATTGAACTGGATCAACTCTCATATTAGCTCCAAAATGATAGCTCTTGGAAAGGCTGGAAACCTTTCACCATTCCAATAGATTTTCAACATCAATGGCGACTCCTCCTTCAACACCTAAAAGGTGCAATGATACCTATTTTAACCACTAGGATAGTTTTAAATGGAACTTGACAGGAGGGATATGAACGTTTAAGAGTGCCTGCAAATATCTCCAAGAAGACCAATAGGCACAGGCCCCATGGCCATATTAGAAACTAGTCTAGAAATCTAAAAGTCTTCCCAAAATGAATCTCTTCATTTAGACCCTCCTTAGAGGGAAGATCTTAACTGCCGACGACCTCAAAAAACGCAACATTTAGGGGCCATCCATTTGTCCACTATGTCTGAATGTAAAGGAGGCCACCCAACACGTGTTTCTTTCATGTTCATTCTCCCAAAGTTTTTGGAAAGTCATGTATCATCCTCTACCTATTCAAGTAGATTTTGAGAGGAATATAGTTGACTATTTCACCCAATGGAATTTGAGCTACACCTACTCCCTAAAAAATAACCTAATAAAGTAGTTTTGGATCAATATTCCTGCAAACTTGTTGGAGATCTAGTTAGATAAAAAAAAAAATATATTCCAAAACAAAAAGGCCCTGCAAAGGAGGATTACAGCGAAAGAATCAGGCCGCCTAACAAAAACAATTCTCTGCAAAGGTAACAATAGGTTTGACCAACAATGACTGCAAGTGGAAGAAGCACTATGGTTTAAATTTGTTGTGGATAAAACTCCTCACAACACTCTAAAGACATAGAAAAGTCTACCCACTCTAACCAATTGGAATATCAGACTAAAGGATAGGGAGTTCGCATATTTCTTAAAGGAACAAAAGCAACCCTCGCTCTTTGGCCTCCAAACACAATCCAAGAAGAGAAAGAGTAGGGGGAGTCATATTTGATCCTAAATGGAAATAAGTTGCTCCTACAAATGTGGACTAGATAGTGATTTGAATAATAAAGTTGAAGCATACGAGCTCCTCTTGGGTGCCAAAATTATCTGTGATCTCTACCTCAAGTCTCCCGTTGTGATAAGTGAATCAACTTTACTCATTGACCAAATGATCAAGGGGACCGGAGCCCAAAATGTTGACCTTAGTCAAATCGTGATATGAATGCAACATCACATGAATTATCTCAAGAAGCCTCCTTTTGCATTCTCAGGGAGAACAATGCCCAAGCCCATCTACAAGAAAATTGTGCCTATCAGTGCCCTTAGGGCTAGGTCGAAGTCAATGCAAAGGTCATTGTCCTGCATATCCCTTGATATGATCTATATCACGCACAATCATGACAACTGGAATACTTCTTTTAGAAAACATACCAATTGACAACCAAGACATGTTCATACCCTCTTAAGCAAACCAAAGTAGGGACGTAGATCCTACTTAAAGGTCTTAATTGAGCCTTCCAATTGAGAGGGAGAGTGAAGGGATTATTAAAGTTCCGCCCCAAAAATCTACTTGATAGTGTGAAGCACTTCCTAAAAGACAACTCAACTAAAAAATGAACTAAACAACCCACTCTAGTAATTGCCAAGGAGGCTCTATAAAAGACTAGACTCCCATATAAAGTGTAGAAAATGAAGCCAGTGAGACAACCACAAATAAAGGAGAGTGAGGAAAATGAACTGGGAAAACAAGTGATGTAACTTCCCCCCTCAAAACCAACGTGTTGCTCCAAAAGAGGATGGAGCAACTTGAGTCCTAAATATGCCTAGATATATCAAACCACCTAGCGCCATCATGTTCTAGAATGTTTGTATGGTTTTCTTAATAATGACAATGAGGGAGTATCATGCATCCTTCTTGGTGTTTATAATTGTAAAGAAGTTTATAACTTATATTTTTTTAACATGAAATTTATATAATTTGACAATTTGGTCAATATATAATTTAACACAAGAACAAAAAATAGTTTATCATTAACAACTCTAAATAATGTATAAATAATTTATATAACTTTAATGTTTTTTGGACTAAAATATTTAAATAATGATTTTAATTTATAAATTTAATTATAATCAATTTTATTAGATTGATTTTTGAAATGTTTAAAAATAATAAATTATTATTAGAGTTTTATTTACATTTAAAGGGTGGGCTAAGCGTAATGGAAAAATAATATTTTAATTTGTAGTAATTCAAAGTTTTTATGTTTTGGGTTTTTTAATGGCGTAATTGAATTCATAGACGAAATAACTTTTCCAGAGCATTTTTTATGGTTTATTTTAACCAAAATCCAACATATATTTTTCAAAATTTGAGTTTAAGTTGTTTAATTTGTAGAATTCAAGCACCCTTGGTGATTCTATTTATGCATCTAAAAATGTATATTAAGTAATACAAAATCACAATCTTGCTTGAAATCGTAAACCAGATTACCATGAAAAAATATTTTTTCTTCTATAAATTATATTACACCCTTTTATATGTATTTTTTTGGTCAATTTTGATTGGCATTTGGTAGAGATTTATTGGAATTACAATTTTGAGTTATGAAATCTATATAATTTGAGTGTTCTAGAAAGTCTTTTAAAGTTTCTATTTTATATATGATCTTTTTAAATATAAGCAATAAGAAAGTAAGTCTAACTCCAAACTGTAGAATTCGGTGTTTGGAATCTATTTGCAAGTAATCACACCCCTGTTCATAGCTAGCTTTTTAACAATTAGTATTTTTTTTTATTTTTTTTTAATTGTATATTTTTTATAATTTTTAATCTAGAAATAATATATTGTTTTATACTAATTTCTAATAATACATTTTATATTTTTATTTTATGTTTTTTAAAAGTTCAAATTAATTTTTGATTAAGTAGTTAGTTTTTTGACTTATTTGTTTAATATTGACTTTTTGTCTAAAAGAAATTTTCCAATCATTATAAATTACACAAATTTGAATTTAAAAATATTAAATCAATTTATATATTCAAAAATACATTTTAAATAACAAAAAAAATCACAATTTCTTCACATTTAAAAAAAGCTAATAATTTTTTTAAATTTTTAATAATAAAAAATTAATTATTGGTGATGATGGTGGTGGTGGTTAACGTCCACTGAGACCAAATTGGTCTATCAGACGTATAATTTTATTAGTTCTTAATTGATTCGCTTCTCATCTTTCTTGGCGAGATTGGTGTTGTAGCTTTCTTTTTTTCCTATATGGTTTTCCAACTTCCTTTATCTTGCATCTCCTTCATCTCTTCTAGTTCTTGGGACATTGTAGCTTTCTTTTTCTTTTTCTTTTTTGTTGTACGGTCTTCCAACTTCCTTTATCTTACATCTCCTTTATCTCTTTTGGTTCTTGGGACATTGGTGTCTTAGCTTCGGGATCTGTTGTGTTCGTGCTTTTGAAGATATTCAAAGAAGAAGTTTGGTATGGGAGATCTACTTTACTGTTAAATGAAGATTTATTTTGTGCGATATTTGAATCCTCATAACTATTGATGCTTGAGGGGTTGTCTAGTTCACTTTTTTGCTCTTGGGCGGGGCTTTCCCCTGATTGTATTGAGAGTTGTTTCTTTCTTGCCCGATTTCTTGCGATTCAGAGTTTTCCGGAGAGTATTCTTCCTTGATGATAGTGTAATGTTCTTTTTGTGCTCCTTCCCACCATGTAGATATGTGGTGATTCTTTCTAGCAGAATTTTTCTGGGAGACTTTTGGGCAATTTTTGGCTAGATGGCCTCTCTCAAAGACATCTAAAGATGACACTTTCATAGCCACTGTCATAATCGAGTTTATGGTTCCACACATACTCTTTACTTGTTAGGTTTATTTCAGTTGGGAATCCGGTGCGGAAGTCCATTTCCACACAGATGCCTGCATATGTGGTTCTGGCATATTCCTTTGTTTTTGGGCACCTGTAGTAAAATTTCCCAATTGCATTTCCAATGACTTTTAGCGAGGAGAAATTCCAGAGATGCAAGGATAGGTTTAGCAATCTCAACCAAACTAGTGCTGAGGTTATGACTGTTGTTGAGGGATCGAATGATGAGTTCCATGGCTTCATGAATAAGTCTAAATTTTTCCAAAGCCAAAACCGTAATCTAAAATTACAAACCTCATAAAATATATAATATTAATATTAATTAGGTCATAAAAGTATTATCTTTTATAACCCAATGGTACAGAGTATAATCACTTTTATCTTAAAAACAAAGAAAATACATATAAAAATAAAAAAAAAATATTTTATTAATAAAAAATATTTTATTAATTTGAAAAAAAGAAGAGAGAAAATGCATATAAAAATAAATATCCAAATGGTACAAAATATAGTCACTATTATCTTAAAAACAAAGAAAATACATATAAAAATAAAAGAATATATTATTAAAATAAAAAAATACATTATTAATTAAAAAGACAATTTTAAATTTAAAAAATAGAGAAAATGCATATAAAAATAAAAAATATATATTATTAATGAAAAAGATAATTTTAAATTAAGAAAAAAAAAGAGGAAGACGCCTTATCTTAAAGAATGAGAAAAGATGGCAAACTTGGGTTTAAGTTTTTTTTTTTAATAATAGTCACACACGGTAGCTTAAAATATTAAAACTAGAAAAACTAGAGATGTAGAGAAAGTATATATGTCTCTCGATATCTAATTTCTAGAACATATACTAAATAAAAATTAATAAAAAAAATCACGAACAAACGAGGAGCATTATATTTAACGTATAAATACCATATAAAATATAACAAAAATCAGTTATCACGAGCGACTTAACAAGTCATCCAATACAAGAAGAAAGTTCGGCTGCTTCTAGCTCCATGTTCCTCTCATCAAAACCGCTGGGATCAATCAAGACCGCTTTTTTCATTCTTCTAAAATGGTTTAGAATCTTTTTTCATTCTTCTAAAAAATTCTAATCATGCACATTTTCATTTTTCTGTAATATTTTATGTAGTTTTATCATTAGCAACACATCTATAACAATGTATAAAATAGAAGACAAAATGTTCAAACATTTGTCAACCCGGAAATGTTTTTTTTTAACATTCTAGTCTATACGTATATTATATATGGAAGTTTTCAATCTTCCCTCACTAATAGATTCAAATTTTAGTTTAATTGCAGTTTCCAAATCCAAAAAAATAAGATTTGTTTGACTAAAATTTAAAATAAATATTTGTTTTTCATTTTTTTAACTTAATTAAATAAAAATAAAAATACAACCGACACCACTTAGTTTTCAATCTAGTTTTGCCATAATTTCCAGATCAAAAAAATAAGATGCTTGACTAAAAATAAAAAACAAATATTTGGTTTTCATTTTTTTAACTTAATTAAATAAAAGTAAAAATACAACACAATTTCAGGTAAATTTCAGCCCCTATAAATTTCAGGTATGATAAGGTTAGGATGTATGAATGATTTAAAATTCAATTTAATTTTTGATTTATAATTTCTATATTTTTAATTTCAAAAAAATATATATAATTTAAAGTTTGAGTTAAGAAATTATTATTATTATTATTTAGGAATTCCTATATGCATTTGAAAAAAAAAATCCAAGAGCGAAATCATGATCCTTAAAAAAATAAAAATTTTATTTTTAAAGTGAAGTTTGAATTAAGAAATCTATATTATTTCTTGGTTTTTTTATAGGTGTTTATTTGAAAAAAGAAATCGAAAAGCCAAACCATGATTTCTTAAAATTATCACCATGAAATTTGCGACCTATCAATAGCATGTAATTTCAAAGTATACGGGAATGGCCAAACATGATGGTTCGAAGTGATTTTTTAAATATATTCTTAAATACATAAATAGATTTAATGTCTAGTGATATTTGAAATTGAATTAAATTGATTATATTTTAGTTAAATTAGTTAAATTGGTTAAAAACCTTTTATTCAGTTCAATTTTGAAGATTCAAAATAGTATTGAACATCTTATCCACTCTAATTTTGAAAATTTAAAATGCTCAACTTTCGTTTCTAGAAAACTACCAAATAGCATTAAAAACTGTTATACATATTTTAGATACTGAAAATTCTAGGCTTTAGTTAATTACTTAAAATTTATTTGGATGAGTGTTAGATAGATTACTAAGCCATGGACAAGCTCCTTAGTTATGAAGTTCCTTATTTAGCAAGGTTGCCAACCTTAAAAATTTGGTAAAACAATTTGCAGAACATCATGCACAAAATTGGGGAGAAATTGACGAAAATGTTGATTTTGAAATTTTGATTCATAAATAAATCTAATATTTTAAAAATCTCTTGTTTTGAAAATTGAAAATCCTCAACTTTAGTTTCTAGAAAACTACCAAATATCATTAAACATTGTTATACAAACTTTAGATACTGAAAATTCTATTAATTACTTAAACCAAATATCATTAAACATTGTTATACAAACTTTAGATATTGAAAATTTTATTAATTACTTAAAATTTATTTGGATCAGTGTTGGATAGATTACTAAGTTGTGGACAAGCTCATGAAGTTATTTATTTTAGACGTGAAGTTCACAAATTTTCACGAACCCTAAAAAACGGGCCGAAGCTTAAAATAAGTCAATTTCCACGCCTGCTTGCACCTCGTCACCCCTGGCCATGTTCATGCATGTTTGTCATTTCGAGAACTCTTTTAAAAAAAACCTATATTCTTCAATGTTCCCTTAAAAAAATCTTTCTTCTTCTGTTTGCAATATGTGGAATCTTCCGAACCCATGAACTTGGAAACTTTTCTTAATTTTTTTCTCCGGGTTTGTCCAGCCAACCTTCTTTGACTTTACGTGTCACGTATCTATGACCAACGAAACGTCGTTTATTACATTTTCATTTCATTTCATTGGTCCTTTGGATACCTCTGCGCATTAAGCAGGAAGGCAAAGTTGTGATCTTTTGATGCATCAACGGTCCTCCCAGATCTAATAGTAAAACAACGTTAAAGATTCATGGATTTATACGGTGCAGACTGCTGCAACTATTCACATGTGAGATTTTCAAGGGATCTCCACATTCTGATGTTTCCATGGCTGGCTCACGGTCATCTTTCTACATACGCAGAGCTAGCCAACAGACTCGCACACCGTGGCATCAAAGTCTCCTTTCTCACAACTCCTCTCAATGTTCCCAAGATAGCGCCCCTCTTCATCGTCACAAATCGAAACTCGCCGGGCAAAGTTGAGATGGTGGAACTGCCATTGCCGGCGGTGGAAGGGTTGCCTGCCGGGATCGAGAGCACATCCAACGCGCCGGCCCATCTATGGCCTCTCTTGGTCCGCGCAGTGCACCTCTTAGAGAAGCCCTTCGAAAGCCTACTGCGCCGCCTTGCTCCGGATGTGGTAGTCTTCGACTTGGTTCAATACTGGACTCCTCGAGCGGCAACGAAGCTCGGCATACCCACCGTCTTCTTCCTCACCTTCGGCGCAGCGTATTCGAGTTATCAGCTCTCACCGCTCAATGCCGAATATGGAGAACACATCACTGCAGACGACCTAATGATGCCTCCGCCCGGCTACCCCTCATCCACCATCTCATGGCGACCGTTTGAAGCGCAGTTTAACCTCAACATATTTCACACAAGAAACGACAGCGATGGTCTGAGGGGTACAGATCGGCTAGTCACATGTATCGATGGTTGTCAGGCGATAGCAATAAAATCGTGCGTCGAGATTGAAGGGAAGTTCATCGACTATTTCCAGCGGATCACCGGGAAACCGGTCATCCCCGTCGGCCCGCTAGTTCCGCAATCAAATTCCGGGCCTCTGGACTCAGAGTGCTTGAAATGGCTTGGAAGGAAGGCCGCTTCTTCCGTTGTGTATGCTTCCTTTGGCACCGAATGTTTTCTTTCGTGTGAAGAGATCCGAGAGGCGGCTATGGGATTGGAAGCGAGTGGGCACCCATTTATTTTAGTATTGCATTTTGCCGGCGGCTCGACTTCATTGCTCGAGGATTTTGAAAAACGGATTGGGGACAGAGGGTTGGTATTGACTGACTGGGCGCCACAGAAAGAGATTTTATCACATTCTTCGACTGGCGCTTTTCTGACGCATTGTGGTTGGAACTCTGTCATGGAGGGAATGAGCGTGGGATTGCCTTTCATCGCTCTGCCGATGCAATGGGATCAGGGATTGAATGCCAGATTGATTGTCACTGAATTGAAAGTGGGTGTGGAGGTCGTTAGAGGGGCCGACGGCGGCACCAACAGGGAGGACATTTGCAGAGGTGTGATGGCAGTAATGGCGCCGGAAGAGGGGAAGGAGGTGAGGCAGAGGGCATCGCAGATGGGAGATGTGTTCAGAAAGATGATATTGAATAGGGAAAGCTGTAAAGGATCTGAAGAGCGATATGTTGATAAATTCGTTCAGCAGCTGCTCGCATTGGCCTCCGCTAAGGACGGACATGGGTGTCATTGAATCGAATTCAGCACGTGAGATGTCGGGAATTTCTGGTTATTCCAAACAAAATACAGTGGAAAAATCCTCTGTTTCCACTGTTCAGAATTTTCTGATAAATTCCGAAACAACAAAAATATGAACAGAGAGCAATACTCTGTTTTCTGATAATTCAAAAACACAAGAACAGAGCATAAAATAATACTCTATTTTGCCTCAGGATCAAAAACTGATCAAAATAATACTTTGTCTTTGACACAGAAAAATACTCTGTTTTTAACTCAGAAAAACAGAAAAATTCGTTCTCTGGAAACGGTGTTGCAGCAACACAGTTTTTTTTAGTTGTTGTTCGTAGTGTTGCAGCAACGCTGTTCGTGGTGTTGCAGCAACGTGAATTTTTTTCAGTTGTTGTTCGTGGTGTTGCAGCAACGGGGATTTTTGACGTCAAGTATTTTTCGACTTACGAGAAATTTTTTGACAAAATAACTTTTGGTGAAACAGCAACACACAGAAAGAAATTTCTATTTATGAAAATAAACTAACTGATAAAATAAGTCTTCCTCACGTAGAGGGATCTTCACAAAAGATTATGCTTAAGAGCATCTTCCTCTTGACAGAGGGATTACAACAGGAACGCTTCAGTTCCAGAAAACAACTATCTCAGAAAATTTCAGCACTGCTGTGCAATACAAAAAAAACTCTCTTGATCTACACTGCTGTGTGCTCCCCTTTGCTCTCTATCTCTCTATGTCTGTTGTTTTTACTTCTGTTTCTGTTTCTATTTATAGTGCGGGAAAGGGTCTTCACCGCTTTAACTTGCTGATAAAGTTTCTGCTGCTCATGATGAACAGATCTGATCTTTTGATGTATTTTTGAGTCGGTTGTGCTGAAATCTATGGCAGATAAATGTTGTGTCGGCTCGAGGCTGGTTCTTTTTCTGTTTCAGCTGTTCTGCTCATTAATACGCTTGCTGAAAAGTAACGGTGTGGCGCTGGATCTGATCTTCTTTCTTCTGGAAACACTAAAATAATTAAAGAGTGAAAAGATGGCGGTGACATAAAAGATCGGGAGAAAAAATGTGGGGCGCCGGATCACGACAAATGAATAAAGTAAAATAGGTGCTGCTGCTGCACAGCAGTTGGAATTAATATTCCAACACTCCCCTTTTAATTTCAACTGCTGAGTTATCAGCCATACCCAGAAGTTTCCTTAAAAACTCAAAACTTTTCTGATCCAATGGCTTTGTCAGAATATCTGCAACCTGTTCCTGAGTCCTGCAATTTTGTAAGATGATTTCTCCATTGTTCACCAATTCTCTAATGTAGTGAAACTTTGTGTCTATGTGTTTTGTTCTCTTGTGGAATACAGAGTTCTTGGATAATGCAATAGCTGAGCTATTGTCACAAAAAATAATTGTTGCTGTTGCCTGCTCCTGGCATAGACTTCTTAACATTCTCCTCATCCAAACCGCTTGACATGCTGCTGCTGTAGCTGCCACATACTCTGCTTCTGCTATAGACAATGCCACAATTGGCTGTTTCTTGGAAGCCCATGAAATGGCTCCTGAACCTATGTGAAAAATGTAACCAGATATGCTTTTCCGGTCATCTACACTTCCAGCCCAATCACTATCTGTATATCCAACTAAATCTGAACATTCTGAAACAGTATAAAATATGCCATATCCTTTTGTACCTCTAACATACCTCAGAATTCTCTTTGCTGCCTGCCAATGTGTTTCTTTTGGCTTCTCCATGAATCTGGAAATTAAACTAACAGCATGCATTATGTCTGGCCTAGTTGCAGTCAAATACATGAGGCTGCCAACTATGCTCTTGTACACACTAGGGTCAAAATCTTTGCTGCTGTCCTCTTTGCTGAGTTTTAATCCCATTACTGTGGGAGTGATTGCTGCCTTGCTGTCCTGCATGTTAAATCTGCTCAACACTTCATTTACATATTTTGCCTGTGAAATAAAAATTCCATTTTTATTTTGATCTACTTCTATTCCTAAGAAGTATCTCAGCAAACCCATGTCAGTCATCTCAAATTCTTCTTTCATGACTGATTTGAAATTTTCAATGAGGTAGTCATCATTACCTGTAAAAATCACATCATCAACATATAACACAACAATTAAAATTTTACAGTCTTTTTCTTTGATGTAAACAGTGGGTTCTCCCTCACACTTCTCAAATCCGTTCTCCAGTAGATAGGAGTCTATCCTACTGTACCACGTTCTTGGTGCTTGCTTCAGCCCATAAAGAGCTTTCTTCAATCTGCAGACTTTGTGCTCTTGGCCTTTCTTCTCATAGCCTAGAGGTTGCTCGATGTAAACCTCTTCCATTAATACTCCATTCAAGAATGCTGACTTCATGTCCATTTGGTAAACTTTCCATTTGTGTTGTGCTGCTATGGACAGCACTGCTCTTACTGTTTCCATTCTTGCAACTGGTGCAAAAGTCTCCTCATAATCTCTCCCATATTGCTGCTTGTATCCCTTGACAACAAGTCTTGCCTTATGCCTTTCTATCTTGCCTTCAGCATTACTCTTGGTCTTGTAGACCCATTTAACTCCAATGACTTCTTTACCTTTTGGTAGATCAACTAAATCCCATGTCTTATTTCTTTCTATGGCATTCATCTCCTCATCCATAGCTTCTATCCATTTCTTATCTTTAATTGCATCTTCGAAATGAACAGGGTCATCAACGTGACAATACAAGGCAAACAAAGAATTCATTCCTTCATCATAAATATCACTTAAATTTCTGAATTTCTTACCTCTTTCATTCGGTGTGCAAGTGCTTGTAGATGCACTTGAATTTCCTCCTTGTGGTGTGCTTGGAGAAGCACTCTCATTTCTCCTCAAGGGTGTCACTTGCTGTTCTGTTGTTGGCGCTGTTGTTTGGGGATGTGTTTCAGCCAACTCCTCATCATCATCATCATGAGACAAACAGTTTTTAACATTAACTGTTTTCTCTATGCTTCCATCCCAAGCTTCCTCTTCAATAAATTGAACATCTCTGCTCACAAAAAACTTCTTGGTGGATGGGATATATAACCTGTAAGCTTTGGATTCTTCACTGTATCCAATGATAATACATTTCTCCCCTTTGCTGTCCAATTTCTTCCTTAGCTGATCTGGAATGTGTGCATAAGCCACACAACCAAAAACTTTCATGTGGGTGACTCCTTGCTTTCTCCTACTCCATGCTTCTTCTGGCACTTTGTTCATCACTGCTTTTGTAGGACATCTATTCAAAATATATACTGCACAGTGTACAGCTTCAGCCCAATAATCATTTGGCAAATGCTTTGCCTTCAACATGCTTCTTGCCATATCCATGATTGTTCTGTTTTTTCTTTCAGCAACTCCATTTTGCTGCGGGGTGTACCTTGCTGTAAATTGCTTATGAATCCCATTTTCTCTGCAAAAACGTAAAAATTCTTTGGAGATATACTCACCTCCTCTGTCAGTTCTCAAAACCTTGATACGCAACCCACTTTGATTTTCTACAAGTGCTTTGAAATTTTGGAATTTTTCAAACACTTCACTCTTATTCTTCAGAAAATAAACCCAAGTCTTTCTGGTAAAGTCATCAATAAATGTTAGAAAATATTGGCTGCCTGCAAGTGATGGAGCTTGCATCGGTCCACATAAATCTGAGTGGACAATTTCTAAAGGTGCTTTTGCCCTTATGCTTTTCCCAGTTGGAAAACTTTCTCTGTGTTGTTTTCCCAATATACAACCTTCACAAAGGCTGTCTGGCTTTTCTATCAATGGTAATCCTCTTACCATTCCTTTTCTACTCAACAAATTAAGACCTCCAAAGTTGAGATGTCCAAACCTCAAATGCCACAACCAATTTTCATCCTTTGGTACACTTTGGAGAGCCTCTTGTGTTACTGCTGCAATTACTTCTTTATTTTTCAGATCTGCCCTTATTCTGAGAGGGAACATCCTGTTCCTTGTCATCTTCACTTCAGCAATACAATGTTTGCTGGGTAATCTGTCCATGATGGTGCATACATCATTCTCAAAGAAAACATTGTAACCCTTCTGAACAAGTTGTCCAATACTTAAGAGATTACACTTCATTCCAGGAACATAATAGACATCTGCTATGGTTTTCTTTTCACCTTTCTTTGTAAATATTTTAACTTCTCATTTTCCCATAACAGAAATTTTACTATCAGTCCCAAGTGTGACTTGTGACTGCACACTCTGATCTAAAGCAGAAAATAGGGCTATGTTTCCTGTCATATGGTTGCTGCAACCGGAATCTAGAAACCATATATCTTCACTGTTTGTTTCAGCCATATTACAAACTAACAACACATTATCTTGACTGATATTTTCTCTAGTGATATTTGCACTAGATCTATTACTCATATCATGCTGCTTTTTCCTACATTCATTTGCATAGTGCCCATATTTTTTACAATAATAACATTGGACATTGGATTTTTCATACCTTTGTCCTTGAGCATGATGTTGTCCACTCTGCTGACTGCTGCCATGGCCTTGGTTCTGATTTGGATTGCTGCCTCTTCCTTGAACGTTTGCTGGACTGTTTCTTCCGCCTCTGTATTGGCTTCTGCCTCTTCCTCTCTTGTTTCCTCTGCCTTGACCTCTTCCTCTTCCAAATGACATCTGGGTCTTGAAGGCTTGCTCTAGAGATGAGTTTTCATTTCTACTCAACCTCTGCTCATGAGTTATCAGTGATGCATGAAGTTCATCAACTGAAAAATTTGAGAGATCCTTTGTCTCTTCTATGGTGGTGAAAATCACATCAAACTTTGAGGGTAGGCACCTCAATAGTTTCTCCACAATCCTCCTTTCTTCAAGAATTTCTCCATGAGACCTTATCTGTGTGACCAAACCAATTGCTTGTGTGAAGAATGAGTCAATATTGTCTGACTCCTTCATACGCAGGTTCTCAAAATCCTTCCTCAGCAACTGTAGTTTTGCTGTCTTCACTTTCTCCATGCCTTGATAGGCTATCTTGAGAGTTTGCCATGCTTCTATGGATGTATTGGCTGCTGCTATCCTCGGAAACACACTCTCATGCACTGCTTGATATAAGAATACAAGGGCTTTTGAGTCCTTCTTCTTATTGCTCTTCAACAACTCTTTCTCTGCCTGAGTTAATCCAATAAACTCTTCTTCATTTGCTGGCTCTTCAAATCCATATTCAACAAGTTCCCATAAATCATGTGAGGCAAACACGACTTTCATGGTTATTGCCCAGTAGTCATAATTTTTCCCATTGAACTGTGGGAGCTGGGTATTAAACATACCCATGCTGGTGCTGACCATTCTTGTAATACTTGACTGTAAAAAAATCACTTAATTGTCTTCAGCAGCTACAAAAAAAACTAATCTGAAAAATACCTTGACAGCGTTTTCGCTCTGCTGGATAATTTGTTGCAGTAACAAATCTTCTTTCAGCTTCTTTGATGTCTTCAAAGAGCCTGGACAAGCTCTGATACCATGTCGGGAATTTCTGGTTATTCCAAACAAAATACAGTGGAAAAATCCTCTGTTTCCACTGTTCAGAATTTTCTGATAAATTCCGAAACAACAAAAATATGAACAGAGAGCAATACTCTGTTTTCTGATAAAAAACACAAGAACAGAGCATAAAATAATACTCTATTTTGCCTCATGATCAAAAACTGATCAAAATAATACTTTGTCTTTGACACAGAAAAATACTCTGTTTTTAACTCAGAAAAACAGAAAAATTCGTTCTCTGGAAACGGTGTTGCAGCAACACAGTTTTTTTTAGTTGCTGTTCGTAGTGTTGCAGCAACGTGAATTTTTTTCAGTTGCTGTTCGTGGTGTTGCAGCAACGGGGATTTTTGACGTCAAGTATTTTTCGACTTACGAGAATTTTTTTGACAAAATAACTTTTGGTGAAACAGCAACACACAGAAAGAAATTTCTATTTATCAACATAAACTAACTGATAAAATAAGTCTTCCTCACGTAGAGGGATCTTCACAAAAGATTATGCTTAAGAGCATCTTCCTCTTGATAGAGGGATTACAACAGGAACGCTTCAGTTCCAGAAAACAACTATCTCAGAAAATTTTCAGCACTGCTGTGCAATACAAAAAAAACTCTCTTGATCTACACTGCTGTGTGCTCCCCTTTGCTCTCTATCTCTCTATGTCTGTTGTTTTTACTTCTGTTTCTGTTTCTATTTATAGTGCGGGAAAGGGTCTTCACCGCTTTAACTTGCTGATAAAGTTTCTGCTGCTCATGATGAACAGATCTGATCTTTTGCTGTATTTTTGAGTCGGTTGTGCTGAAATCTATGGCAGATAAATGCTGTGTCGGCTCGAGGCTGGTTCTTTTTCTGTTTCAGCTGTTCTGCTCATTAATACGCTTGCTGAAAAGTAACGGTGTGGCGCTAGATCTGATCTTATTCCTTCTGGAAACACAAAAATAATTAAAGAGTGAAAAGATGGCGGTGACATAAAAGATCGGGAGAAAAAATGTGGGACGCCGGATCACGACAAATGAATAAAGTAGAATAGCTGCTGCTGCTGCACAGCAGTTGGAATTAATATTACAACATGAGATGCCCTTTTCGTCAATAAGTAAATGCCGTGCGTTCTGCAATTCGTTAATAACTACATGGGGTGATAATTTGTATTTGAATTCCCTGTGCTTTATAATAATGATGACTGCTATATTGCGTTAATTCAAATTTTATTGTTCTTCTTTATACTGTGGGTCGATTTCGATTCGATTCCTTAGCATCCTTATGGGCATCCTTATTACGATTTCGAATCGTTAGCATATCCCTTAGCAAATTCCAGATTATTCTTAAATTTTACAATTGACCTATGTTTAGTTCACCAAATTGAAATACTTAAAATTTCCATTTTAGTTAAATTGACCAACCAAATTGAAATACTTAAAATTTCCATTTTAGTTAAATTGACCAAAACTGAGACTGAGATGCATGTCAGGAACCGAATATGGAGAACACGTCACTGCAGACGACCTGATGATTCCTCCGCCGGGCTACCCCTCATCCACCATCTCATGGCGGCGGTTTGAAGCGCAGTTTACGCTCAAGATATTTCACATGAGAGACGACACCGATGGTTTGAGAGGTATAGATCGGATAGTCGCATGTATCAATGGCTGTCAGGCTATTGCAGTAAAATCGTGCTACGAGTTTGAAGGGAAGTTCATCGACTATTTCCAGCGGGTCACCGGGAAACCGGTCATTCCCGTAGGTACGCTTCTGCGATCAAATGCCGGGCCTCTGGACTCTGAGTGCTTGAAATGGCTTGGAAGGAAGGCCGCTTCTTCCGTTGTGTATGCTTCCTTCGGCACCGAATGTTTTCTTTCGAGTGAAGAGATTCGAGAGGTGGCTATGGGATTGGAAGCGAGTGGGCATCCATTTATTTTAGTATTGCATTTTGCCCGCGGCCATGCCGACGACTCGACTTCATTGCCCGAGAATTTTGGAGAACGGATTGGGGACAGAGGGTTGGTATTGACTGACTGGGCGCCACAGAAAGAGATTTTATCACATTCTTCAACCGGGGCTTTTCTGACGCATTGTGGTTGGAGCTCTGTCATGGAGGGAATGAGCGTGGGATTGCCTCTCATCGCTCTGCCGATGCAATGGGATCAGGGGTTGAATGCCAAATTGATTGTCACTGAATTGAAAGTGGGTGTGGAGGTCGCTAGAGGGGCCAACGGCGGAGCCAGCAGGGAGGACATTTGCAGAAGTGTGAGGGCAGTAATGGCACCGGAAGAGGGGAAGGAGGTAAGGCAGAGGGCATGGCAGATGGGAGATGTGTTCAGAAAGATGATATTGAATAGGGAAAGTTGTAAGGGATCTGAAGAGCGATATGTAGATAAATTCGCTCAGCAGCTTCTTGCAACGAGCAACGAACGGACATGGTTGCCATTGAATGGAATCCAGGAGCAGTTATGTGTGTACTCTTTTTTAATAACTATATTCAGGAGCCGATATGCATGTACTCTTTTTTTAATAACTATAACTGGGGATAATTTTTGTTTGAAATTCCTGCGTTTGATTGCTATATCGCGCTAAATCGAATTTTGTTGGATTTTTTTTCGTGCTATCGGCTGATTTGGAATTTGAATTACTAATTTAATATTTTGTAAGTGAGTTGTGTGTAAGGAATCTGGATAACTAGGCGGTGGCAATTTGCCTAAAAATGATTCACTGGTTTTGAAAAAATTGATTGATTGATTTTAAATAAATGATAATCAGATATACTGATAAAAAAACAAGAGACACTCCACCAACCTAACCCAAAAAAATTGTAAAATAATACTAATTATGCATACGTATTCGTTTTATTTATATTTTTCGTGCGATCCCTGCAATCCGTCGACGACCATCCATGGCAGTTCCACCAGCTGGACCTCCCCCACCCAGATGTGATTTGCCCAAAAGAAGGGTCACTGGTGGCTTCATCTTCAGCGAAGTTGTCAGAAAATGAGATTTTTATTTGTCGGTTGGATGGCAACATCTACATGCCTGCCATAGATGCCTTATGGACTTCGATAAAATAATCCAATTTCTAGAACATATATATAAATAGAAACTTTTAAAAGGCTTTTTAGACCACTCAAATTATATAGATTTCTTAAGTCAAAATTGTAATTTCAAAAATCTCCACCAAATGATAATCAAAATTGACTCAAAAAATACACATATAAAAGGGTTTAATAATTTTATAGAAGAAAAAGTATTTTTTTCATGATAATCTAGTTTACAATTTCAAGCAACAATTTCAAGTAAGATTGTGATTTTGTATTATTTAAAATACAGTTTTGGATGCATAAACAAATTCAGCAAAGGCACTTAAATTCTACAAATCAAACAACTTAAACTCAAAATTTGAAAAATATACGTTGGATTTTGATTAAAATTAATCATAAAAAATGCTCTAAGAAGGCCATTTGGTCTATAAATTCAATTATGCCATTAAAAAACCAAAACATAAAAAATTTAAATTACTACAAATTAAAATATTACTTTTCACTTTTAGCCCACTTTTTAAATGTAAATAAAATTCTAATAATAGTATATTATTTTTAAACATTTCAAAAATCAATTTAATAAAATAGATTATAATTAAATTTATAAATTAAAATCATTATTTTAAATATTTTAGTCCAAACAAACATTAAAGTTATATAAATTATTTATACATTATTTAAAATTGTTAATAATAAACTATTCTTGTGGTAAATTATATATTGATCAAATTGTCAAATTATTTAAAGTTCATGTTAAAAAAAAATAAAGTCCAAAACTTCCTTACAATTATAAACACTAAGAAGGATGCATGATACTCCATCATTGTCATTGTTAAGAAAACCATACAAACATTTTAGGACATAATGAGGCTAGGTAGTTTGATATACTTGAGCATATTTAGAGATATTTTTTCCATTTATGGACTAGAGTTGCTCCATCCTCTTTTGGAGCAACACGTTGGTTTTGAGTGGGGAAGTTACATCACTTGCTTTCCCAGTTCATTTTCCTCACTCTCCTTTATTTGTGGTTGTCTCAGTGGCTTCATTTTCTACACTTGATATGGGAGAGTCAAGTCTAGTCTTTCATAAAACCTCCTTGGCAATTACTAGAGCGATTTTCTACACTTAATATAAGAGAGTGAAGTCTAGTGTTTTGTAGAGCCTCCTTAGCAATTACTAGAGCTGGTTGCTTAGTTCATTTTTCAGTTGAGTTGTCTTTTAGGTAGTGCTTCACACTATCAAGTAGATTTTTGGGCGGAACTTTAATAATCCCTTCACTCTCCCTCTCAATTAGAAGGCTAAATTAAAACCTTTAAGTAGGCTCTCCATCTACTTTGGTTTGCTCGAGAAGGTATGAACCTGTCTTGGTTGCCAATTGGTATGTTTTCTGAAAGAAGTATTTGAAGGTATTATCTAAAAATAGAACATGTTTCCTCCCTTTCCCAAAACTTATAAACCATATATTTTGCGCTTATTATTTGGGTTGTTTTAATATTTTTTTCTTTGGAGATTAAACAGTGTATCAAATATCTTGAATCTGGAATGTTATCTTGTAATCTTGATTGAAGATTGACAAATTTTATGTATTTTAATTTACTCGGAACTTTAGCTGGTTTATAACACTAATCTTTTCAAATATAAACGATATCCTTCATTCGAATTATCACATCAATCAATGACCTTGGCCTTGCTTTCCCTCACATCACTAATCTTTTCAAATATAAACGATGTCTTTCATTCAAATCATCACATCAATAAATGGCCTTGGCCTTGCTTTCCCTCACATCACTAATATTTTCAAATATAAACTATATCCTTCATTCAAATCATCACATCAATCCGGCCTTGGCCTTGCTTTCCCTCACATCCCTTTGTTGGGTATTTTTTTTTTAAATGGGGAAAATACCAAAAACAAAATATTCAAACACACAGAGTCAATGCTCTGTTTTACCTCCACAGGATCTTTTTTGTGCACAGAAAGACTTAAAAAAATCACTAAGAGACAGAGTATTTAACCACCATAAAACTTTATATTCATTAAAAACTGATACAAAGATTTACCACTGTAAAATCCCTTTTATATTCACTGCTGTGAAAAACAACTTACTGCTGTAACAAAAGTTTACATAAGTTTACTGCTGTAAATAAAAATTACACAAGCTTACAAAAATTCGTTCCACCATTTTCTTTATGCACTGCTGTGCAAAACCACACATGGTTTTTCTTACTCCTCTGTTTTTCAATGCCTCACAAAACATTACAAAATATATTTGTGCACTGCTGTGCATACATCCTCTGGTTCTCCACGCTGCTGCTGCGAACACCAGATGTATTTTTCTCCCATGTGCCATGCATTATAAAAAGTCAACACTCAAAAAACAAAAAACTTATTACATACGATTTCTTATTTAATACATGCCGTATATAAGAAATATATATAAAAGACATATATGAGACGTGCCCATACCCATATTAAAAAGGGGCCACCTAAATCTAGGTAGCACCATTAAATTCAATGACTCTCTCTCACCTACGGCGGTCAACACAAAACAAACAAACACTCCACGCAATATTTAATGTGATGCAGGCCCGTGTGCAGGTTTAATCAATCTACGGCGGAGAGCACAAGAGACAATCGAACGGTGGAGAGCAATATCGGAAAGCCAACATATGCTGAACATTAACTCCCGAGATTCTTACGTTGCGTTACGTCAGGGCTGAACCACGTGTCAGCTTCAAAATTTCTCGGGTTCGATCATCGGAAAATCCCTTTTGCCGGAATGTGACCCGAGAGCTCTCCGGCGAGTTTGTTGACCGGTTTCTGGCAGCTGCGTTGAAATTACGATTTCAACACTCCCCTTTAATTTCAACAGCTGGGCATTCGGTCATACCCAGACACTTCCTCAAAAAATTCAAAGCTTTTCTGATCTAGTGGCTTTGTCAAGATGTCTGCAACCTGTTCCTGAGTCCTGCAATGTTCTAGGACAATTTCTCCATTGTTCACCAATTCTCTGATGTAGTGAAACCTTGTATCAATGTGTTTCGTTCTCTTATGAAACACTGAATTCTTTGACAATGCAATAGCTGAGCTATTGTCACAAAAGATCACTGTCGCTTTTGCCTGCTCTTTGCCTAAGCTTCTCAACATTCTTCTCATCCACACTGCTTGACATGCTGCTGCTGTAGCTGCCACATATTCAGCCTCTGCTGTAGACAATGCTACAATGGACTGCTTCTTAGAAGCCCATGAAATGGCTCCTGAACCCATATGAAAAACATAACCGGAAGTGCTCTTCCGATCATCTACACTTCCAGCCCAATCGCTATCTGTGTACCCAACCAAATCTGAATGTTCTGAGGCATGATATAGAATTCCAAACATTTTGGTACCTTTGACATACCTCAAAATTCTCTTTGCTACCTGCCAATGTGCCTCCTTTGGCCTCTCCATAAATCTGGAAATCAAACTAACAGCATACATTAAATCAGGCCTAGTTGCTATTAAATACATAAGGCTGCCAACAATGCTTTTATACAAGCTAGGATCAAAATCCTTGCTGCTGTCCTCTCTGCTGAGTTTTAATCCCATCACTGTGGGAGTGATTGCTGCCTTGCATTCTTCCATATTAAATCTGCCCAAAACTTGATTTACATATCTTGCTTGAGATATAAAAATTTCTTTTTCATTTTGATCTACTTCTATGCCTAAGAAGTATCTCAACAAACCCATGTCAGTCATTTCAAATTCATCCTTCATGACTGATTTGAAATTCTCAATAAGATAAATATCATTTCCAGTGAAAATAACATCATCTACATACAAGACAACAATTAAAATTTCACCATCCTTTTCCTTGATGTAGACTGTGGGCTCTCCTTCACATTTGTCAAATTCATTATCCAATAGATATGAATCTATCCTGTTGTACCATGCTCTTGGCGCTTGCTTCAACCCATAAAGAGCTTTCTTCAATTTGCACACTTTGTGCTCTTCACCTTTCTTCTCATATCCGAGAGGCTGTTCAACATAAACCTCTTCCTTTAACACTCCATTTAGGAA
This sequence comes from Pinus tabuliformis, assembly GCA_031772625.1. Classification (NCBI taxonomy): domain Eukaryota; kingdom Viridiplantae; phylum Streptophyta; class Pinopsida; order Pinales; family Pinaceae; genus Pinus; species Pinus tabuliformis. Next base: position 48,518,847 of record CM062820.1, read on the forward strand.
TGCTGACTTCACATCCATTTGGTAGACTTTCCATTTGTTTTGTGCTGCTATGGACAACACTGTTCTCACGGTTTCCATTCTTGCAACCGGGGCGAAAGTCTCCTCATAATCTCTTCCATACTGCTGCTTGTAGCCTTTAACAACCAGCCTTGCCTTGTGCCTTTCTATCTTGCCTTCAGCATTGCTCTTGGTCTTGTAGACCCATTTCACACCAATGACTTCTTTGCCTTTTGGTAACTCAACCAAATCCCATGTTTTGTTTCTCTCTATGGCATTCATCTCCTCATCCATAGCTTCTATCCATTTCCTATCTTTAATTGCATCTTCGAAATGAATAGGATCATCAACATGACAATACAAGGCAAATAAGGAATTCATTCCTTCATCATAAATGTCACTTAGATTTCTAAACTTCTTACCTCGTTCACTTGGTGTGCAAGTGCTTGAAGATGCACTTGAATTTCCTCCTTGTGGTGTGCTTGGAGAAGCACTTTCATTGATCCTCAATGGTGTACCTTGCTGTCCTTGTGTTGGCGCTGCTGTTTGGGGATGCATTTCAGCCACCTCCTCTTCATCTTCATCATGAGACAAACAGTTCTTGACATTCACTGTTTTCTCTATGCTTCCATCCCAAGCTTCTTCCTCAATGAATTGAACATCCCTGCTTACAAAGAACTTCTTGGTAGATGGGATGTACAGCCTGTAGGCTTTGGATTCATCACTGTATCCAATGAAGATGCATTTCTCCCCTTTGCTGTCCAACTTCCTCCTTGGCTGATCTGGTATGTGTGCATAGGCCACACACCCAAAAACTCTCATGTGGGTGACTCCTTGCTTTCTCCCACTCCATGCCTCTTCTGGCACTTTGTTCAAGACTGCTTTTGTAGGACACCTGTTCAATATATAAACTGCACAATGTACAGCTTCAGCCCAATACTCATTTGGCAAATGCTTTGCCTTCAGCATGCTCCTTGCCATATCCATGATGGTCCTGTTCTTCCTTTCAGCAACTCCATTTTGCTGCGGAGTGTACCTTGCTGTGAATTGTTTATGAATTCCATTTTCTCTACAAAATCTTAGGAATTCATTGGAGATATACTCACCTCCTCTATCAGTTCTCAATACTTTTATGTGCAGCCCGCTTTGATTCTCCACTAGTGCTTTGAAATTTTGGAATTTCTCAAAGACTTCACTTTTGTTCTTGAGGAAATATATCCAAGTCTTTCTTGTAAAATCATCAATGAATGTCAAGAAATATAGGCTGCCAGCTAATGATGGAGCTTGCATTGGTCCACACAAATCTGAGTGGATAATCTCTAAGGGTGCCTTTGCCCTTATGCTCTTCCCTGATGGAAAACTTTCTCTGTGTTGTTTTCCCAAAATGCAACCTTCACAAAGGCTGTCCGGCTTCTCTATCAATGGTAATCCCTTTACCATTCCTTTTCTGCTCAATAAGTTTAGACCTCCAAAATTTAGATGCCCGAATCTCAAGTGCCATAACCAGTTCTCATCCTTTGGCACGCTTTGGAAGGCCTCTTGGGTGACTGCTGCAATTTCATTTTTGTTTTTCAAATCTGCCCTGATCCGGAGAGGGAACATCCTGTTCCTTGTCATCTTCACTTCAGCAATGCATCTTTTGCTGGGTGGTATGTCCATGATGGTGCACACATCATTTACAAAGTAAACATTGTAGCCCTTTTGGATAAGCTGTCCAACACTCAATAGGTTACATCTCATTCCGGGAACATAGTAGATATCTGCTATGGTTTTCCTTTCTCCTTGTTTTGTAAATATTTTTACTTCCCCTTTTCCCATAACAGAGACTTTACTATCAGTTCCTAGTGTGACCTCTGATTTCAAATTCTGATTTAAGGCTGAAAAAAGGGCTATATTCCCTGTCATATGGTTGCTGCAACCTGAGTCTAAAAACCATATGTCCTCACTATGTGTTTCAGCCATGTTACAAGCTAACAGGACATTGTCTTGACTGCTGTTTTCTCTTGTAACATTTGCATTTTGTCTGCTGTTCTTATCATGCTGTTTCTTTCTACAATCACTAGCATAATGTCCATACTTTTTGCAATAATAGCATTGAACATTAGATTTATCATACCTTTGTCCTTGAGCCTGATACTGATCTCTTTGTTGGCTGCTGCCTTGACCTTGGTTCTGATTTGGATTGCTGCCTCTTCCTTGTGCATTTGCTGGGCTGTTCCTTCCACCTCTGTTCTGGCTTCTGCCTCTTCCTCTTTTGTTTCCTCTGCCTTGACCTCTTCCTCTTCCAAAGGACATCTGGGTCTTGAAGGCTTGCTCAAGAGATGAGTTTTCATTCCTACTCAACCTCTGCTCATGTGTTATCAGTGATGCATGTAGCTCATCAACTGAATAGTTTGAGAGATCCTTTGTCTCTTCAATGGTGGTGACTATGGCATCAAACCTTGAGGGTAAGACCCTCAATATTTTCTCCACAATCCTTCTGTCTTTAATGGTTTCTCCATGAGTTCTCATTTGTGTGATTACACCAATCACATGAGTGAAGAATGAGTCAATGTTATCTGACTCCTTCATGTTCAAGTTCTCAAAATCCTTTCTCAGCAATTGTAGTTTTGTTGTCTTCACTCTCTCCCTGCCTTGATAGGTTGTCTTGAGGGTTTGCCATGCTTCATTTGATGTTTTAGCTGCTGCTATCCTTGGAAATATACTCTGGTCTACTGCTAGATGCAACAATAAAATGGCCTTTGCATCCTTCTTCCTATTGCTCTTCAGGAGATCTCTCTCTCCCTGAGTTAGTGCATTGAACTCATTTTCATCTGCTACTTCTTCAAACCCAGATTCAACTATTTCCCATAAATCTTGAGAGGCAAACAAAGCTCTCATGGTTATTGACCAGTAGTCATAGTTTTTCCCATTAAACTGTGGGAGCTGGGTGTTAAACATACTCATACCAGTGCTTGTGCTGACCATTCCTTGACTGTGTATTTAAAAAAAACTGACTGCTTCTTCAACAACACAAAAAAAACTTTTGTAATACCTGAATCCTTTGCTATCTGAGTCTTCTGTCTGCCTGAGAAGTTTTGCTGCAGCAACAACCTTCTCCCTTCAGCTTCTTTAACTTCTTTAAAGAACCTGAGCCTGCTCTGATACCACTGTTGGTATTTTTTTTTTAAATGGGGAAAATACCAAAAACCAAATATTCAAACACACAGAGGCAATGCTCTGTTTTACCTCCACAGGATCTTTTTTGTGCACAGAAAGACTTAAAAAAATTTCACTGAGAGACAGAGTATTTAACCACCATAAAACTTTCTATTCATTAAAAACTGATACAAAGATTTACCACTGTAAATCCCTTTTATATTCACTGCTGTGAAAAACAACTTACTGCTGTAACAAAAGTTTACATAAGTTTACTGCTGTAAATAAAAATTACACAAGCTTACAAAAATTCGTTCCACCATTTTCTTTATGCACTGCTGTGCAAAACCACACATGGTTTTTCTTACTCCTCTGTTTTTCAATGCCTCACAAAACATTACAAAATATATTTGTGCACTGCTGTGCATACATCCTCTGGTTCTCCACGCTGCTGCTGCGAACACCAGATGTATTTTTCTCCCATGTGCCATGCATTATAAAAAGTCAACACTCAAAAAGCAAAAAACTTATTACATACGATTTCTTATTTAATACATGCCGTATATAAGAAATATATATAAAAGACATATATGAGACGTGCCCATACGCATATTAAAAAGGGGCCACCTAAATCTAGGTAGCACCATTAAATTCAATGACTCTCTCTCACCTACGGCGGTCAACACAAAACAAACAAACACTCCACGCAATATTTAATGTGATGCAGGCCCGTGTGCAGGTTTAATCAATCTACGGCGGAGAGCACAGGAGACAATCGAACGGTGGAGAGCAATATCGGAAAACCAACATATGCTGAACATTAACTCCCGAGATTCTTACGTTGTGTTACGTCAGGGCTGAACCACGTGTCAGCTTCAAAATTTCTCGGGTTCGATCATCGGAAAATCCCTTTTGCCGGAATGTGACCCGAGAGCTCTCCGGCGAGTTTGTTGACCGGTTTCTGTCAGCTGCGTTGAAATTAGATTTCAACACCTTTGAATTACTTTTTTTATAAACATGGCAAGCATCAACAAGAATGTTCCTTCGAGTTATTGCAATGGCGCCTATCTAGAACATGATTGCATGAGTGGGTAGACTTGTTTTTTGCATGTTTCAAACTCTCTTTTTTTGGGTCGTAAAAGCAATCTCGGGACAAGGATCAAACCATCAAAAAGAGTTCAAAGTTTTAAGTGTGCAATGGAAAAAGGGTTATTTATTTTACAGGTTTTCAAATATTCGTAGCTCATTTGTCCAATGGATGAACAATCACATTCATGACAAACTGATACCAAACGAGTTCCATCAAATCAATTTTAGTCATGGTTTTTTTTTGAGAACGCATCTGTGTTGCTAACTCTCTTTGTGACGATGCCATGTAATTGGATCTCAATAAGCTGGTTATAAAAGAATTCGTTACCAGACGAATCATCTTTGGAAGAGAATATAAGTTTGTAGAAATGTAATGTAATGGGCCACCATGGCCTTTACTTTTTTTTGTTTTTTAGTTCAATTTTGTTGATAACTTTGACATAATCCCTTTTTTTATAATCGATTGTTGTTTTTTGGTTGAAAGTGCAACGCACTTAAGAAATGTATTTTATTTTAAATTAAAATATTGAGTACATTTTTCCATTTTGTTTTGAACATTTTTTAAAATAAATATTTAGAATAATTGATATCATTGTTCTAAGTGTAACGCACTTAAGAAATATATTTTATTTTAAATTAAAATATTGAGTACATTTTTCCATTTTGTTTTGAACATTTTTTAAAATAAATATTTAGAATAATTAATATCATTGTTCTAAGTGCAACGCACTTAATAAATGTATTTTATTTTAAATTAAAATATTGAGTACATTTTTTCCATTTTGTTTTGAACATTTTTTAAAATAAATATTTAGAATAATTGATATCAATATTATGTGCTCTTTTTATAATAATATTTAAGGAGAAAGGTTATTATTTATTTATGATAAAAATGGTTAAATTGAGTAAAGATATATAACTTTCCCTAATGAATTGACATCAAATTTAGTTGCTATTGAAAATCTAACATTAAGAGGGCATTATCTAAAAATGGAGCATCTTTCTTGGATTTCCCAAAACTTAAAAATAATATCCAAGCCATTCACATAACATATTTATTTGTCTTTGTGCATCGTAATCCATAATATATTTTTACAAGAAAAAATATTTGAAACATGGAATTATAGATATATGACAACATCTTGCAAGGCACATTATTTATTACTTGACTAATTCAATTTCTACCAATTCCACATTTTGGGCACCCAGATTTTGTTTCATATTGTCCATAACGAGTAAAAAATCTAAACTCCCCAAATGAATCGACAGCAAATTTAGTTGCTATTGAAAATCTAACATTACCAGGGTATTATCTAAAAATGAAGCATCTTTCCTTGATTTCCCGAAACTTAAAAACCATATCCAAGCAATTCACATAACATCTTTATTTATATTTTGTGCATGGTAATCCATAAGTTGTGCTATGTATTTTCACGTGAAAAATCATTTGAAACATGTAATTATAGATAGATGACAACATCTTGCAAGGCATTATTTATTACTTGACCAATTCAATTTCTACTAATTCCACATTCTGAGCCTGCATACTTAGAACTAGACAATTACAAAGACATCCTTAAAACAATACCTAAAATGGTAACAAAGGAGGAAAATGCAGCCCTAACTAAGCCAGTGGAGAAAGAGGAACTACAAAGAGCCATTTAGAGCATGCATCCAAGCAAAGCACCGAGACTTGATGGATTTTACATAACCTTCTAGTGCACCTACTGGGAGTTCATCGAAAAATATTAACTCAAGGTGATTCAATGGAGCCAAATCAAGTGTAAAATTGGAGTTAATACCAATTCCACCCTTCTTGCCATGATACCTAAAGAATCTAGGCCTTCTTCTCTCAATTGTTTTTGCCCCATCTCTTTATGTAATTCCTCATAAAACGTCATAACCAAGATCCTTGCAAATCATCTAAATATTATCCTCCCCAAGTTGATTTCTTAAAACCAAGGTGGGTTCATAAAAAGTAAGTAGATAGTGGATAATATTCTCTTAGTGTAGGAAGCCATCCAGTCTAGTCTTTCCCAATATGAGCAAGGTTTAATCCTCATGCTTGATATGACCAATGCCTTTGATATGGTTAGAAACTCTTTCCTCTTTGCTTTCATGAAGAAATTTAATTTTGTCAGGGAAATTATTGACTTCATCAAGGCCTGCTCCATAAGAAATGGATAGCTCCCCTGGTAAATGGAACGTCAAGGGAATTTTTTCAGAGCTCTGGGGGGATTAGAAAAGGAAGTCTAATCTCCCCATTCCTCTACATCATTATGGCATAATCTCTTAGTAGGAAGCTAGAGCATGAGGGGAAAAGAGAACTTATCACAAGAGTTTAGTACAACAGACGAAAAAAGAGCATGAACCACTCTTGACTCACTAATGATACCGTGCTTATAGAAGGAGCATCCCCCATAGTGGCGAGAAGATTTATGTCCACCATGAACCAATTCTTGGAGGCATCAGGAGGAATTCCCAATAATCTTAAGAGTTGCATAACTGGATGGAATACCTCCCCTTGAACTCTTCAACACATCTCTCAGATATTTGGAGTGCCCTGCAAAATGGAGTGGACTCACTTCAAATACCTAGGTATGCTTATCTCAAAGAAAACGCTGACAAAAATAAAACGACAAGAATGGGGTATGTATTGGCTCAATCTAGTGGGTTGATTCATTCTATTCAATTTTGTTCTATTAGCTCTCCTCATGTACCAATTTGCAATCTTGCAAGCCCCAGCTGGCATCCAAAAGAAAATAGAGATCACCATTAGGAAATTCCGATGGTAGGGAGGCAAGACAAAAATAAAAAAATTCAGTATTCTTAGCTGGAAAAAAGTGATAGCGCCATATGAAAGGAGGAATAGCCATCAAACATCCTAGACTGATGAATTTATCTATGGGGGCGCAAATAACTTGGAGACTAATAACAAAAGGACCATCATGGTGGAAAAAGTCTTAGAAAAGAAATACATGATTTCCAATCAATAACAACTCCTACAAGCCCAAATCCCTTCCATACCCTGTTCTCAAATCAAGAAATTATGAAAAAAACCCTTCCCCTCATTCGAGCCCACACTTCCAAAATTTTAAGGGGAGGACAAGATATCAATCTTTGGGATGAAAGCATCATGGCAAGCCCAAGCTCTCCACCCCTGAAATCCAACATCTCAAGAACTGGCTTGTAGGAAAGGGCATTATTGAATTAGATCAACTCTCATATTAGCTCCAAAATGACAGCTCTTGGAAAGGCTGGAAACCTTTCACCATTCCAATAGATTTTCAACATCAATGGCGACTCCTCCTTCAACACCTAAAAGGTACAATGCTACCTATTTTAACCACTAGGATAGTTTTAAATGGAACTTAACAGGAGGGATATGAACGGTTAAGAGTGCCTGCAAATATCTCCAACAAGACAAATAGGCACAACCCCCATGGCCATATCAAAAACTGGTCTAAATCTAAAATTCTTCCCAAAATAAATCTCTTAATTTGGACCCTCCTTAGAGGAAAGATCTTAACTACCAATGACCTCAAAAAACGCAACATTTAGGGGCCATCCATCTGTCCACTATGTCTGAATGCAAAGGAGACCACCCAACACGTGTTTCTTTCATGTTCATTCTCCCAAAGTTTTTGGAAAGTCGTGTATCATCCTCTACCTATTCAAGTAGATTTTAAGAGGAATATAGTTGATTATTTCACCCAATGGAATTTGAGCTACCCCTACTCCCTAAAAAATAACCAGATAAAGCACTTTTGGATCAATATTCCTACAAACTTATGCTGGAAGATCTATTTAGATCAAAACAAATATATATTCCAAAAGAAAAAGGCCCTGTAAAGGAGGATTACAGCCAAAGCATAAGGCCTCCTAACAAAAACAATCCTCTGCAAAGGTAACAATAGGTTTGACCAACAATGACTGCAAGTGGAAGAAGCACTATGGTTTAATTTTATTATGGATAAAACTCCTCACATCACTCTGAACACATAGAAAAGTCTACCCACTCTAACCAACTGGAATATCAGACTAAAGGATAGGGAGTTCACATATTTCTTAAAGGAACAAAGGCAGCCCTCGCTCTTAGGCCTCCAAACACAATCCAAGAAGAGCAAGAGTAGAGGGAGTCATATTTGATCCTAAAGGGAAATAAGTTTCTTCCTATGAATGTGGACTAGATAGTGATTTGAATAATAAAGCTAAAGCATACAGGCTCCTCTTGGGTGCCAAAATTATCCGCGATCTCGGCCTCAAGTCCTCCATTGTGATAGCTGAATCAACATTACTCATTGAGCAAATGATCAAGGGGACCGGAGCCCAAAATGTTGACCTTAGTCAAATCGTGATCTGAATGCAGCATCACTTGAATTATCTCAAGAAGGCCTCCTTCCGCGTCCTCGGGGATAACAATGCCCAAGCCTATCTACAAGAAAACTGTGCCTATCAGTGCCCTTAGGGCTAGGTCAAAGTCAATGCAAAGGTCATTGTCCTGCATATCCCTTGATACGATCTCTATCACGCACAATCATGACAACTAGAATACTTCTTTCAGAAACCATACCAATTGGCAGCCAATCATGACAACCAGGACATGTTCATACCCTCTCAAGCAAGCTAAAGTAGGGACGTAGAGCCTACGTAAAGGTCTTAATTGAGCCTTCCAATTGAGAGGGAGAGTGAAGGGATTATTAAAGTTCCGCCCCTAAAATCTACTTGATAGTGTGAAGCACTTCCTAAAAGACAACTCAACTGAAAAATGAACTAAGCAACCCACTCTAGCAATTGCCAAGGAGGCTCTACCAAAGACTAGACTTGACTCTTCCCATATCAAGTGTAGAAAATGAAGCCAGTGAGACAACCACAAATAAAGGAGAGTGAGGAAAATGAACTGGGAAAACAAGTGATGTAACTTTCCCCCTCAAAACCAACGTGTTGCTCCAAAAGAGGATGGAGCAACTCGAGTCCATAAATGGAAAAAATATCCCTAAAAATGCCCAGGTATATCAAACTACCTAGCCCCATCATGTCCTAGAATGTTTGTATGGTTTTCTTAACAATGACAATGAGGGAGTATCATGCATCCTTCTTAGTGTTTATAATTATAAGGAAGTTTCTGACTTATATTTTTTTTAACATGAAATTTAAATAATTTGACAATTTGGTCAATATATAATTTACCACAAGAACATAAAATCGTTTATTATTAACAATTCTAAATAATGTATAAATAATTTATATAACTTTAATGTTGTTTTGGACTGAAATATTTAAAATAATGATTTTAATTTATAAATTTAATTATAATCAATTTTATTACTTTGATGTTTGAAATGTTTAAAAAAAATAAATTATTATTAGAACTTTATTTACATTGTAAAATAATGATTTTAATTTATAAATTTAATTATAATCAATTTTATTAAATTGACTTTTGAAAGGTTTAAAAATAATAAATTATTATTAGAATTTTATTTGCATTTAAAAGGTGGGCTAAGCCTAATGCAAAAGTAATATTTTAATTCGTAGTAATTTAAAGTTTTTGTGTTTTGGTTTTTTTAATGGCGTAATTTATAGATGAAATGACCTTTCCAGAGCATTTTTTATGGTTAATTTTAACCAAAATTCAACATATATTTTTCAAATTTTGAGTTTAAGTTGTTTAATTTGTAGAATTTAAGGGGCCCTGGTGAATCTATTGATGCATCCAAAAATGTATTTTAAGTGATACAAAAACACAATCTTGCTTGAAATTGTAAACTAGATTACCATGAAACAATAAACTTTCTTCTATACATTATATTAAACCCTTTTATATATGTATTTTTTTAGCTAATTTTGATTGACATTTGGTAGAGATTTATTGGAATTACAATTTTGAGTTATGAAATCTATATAATTTGAGTGTTCTAGAAACTCTTTTAAAGTTTCTATTTATATATGATCTTTTTAAATATAAGCAATAAGAAAGTAAGTCTCATCACTAACTCAGAAGTCTAGAATTTTGGTGTTTGGAATCGATTTGCAAGTAATCCCACCATTGTTCATAGCTAGCTTTTTAACGATTAGTCTTTTTGTCCCTTTTTTTTTGTTAATTGTGTGTTTTTTATAATTTTTTATCTATAAATAATATATTGTTTTATAGTGATTTCTGATAATACATTTTAAATATTTATTTTCTGTTTTTTAAAAGTTCAAATTAATTTTTGATTAAGTAGTTAGTTTTTTGACTTATTTGTTCAATATTGACTTTTTGTTTGCAAGAAATTTTCCAATCATTATAAATTACAGAAATTTGAATTCAAAAATATTAAATCAATTTATATATTCAAAAATACATTTTAAATAATAAAAAAAATCACAATTTCTTCACATTAAAAAAAATTAATATATATTTTTTTTAATTTTAATAATAAAAAATTAATATAATATTAATATTAATTAATTCATAAAAGTATTATCTTTTATATGCAAATGGTACATAATATAATCACTTTTATTATATGCAAATGGTACAGAATATAATCACTTTTATCTTAAAAACAAAGAAAATACATTTAAAAAAAAAAACATATTATTAATAAAAAAGATAATTTTAAATTAAAAAAATTAGAGTAAATGCATATAAAAATAAATATCCAAATGGTACACAATATAATCACTATTATCTTAAAAACAAAGAAAATGCATATAAAAATAAAAGAATATATTATTAATAAAAAAATAATTTAAACTAAATAAAAAACAGAGAAAATGCACATAAAAATAAAATAATATATTATTAATAAAAAAATAATTTTAAATTAAGAAAAAAACAGAGGACAACGCCTTCTCTTAAAGAATGAGAACGAATAGCAAACTTGGGTTTAGATTTTTTTATAATCGCCACACACGGTACTCCCAATATGAGGCTTAAAATATTAAAACTAGATAAAATAGAGAAAGTATATATGTCTCTTGATAAAATAACCTAATTTTTAGAACATATGCTAAATAAAAATTAATAAAAAAATCACAAACAAACTAGGAGCATTATATTTAACGCATAAATACCATATAAAATATAACAAAAACCAGTTATCACGAGCCACTTAACTCAACCAGTCATCCAATACGGGAAGAAAGTTCGGCTGCTTCGGAGATGCAGACAGCGCCATCTTCCTCTCATCAAAACTGCTCGAGAGTGTTATATATGTTTGATATCCAATAGCACGCTGCAAGTCAAACATAGTATAATCCCGAACCTACAAACCCAGAGGCAGCTACGCCTTGAAGTAATGCATCCTCTTTATACACCGGTTTTGTTGAAGGAAACTGCAGACATTGACATGCTGCTTTGAAAGACATGTACCTCTGCGACGACGTTTTTCGTCGCAGGAAAGACATGTACCTTTGCGACGACGTTTTTCATCGCAGATCGTCGCAGGAAAGACGTGTATCTCAGCGACGATGTCAATAGGGATTTCTACGATGATCGAGGAAAGCCAATAACAAGGTTGTGGTTGCGTGAGGAAGCCAAGAACAAGGCTGTAAGCTGTTAGAGAAGTTGCGTGGGGAAGCCAATAACAAGGTTGAAGTTGACAACGGGAGGTTCTCTGGAGGTTGAGAAGGAAGCCATGGAGATCTGTGCGTGTGCTGCGAGATCAAACAACATTGAAGAACAGTGATTCGTCTCTGTCACAGATCTGGGGTAAATTTAACATTTTTTACCTGTCGATTTTTTTTTCTTCTAAATCACCAAGATGAATAACAATATATTTGAAGCATGTATGAACGAGCATAACAAGCTCGATGGTTCCAATTATGCAAATTGGAAGTTCAAGATGCAGACTCTGCTAGAAGCGCAGAGTGCTTGGACGATTGTGAATGGGGATGAGCCGAGGCCCACGACTGGATCAACATCGATCCCAGATTGGGAGAAACGAGAAAGCAGAGCAAGGACAATGTTAAAGATGTCAGTGAAAGACTGTATTATACCGCACATCAGAGAAGGTAAGTCAGCTAACGAGATCTGGGGAATTCTGAAGGAATTGTACGAGATCAGAAATTCAAATCGTCTTTTGTTCCTCAAGAGTAAGATTCTGTCCATGAAGATGGAGGAGAATGAAACGATTGCTTCATTCGTAGCAAGGATCAAGGATCTCAAAACCAAATTATCAGATATTGGTCATATAATGGACGATACAAATCTTGTGACCATTACAATGAATGGTGTCACTGATGACTATCAGATGTTCATCACTGGGATCAATGCCAGAGAAAAGATCTTGCATTTTGAAGAGCTGACAGGTATATTGATGCAGGAAGAAGAGAGGAGATTGACTCTGAAGCCCCAGAGTGCCGATCTTGCATTGGTGGCAAGGAAGAACTTCTACAAAGGGAAAGGAGGTCCACAACAGCAAAACGGAGCAAGTTCACATAAACGACCAAATCTGACTCAAGGTATGCATCCCAATAAAACTACTCTGAAACTAAATGTTTTTATTGTGGAAAATTGGGTCACATTGCCAGGGAATGTAGGAAAAAGAAGTATCATGAAGAACAACAGAAGCCAAAGAGACATGCAGGTCATCTCGCGAATGGTGATCAGGTGCAGAATTTGAGGTTGTTCATGGCAGATCGTGATGAAAATGTTGATGCAGACATTTGGTATGTAGATTCAGGAGTGTCAACACACATGACAGGGAATAAGCATTCGCTGGAGGATTTTAAAGAGATCAATGAAGGTGCACAGATTTACCTAGGAGATGACAGAAGTCATCAAATCAAAGGATGTGGGAAAGTTTCTGTTATTCTACCTAATGGTAATATTAAACAAATTTATAATGTGATGTATGTGCCTGGCATAACAAAGAACTTGATTTCTATATCAATGATTACAGATCAAGATTTGAAAGTTGAATTTTTAAAATCTAACTGTTACATTAAGGATCTGCTAGATAGCATGAAGATAATTGCTACAGAAATCCGAATAGGAAGACTGTACAAGTTGGATGTGAGACCTGCACCGGTTCGAGCATTGACAACAGCGAGCCTGACTACAGAAGAGCTTTGGCACCAGAGATTCGGCCACATCAATTATAATGATTTGTTGTTACTACAGAGGAAAGAAATGGTAAGAGATCTTCCTATGCTAAAGCAAGTACATAATGATTGCGATGCATGTACTTTAGGAAAAATGCATAGAGAAGAATTCCCTGTTAGAGTAGAAAATAAACAGAGGGATATACTGGAGTTAGATCACACAGACCTTTGTGGTCCCATCAGACAAAATCATTAGGAGGAGCAATGTATTTCCTACTGTTTATTGATGACTGTACGAAGTTTTCTTGGGTGTATTTCTTAAGTAAGAAGAGTCATACATTCGAATATTTTAAGCAGTTTGAAAATATGATTGAAAGACAAACAGGGAAACATATAAAAATTATCCGCTCTAATCAAGGGGGAGAATACAGGAAAGATGAGCTAATCAGATATTGTAAAGATCATGGAATTCTGCAGCAGTTCACAGTACCCCATACTCCACAGCAGAATGGAGTAACAGAAAGGAAGAATAGAACTCTGGTGGAATGTGCGAGAAGTATGCTTAAAGGTAAGAATCTTTCAAATGGTTTTTGGGCTGAAGCAGTGAGTACTGCAGTTTATTTAAAAAATAGGAGTCCTACAAGAAGTCTTGAGTTTAAAACTCCTTTTGAAGCATTATATGGATATAAGCTTGCAGTAAAACACTTAAGCATATTTGGATGTAAAGCATTTGCCCACATACCAAAGGAAGATAGAAAGAAATTAGACTCAAAAGCCATCAAATGCACTTTTATAGGGTATTGTTCGTCATATAAAGCATACAAATTATTTAATCCCTCTACTCACAAGATCTTTGTTAGTAAAGATGTTAAATTCCATGAGCAGGATAGTGAAGAAATTGATGAGCACTATGATGGATGGGACATTCCATATTTTGAAGAAGAAGATGCAGAGAACAATCAGGATAAGCAGAAAAAAAAGGTAGAGGATGAACAACAACAACAACAGTAGTAACAACAAAAACAACAGCAACAGCAGCAGCAACAAGAAGAAATAAGGTTTGAAACCACCACCCCACCACTTAGGAGATCAGGTAGGAAAGCTCAAATGCCTGCAAGATATAGGGAAAATGCATTTATAACTAGTATGATGAATGTGGTTGAACCATCTAGTTATAAAGAAGCAAATGAAAGTAATGAATGGAAAATAGCCATGGAACAGAAATATGATTCAATAATCAGAAACAACACTTGGGAATTGGTAGAACTCCCTAGAGGAAAACAGGTCATAGGTTGCAAATGGTTATATAAACCGAAAATTAATGCAAATGGAACTATAGAAAAACTGAAAGCTAGGTTGGTTGCAAAGGGGTATACACAAAAAGAAGGGATAGATTATGAAGAAACCTTCGCCCCTGTAGCTAAATTGAACACTATCAGAATATTAATTCCTTTAGCTACTAAGAATCATTGGATAATGTACCAACTAGATGTAAAGTCTGCATTTCTGAATGGAGAACTGAAAGAAGAGGTTTATTTAGAGCAACCAGAAGGGTTTGTCTAGAAGGGAAAAGAACATTTAGTCTGTAGGTTGAAGAAAACACTCTATGGACTAAAACAACCTCCCAGGTCGTGGTATGAGAAAATTGATTCATTTTTTCTACAAGCTAGCTACAATAGAAGTAAGAATGACCCTAATCTTTACACCGTGAAAGATGAACAAGGGTGCGTAGTGCTGATTTCATTATATGTAGATGATTTGATAATTACAGGTGATGCTATAATTGATGCAATCAAGCAGCGGATGTCACAGATGTTTGAGATGAAGCATCTCGGTGAACTTAGATACTGTTTAGGTCTTGAGATCTGGAGAGATTCAGGTCAAACATTTCCGTCTCAAGGAAAGTATGTCAAAGGCCTGTTAGAAAAGTTTAGAATGGATCAGTGTAAGTTTGCACCGATACCATTGTAGCAGAACATCAAATTGCAGTGTGAGGATGGCTCAAAAGCGACAGATGCAACACTTTACAGACAGTTGGTTGGGAGTTTGATCTACCTAACCACCACTAGACCTGATTTGGCTTATGCAGTCAGCATGTTAAGCCAATTTATGTCTAAGCCACTCGAAAGCCATTGGAATGTAGCGAAGAGTGTTTTGAGGTATCTACAAGGTACTGTAGATTATGGAATTATTTACACTGACTCTTCTGATGTTAGATTGGCAGGATTTGTAGATTCAGATTGGGCAAGAAATGTAGATGATTGTAGATCTATAACAGGTTATGCATTCAGTCTTGGATCCGGGGTGATCACATGGAGCAGCAAGAAGCAGAACACAGTCTCCTTGTCCTCAGCAGAAGCAGAGTATCAAGCCATGTGTGCAGCAACGTGTGAGGCGGTTTGGTTGCAGAGACTTCTCCAGGATGTTGGGGAAGAATAGATAGTCGCAACAACAATCAGATGCGACAATCAAAGTTCAATCAAGCTGGCCAACAATCCGATGTTTCACAAAAACACTAAACATATTGATACTCAATTTCATTTTGTAAGGGAGAAAGTGCAATCTAAAGAAATTCATCTAGAATATTGTAATACATGTGATAATGTTGCGGACATTTTCACTAAGCCTCTTAGAAAAGTTAAGTTTCAAATGTTTAGGGAGATTTTAGGCATATATGTGAACCCATTCTCCATTAAGGGGGAGCGTTGAAGATAATGGAGAATATCCTAGAATAGGTAGAGTTGGTTCACGTAGCCTCAGGATAGGAATTAGTTTCTAATTCTTAGGATGTTGTTCTAACTTCCCTAAAACCATGTATTCTATTTAATGTGTAATGTTGATGAACAATGTAGAGCGTTCTGCAAAGCCAGACTCTCCTGGTTCAGACTCTCTTTTGTAGAGCTGACCAGTGGGTTTTATTTTAATACAAACATTGCCATTTTTATCATGCATAGTGAAAGGGCCACCATAGGGCATTTAGTGCCCCTATGGTAGGCTCGTTAGTTGTTGCCCGGTTGGATGGCTATCGTACGTCAATGAAGGGCCCATGGAAACATCAGATCGTGGGCATCTCACATTAACTTCATCACTGATAAATAATATATTAAATGTCATTTTTGACTTTATTATTAAAACATAAGCCGTACAAACACCGCTGGAATTTAAAATTCTCTTTGCCCATTAAATGAGAATTTCATGACGTTTTTATATTTTACATCTCTTTCACTTTATGTTTTACGCCAATAAACTACCTTTCATGTTAATAAACTAAACTAGTAGCATTGGATCTTCCCGCATTTAACTCTTCTATGTAATAATCAAGAAATAATTCTATGTTTGTTCATAAAGTTTTAAGGTAGAATCATGTAGTTTTCACATAGATGTTAGTGAGCAGTGTACAACATGTGCGCGTGAGCATGGTCACCCAAGCCTCCAATGTGAGTATAATACTAATCATCTTACACTGTATGATGTTGAAAATATAATGAAATTATGACAATTTAGTAACAGCTACCAGCATTTATTCATGCTTAACACAACATTCTTTAAACCAAATTACCAAAGTTGTGCTTATAATTGCAAACTTCCAGACTTCACATAGATATATCAATCTTTAACAAAAACAAATGGTTGAAATATCAACCAGTGATCCTTAATCTGGACAATCTTTCAGTAGCAGGACACTTGAAAACAAATAGGACAGTCTGGACTTTTAGTTGACCATTCAACTATAAATTTTCACCATTAAAGCAAAAGGATTGAACAATTACAAATAGTTATCGTAAATTTATCTTTGGGTTGACAATTTGATTATCCCAGACATTGCTAGAACATTAATTTAGGTTTTTTTTTCAATTCATAAACAACATACACAACTCCTTCTCATGCGTGTACAAACCAGATTGAAGTGATTTTCCTCATAAACTCCAAAACAAGGAAGGGGAAATTCTAATCAAGAACCTTTTTCATTCTTCTAAAAAGGTTTAGAATCATTTTTCATTCTTCTAAAAAGGCTCAGAAAATTCTAATCACGCACATTTTTCATTCTTCTGTAACATTTTATGTAGCTTTACCATTAGCAACACATCTGCAACAATGTATAGAGGACAACATGTTCAAACATTTGTCAACCCAGAAACATTATTTTTAACATATTCTGGTCTATACATATATTATATATGGAAGTTTTCAATCTTCCCTCACTAGCAGACTTGAATTCTAGTTTTATTGCAATTTCCAGTATGCATTTGAAAAAAACAATCCAACAACTAAATCATGATTTTTAAAAAAAATAAATTTATTATTATTATTATTATTATTATTATTATATATATTTTATTTTATTTTTTTATTTTATTTTATTTTATTTTTATTTTTATTTTTTTTACGTGAAGTTTGAATTAAGAAATCTATATTATTTCTTGTTTTTTTTTTTATAGGAATTCTTGTATGCATTTGAAAAAAAAATCCAAAAGCCAAACCATGATTTCTTAAAATTATCACCATGAAATTTGTCACCTGTCAATAGCATGTAATTTCAAAGTATACGGAAATTGCCAAACATGATGGTTCGTAGTGATTTTTTAAATATATTTTTAAATACATAAATAGATTTAATGTCTAGTGATATTTGAAATAGATATAAATTGGTTATATTTTAGTTAAATTGGTTAAAAGCCTCTTATCTACTCTAATTTTGAAAATTCAAAATCCTCAATTTTGGATTCCAAAACTACCAAATAGCATTAAACATCTTATCCACTCTAATTTTGAAAATTTAAAATCCTCAACTTTCGTTTATAGAAAACTACCAAATAGCATTAAAGACTGTTATAGATATTTTAGATACTGCAAATTCTACGCTTCAGTTAATTACTTAAAATTTATTTGGATGAGTGTTGGATAGATTACTAAGTCGTGGACAAGATCCTTAGTTATGAAGTTCCTTAGTTAACATGGTTGCCAACCTTAAAAATTTTGTAAAACAAATTTCAGAACATCATGCACAAAATTGGGGAGAAATCGACGAAAATGTTGATTTTGAAATTTTGATTCATAAATAAATCTAATACTTTAAAAACCTCTTATCTATTCCACTTTTGAAAATTCAAAATCTTCAACTTCCAATTCCATAAAAAATACCTAATAGCATTAAACATCTTATCCACTCTAATTTTGAAAATTTAAAATTTAAAATCCTCAACTTTCGTTTCTAGAAAACTACCAAATATCATTAAAAACTGTTATACAAATTTTACGTACTGAAAATTCTACGCTTCACTTAATTACTTAAAATTTATTTGGATGAGTGTTGGATATCGCTTAGTTAATTACTTAAAATTTATTTGGATGAGTGTTGGATATTGCTTTAGTTAATTACTTAAAATTTATTTGGATGAGCGTTGGATATTACTAAGCCGTGGACAGGCTCCTTAGTTATGAAGTTCTTTATTTAACAAGGTTGCCAACCTTAAAAATTTCGTAAAACAATTTTCAGAACATTATGCACAAAATTGGGAAAAAATCGATGAAAATGTTAATTTTGAAATTTTGATTCATAAATAAATCTAATACTTTAAAAACCTCTTATCTATTCCAATTTTGAAAATTCAAAATCTTCAACTTCCAATTCCAGAAAAAATACCCAATAGCATTAAACTTCTTATCCACTCCAATTTTGAAAATTCAAAATCCTCAACTTCTGATTCTAGAAAACTACCAAATAACGTTAGAGATCGTTATACAACAAGAACAGACTTTAGATACCGAAAATATTAAGCTACATTTAGTTAATTACCTAAACTTTATTTGGATGAGTACTTTAGATACCGAAAATTTTAAGCTACATTTAGTTAATTACCTAAACTTTATTTGGATGAGTATTGGATATATTACTAAGTCTTGCGCACTGGGCAAGCTCCTTAGTTATGAAGTTCCTTATTTAACAAGGTTGCCAACCTTAAAATCTTCTTAAAACAATTGTCAGAACATCGTGCAGAAAATTGGAGAGAAATCGAAGAAATTTTGATTCATAAATAAATCTAATACCTTAAAAACCTTTTATCTATTCCAATTTTGAAAATTCAAAATCTTCAACTTCCCATTCCAGAAAACTACCAAATAACATTAAACCTCTTATCCACTCCAATTTTGAAAATTCAAAATCCTCAACTTCCGAAAACTACCAAATAACATAAAACCATAAAACACATAATAGATTAGAATACAAAAAATAAAATACACACACTTTTTTTTCTTGAATTTGAGGGTGTATCAGGCTACCAACCTGAGTTTGAGCTGCTCCCCAAGCTGGTTGGAAGAAATCACGCCTTAATTTACTTCAAAATTTCCTTAGAGGCTCCCATGCCTTAATTTACTTCAAAATTTCCTCAAACGTTGTATATGATAAAAATGGCAATGTTGTATTAAAAGAAATAAAACCTATTAGTCAGCTCTACGAAAGAGAGTCTGAACCAGGAGAGTCTTGCTTTGCAAAACGCTCTACATTGCTCATGTACATTGCACAATATATAGTAATCACATATTTAGGAAAGTTAGAACCATAACCTAAAAAATAGAAACTAATTCCTATCCTGAGGTCTTGTGAACCAACTCACTATTCTAAGATATTCTCCATTATCTCTAACACTCCCCCTTAATGGAGAAGGGGTTCACAAATATGCCTAACATATCCCTAAACATTTCAAACTTGATTTTTCTAAGAGGCTTAGTGAAAATGTCTGCAACATTATCACATGTATTACAATATACCAAATGGATTTCTTTGGATTGCACTTTCTCCTTGACAAAGTGGAATTGTGTATCAATATGTTTAGTGTTTTTGTTGAACACCGAATTATTAGCAAGTTTGATTGAACTCTAATTGTCACATCTGATTGTTGTTGCGTCTATCTGTTCTTCCCCGACATCCTGGAGAAGTCTCCGCAACCAAACTGCCTCACGTTGCTGCACACATGGCTTGATACTCTGCTTCCGTTGAGGACAAGGAAATTGTGTTCTTCTTCTTGTTGCTCCATGTGATCACCCCAGATCCAATGTTGAATGCATAACCTGTTATGGATCTGTGATCATCTAAATTTCCAACCCAATTTGAATATGCAAATCCTGTCAATCTAACATCAGAAGAGTCAGTGTAAATAATACCGTAATCTATAGTACCTTGTAGATACCTCAAAACACTTTTTGCTGCATTCCAATGGCTTTCAAGTGGCTTGGACATATATTGGCTTAGCACACTGACTGCATAAGCCAAATCTAGTCTAGTGGTGGTTAGGTAGATTAGACTCCCAACCAGCTGTCTGTAAAGTGTCGCATCTGCCTCCTTTGAGCCATCTTCACTCTGCAGTTTGATGTTCTGTTGTAATGGTACTGCTGCAGGCTTACACTGATCCATCCTAAATCTCTCTAATAGGCCTTTGACATACTTTCCTTGGGACAGAAATGTTTGTCCTGAATCTCTCCAGATCTCAAGACCCAAATAGTATCTTAATTCACCAAGGTGTTTCATTTCGAATACTTGTGACATCTGTTGCTTGATTTCTTTGATCAGATATGTAGCATCACCTGTAATGATCAAATCATCTACATACAGAGAAATCATCACTATGCGCCCTTGTTCATCTTGCATGGTGTAAAGATTAGGGTCATTTTTGCTTCTGTTGTAGCCAAATTGTAGAAAAAATGAATCAATCTTTTCATACCAAGACCTGGGTGCTTGCTTTAGTCCATAAAGTGCTTTCTTCAATCTACAGACTAAATGTTCTTTCCCTTTCTGGACAAACCCTTCAGGTTGCTCTAAATAAACCTCCTCTTTTAGTTCTCCATTTAAAAATGCAGACTTTACATCTAGTTGGTGTATCATCCAATGTTTCTTAGTAGCTAAAGCAATTAACATTCTGATAGTGTTTAGTTTAGCTACATGGGTGAAGGCTTCTTCATAGTCTATACCTTCTTTTTGTGAATACCCCTTTGCTACCAATCTAGCTTTTAGTTTTTCTATGGTTCCATCTGCATTAATCTTCAGTTCATATAACCATTTACAACCTATGGTTTGTTTTCCTTTAGGAAGTTCAACTAGTTCCCAAGTGTTGCTCCTGATTATTGATTCATATTCCTGTTCCATGGCTATTTTCCATTCGCTACATTCATTTGCTTCTTTATAACAAGAAGGTTCAACCACATTCATCATACCAGTTATAAAGGCATTTTCCCTATATCTTACAAGCAATTGAGCTTTCCTACCTAATCTCCTGAGGTGGGGTAGCCTCAAACCTTTTCTGATCATCATTCTTTTTTTCTTCCCGCTGCTGCTGTTGCTGTTGTATCTGCTGCTGTTGTTCATCTTCCGCTTTTGTCTATTGTTGATCCTAATTGTTTTCTGCTTCTTCTTCCACCAAGTACGAAATATCCCATTCCTCATTGTGCTTATCAGATTCTTCATGATCTTGCTCATGGAATATGACATCTCTACTAACAAAAATCTTGTGAGTAGAGGGATTAAATAATCTATAAGCTTTATATTGTGAACAATACCCTATAAAAGTACATTTGATGGCTTTCGAATCTAGTTTTCTTCTATCTTCCTTTGGAATATGGGCAAATGATTTAGATCCAAATACTCTTAAGTGTTTTACTGCAGGCTTAAATCCATATAGTGCTTCATAAGGAGTTTTAAACTCAAGACTCTTTGTAGGACTCCTATTTTTCAAGTAAATTGCAGTATTCAATGCTTCAGCCCAAAAACCATTTGACAGATTCTTACCTTTCAACATGCTCCTATCACATTCCACCAGTGTTTTGTTCTTTCTTTCAGTTACTCCATTCTTCTGAGGAGTATGGGGTACTGTAAATTGTTGTAATATTCCATGATCTTTACAATACCTGATAAGCTCATCTTCCCTGTATTCTCCCCCTTGATCAGACCAGAGAATTTTTATCTGTTTCCCTGTTTGCCTTTCAATCATGTTTTTGAACTGCTTAAAGTATTCAAATGTGTGACTCTTCTTACTTAAGAAATATACCCAAGAAACTTTGTGCAATCATCAATAAATAGTAAAAAATATAGTGCACCTCCTAATGATTTTGTTTGCATGGGTCCACACAAGTATGTATGCACTAATTCAAGTATATCCCTCTGTTTCTTTTCTACTCGAACAGGGAATTCTTCTCTATGCATTTTTCCTAATGTACACGCATCACAATCATTATGTACTTGCTTTAGCATAGGAAGATCTCTTACCATTTCCTTCTTCTATAGTAACAACAAATCATTGTAGTTGATATGACCAAATCTCTAATGCCATAGCTCTTCTGTAGTCAAACTCGCAGCTGTCAAGGCTCGAACTGGTGCAGGTCTTACATCCAACTTGTACAAACCTCCTATTCGGATTCCTATAGCAATTGTCTTCATGCCATCTAGCAGATCTTTAATATAACAGTTAGATTTAAAAAATTCAACTTTAAGATCTTGATCTGTGATCATGGATACAGAAATCAAGTTCTTTGTTACACCGAGCACATACATGACATTATGAATTTGTTTTACATTACCATTAGGTAGAATGACAGAAATTTTCCCACATCTTTGATCTGATGACTTCTATCATCACCTAGGTAGATTTGTGCTCTGTCGTTGATTTCTTTAAAATCTTCAAACCATTGCTTGTTCCCTGTCATATGTGTTGATGCTCCCAAATCTACATACCAGATGTCTGCATCAACATTCTCATCACGATCTGCCATGAACAATCTGAAATTCTGCACATGATTTTCATTCGCGAGATGACCTGCATGTCGTTTCTGCTTCTGTTGTTCTTCATGATATTTCTTCTTCTTGCACTCCCTGGAAATATGACCAAGTTTTCCGCAATAAAAAAATTTAATTTCAGAGTTGTTTCTATTCGGATGCATACCTTGGGTCTGATTCGGTATTTTCTATGATTGTCCTCCGTTTTGTTGTTGCGGATTTCCTTTCCCTTTGTAGAAGTTCTTTTTCGCCATCAATGCAAGATCGACACTCTAGGGCTTCAGATTCGATCTTCTTTCTTCTTCTTGCATCAGTATTCCTGTCAGTTCTTCAAACTTCGGGATTTTCTCTCTCGCATTTATCCCAGTGATGAACATTTGGTAGTCATCGGTCACACCATTCATGGTAATTGTTACAAGATCTGTATCGTCAACTGTATGACCAATGTCTGCCAATTTGTTCTTCAGATCTTTGATCCTTGCTATGAAGGCAACAACTGTTTCATTCTCCTCCATCTTCAGGGATAAGATCTTGCTCTTCAGAAACAGAAGACGATTTGTATTCCTGATCTCATATAGATCCTTCAAAATTCCCCAAATTTCGCTTGCTGATTTACATTCTCTGATATGTGGTATGATGCAGTCTTTCACTGACATCTTCAGCAGCGTCCTTGCTTTACCCTCACGATTTTTCCAATTTGGGACTGTTGTGGATCCAACTGTTGGCTTCTGTTCATCCCCATTTGCAATCGTCTAAGCACTCTGCACTTCTAGCAGAGTCTGCATCTTGAATTTCCAATTCGCATAATTGGAGCCATCGAGCTTGTTATGCTCATTCAAGCATGCTTCAAACATATTATTATTCATCTTGGCGATTTAGACAAAAAAAATTCGACAGGTAAAAGAAGATGTTAGATTTACCCCAGATCTGTGACAAAGACAGATCATTGATCTTCAATGTTGTTTGATCTCATAGCACACCTGCAGATCACCGTGGCTTCCTTCACAGCCTCCAGACAACCTTCTGTTGTCAGCCTCTACAGCCTTCTCCAGGATGCAGCCTTCTCTCGGCCTCCATGAAGCCTTTTTGTTGTTTACACGATCGTCGCAAATGTACACCACTTATCTGAGACGTCGTCGCAGATGTACACCACTTATCTGAGATGTCGTCGCAACTATACACCTAATATCTGAGACGGTGATGTTAAGTATGATTGAGTAATCGTCGCGTTTATTCTCCTGAAACCTGCGACGATTTCGGTTTAGTCACACCCTCCTCTCAGCGTACAGGTTCCTCAGCCCTGACGCTCTGATACCATGATAAAAATGGTAATGTTGTATTAAAAGAAATAAAACCCACTGGTCAGCTCTACGAAAGAGAGTCTAAACCAGGAGAGTCTGGCTTTGCAGAACGCTCTACATTGCTCATGTACATTACACAATATATAGTAATCACAGATTTAGGGAAGTTAGAACCATAACCTAAAAAATAGAAACTAATTCCTATCCTGAGGTCTTGTGAACCAACTCACTATTCTAAGATATTCTCCATTATCTCTAACAGTATACCATATCAAGTTATGTAAGTATTTTTCAGGTTTTACAATAACTAACGACATAAGTAAATAAAGCAACCACACCTTAATTTACTTCAAAATTTCCTCAAGGGCTGTATACCATATCAAATTTTACATAATTTGTAAGTATTTTTCAGATTTTATAATAAACTAATGGCATAAGTAAATAAAGAGTACATATTGATAGGCTGATACCACCATAATTTCCTCAAGGGCTGTATACCATATCAAATTTTACATAAGTTGTAAGTATTTTTCAGGTTTTATAATAAACTAACGACATAAGTAAATAAAGAGTACATACCTGATAGGTTGATACCACCAGTCTAGCAGTTTTGAACGAGAAAGCATGCCATATGTTATTGCTTTTCCCAATTAGCAAGAAAGAGCAATGGCAGAGAAAAATGTAAGACCATAAAACACATAATTCGTCAAACCACATATGGTTAGAGGCGAAAGTGGTAAATTCGAAAGTTGTTTTGCAAGAGAGTCAATTCCAATGCTAGTAAATAGGTCATTAAATTTTGTCATCAATATTCATATGGCCGACGGTTACTCCCATAATGTCCCATTAATTCTCAACAACCAGATCTTGAAAGAATATAGCACGCTAGCCATAGCCCTGCCATAGCCCTGTAGTCCCCATAATGTCCCATTAATTCTCAACAACCAGATCTTGAAAGAATATAGCACGCTAGCCATAGCCCTATAGTCCCCATAATGTCCCATTAATTCTCAACAACCAGATCTTGAAAGAATATAGCACGCTAGCCATAACCCTGCCATAACCGTGTAGTCCATAGGTACAAAGCAATCCCACTGATTGCCAATGTGGATCACCTATGTGTAATATGTACATTATGATTAGATTTTTGTAAACTCAACTTTAGTTATAATAAATAATTTTGGGGATTTATAAATTTTGGTACAATAGATTTTTACAGTTTGAATTTTTCATTAAAAGTCAAAATGACAAGACCCCAATATATTTTAGACCTCAGATTTGACGTGCACAAATTTTCACCAACCATAAAATAGGTGCTAATTTCCAGGCCTAATAAGTACAAAGCAATCCCACTAGATCACTGATGTGGATTATGTATGTGTATTATGTACATTATGATTGGATTTTTGTAAAGTCAACCTTAGTTATAATAAATAATTTTGGGAATTTGTAAATTCCCGTACAATAGATTTTTAAGGTTTAGATTTTTAATTAAACATCAAAATTAACATGAGCGCAATATGATTTAACGTGCACAAATTTTCACCAACAGTAAAATAGGTACACAACAAATTTTCATTCTCTTTGCAATATGTGGAATCTTTTAAACACAGCCCCCCAAAAAGAATCATCTTCCAGACCCATGAACTTGGATACTTTTCTTAATTATTTTTCTCCGGCTTTGTCCAGCCAACCTTCTTTGACTTTACGTGTCACGTATCTATGACCAACGAAACTTCGTTTATTGCATTTTCATTTCATTTCATTGGTGCTTTGGATACCTCTGCCCCATTAAGCAGCAGGCAGGCAAAGTTGTGATCATTTGATACATCAACGGTCCTCCCAGATCTAATAGTAAAACAGCGTTAAAGATTCATGGATTTATACGGTGCAGACTGCTGCAACTATTCAGATGTGAGAATTTCAAAGGATCTCCACATCCTGTTGTTTCCATGGCTCGCTCACGGTCATCTTTCTACATACGCAGAGCTAGCCAACAGACTCGCACACCGTGGCATCAAAGTCCTTTCTCACAACTCCTCTCAATGTTCCCAAGATAGAGTCCCTCTTCATCGTCACAAATCGAAACTCGCGGGGCAAAGTTGAGATGGTGGAACTGCCATTGCCGGCGGTGGAAGGGTTGCCTGGCGGGATCGAGTGCACGTCCAACACGCCGCCCCATCTATGGCCTCTCTTGGTCCGCGCAGTCCACCTCTTAGAGAAGCCCTTCGAAAGCCTACTGCGCCGCCTTGCTCCGGATGTGGTAGTCTTCGACTTGGTTCAATACTGGACTCCTCGAGTGGCAACGAAGCTCGGCATACCCACCGTCTTCTTCCTCACCTTCGGCGCCGCGTATTCGAGTTATCAGCTCTCACCGCTCAATGGCAAATATGGAGAACACATCACCGCAGACGACTTGATGATTCCTCCGCCGGGCTACCCCTCATCCACCATCTCATGGCGGCGGTTTGAAGCGCAGTTTACGTTCAAGATATCTCACACGAGAGACGACAGCAACGGCATGAGGGGAATAGATCGGAAAGTGGCATGTATCGATGGTTGTCACGCGATAGCAATAAAATCGTGCAACGAGTTTGAAGGGAAGTTCATCGACTATTTCCAGCAGGTCACCGGGAAACCGGTCATTTCCGTAGGTCCGCTTCTGCAATCAAACGCCAGGCCTCTGGACTCCGAGTGCTTAAAATGGCTTGGAAGGCAGGCAGTTTCTTCCGTTGTGTATGCCTCTTTCGGCACCGAATGCTTTTTGTCGAATGCAGAGGTCTGGGAGGTGGCTCTGGGATTGGAAGCGAGTATACACCATTTATTTTAGTACTGCATTTTTCCGGCCATGCCCACGGCTCGGTTTCATTTCCCCATGGTTTTGAGGGATGGATTCGGGAGAGAGGATTGGTATTGACCAGCTGGGCACCACAGAGAGAGATTTTATCACATCCTTCCACCAGAGCTTTTCTTATGCATTGTGGTTGGAGCTCTCTCATGGAGGGAATGAGTGTAGGATTGCCTCTCATCGCTCTGCCAATGCTGTGGGATCAAGGGTTGAATGCCAGATTGATTGTCACTGAATTGAAAGTGGGTGTGGAGTTTGCTAAAGGGGCCAACGGAGGAGCCAGCATGGAGGACATTTGCAGAGGTGTGAGGGAAGTAATGGCACCGGAAGAGGGGAAGGAGGTGAAGCAGAGGGCATCGCAGACGGGAGAAGTTTCCAGAAAGATGATATTGAATAGGGAAAGCTGTAAGGGATCTGAAGAGCGATATGTTGATAAATTCGTTCAGCAGCTGCTCTTGTTGGCCTCGGCAAAGGGCGGATATGGGTGCCATTGAATCGAATTCAGCACGTGAGGCAGATGATAATTTGTATTTGAAATCTGGAAATAAAATTAAGATAGTTCAATTAATGCTTTTATTAAAGAAACTTTTTTTTAAGTCGGTAGGAATTGGCAGAGCATCATACTTTCTTACGATCGGTGCTCCACACGTGTCCACTAGGCTACCAGGCTGCCATGGGTTTTGGCCGTTGTCGGCGTCTTAGTCAATGGGTCACACTCAGAAAACCATTATTCCCCTGCTTTTTGCTTGTGGGTTTGCTGAATTTCTAACCTGATGATCTCAGTCATTCTAATTTTTGATTTATTATCCAGCGTTAATTCTGATATATTGTAATATTTAAGAAATTTTATCTTAATTCGTTGTTGAATATCAATGTTGAAAATGTTCTGAAATCAAAGAAACAAGATTGAACTCAATTTTTTTACCTTATTTTTGTTCATACTTTGTTCAGTACGAAAAAAGAAGAAGCATGATTTATATTAATATAAGAGATATTTACAAATAGTGCTACCGAAAAGAGCAATATTATATTTTGAATCTGGATAGATTGCTTTATCATAAAAAAATTCATGTCCATCATGGTCCTCATAAAAGTATAGAAAACTCGATTCTCTGGAATATGATTCGGATAAAAAAAATAGACAAATAGTAAGGAGCCAAAAAAACACAAATATGTATCGGATCCATCGCCTATAAGAGACAGGAAAGAGATGACATACCTCTATGTGAGAACAAAAGGCGGTAGAAAACCAAAGAAGCAGAAACCAAAAGAGAACTAGGTACCTAGAATGGAGACATCCTCTATCAGATATATAGCGTCTTGCATTTGTACCTCCATTTTCCATATACTAGGATCAATTGAAAGTCCCTTCTTTGATAAGCTGTCTGCCACAGAATTCAGAGACCTGTCCACATCGCTGATAGTATATCACTGAATATTGTTCCATAACATTTTATCCTATTAATCCATCCTGTAAGTATGGGGTTCTTGTTAGTTAGCTTCCCTGTGGTCAGACCTATTGTATTTTTTGAATCCCCATATATCTGCAGCCGTTGAATATTCAGGAAGGAGGAAAACTGTAAAAGACCCACTAAAGCCATTTCCTCAGCCTTATTGTTTGTTCCACAACCGCCATGCCAATATATAGAATAATGAAGATCCTCCAACTTCGATATAAAGACACCACATGCACACATGTCTCTTTGCGCGATGCCATCAAAAAATGCCCTTAG
The DNA here is from genome assembly GCA_031772625.1 of Pinus tabuliformis. Taxonomy (NCBI): domain Eukaryota; kingdom Viridiplantae; phylum Streptophyta; class Pinopsida; order Pinales; family Pinaceae; genus Pinus; species Pinus tabuliformis. The sequence continues at coordinate 48,547,752 of CM062820.1, forward strand.
ATAACCCATCGACTGCATTGAATGGATGCCAGGACTGAGAGATTTGCCTGAAGACCCTTTTTTTGGAATGGAAAGATACATCGAAGTGATCTGTTCAAACAGAGGCAAATTTGTATCTTTCCTCTCACGGAATATGGCATTGTTCCTTTTCTTCCAAACTGTCCAAAATAGCAATAGAGGAATGGATCTATGAGCGACTTTCTGCGAGCTCCACCAGCTTATAGCCACTTTGACATCTGTGTGATCTACTAGATGAAAACCAAAATAAACTGCAAGATCCTTCCACAACTGATAAGTATAACTGCAAGTAAGAAAAATATGATTGCTATTATCTTCCCCATTTTTACAAAGAAGGCATATACTAGGACCAAACCAATTCCTTTTTTGGAGATTCTCCCAGGTTAGAATTTTGTTATGAAATACGAGCCAGGAAAAATGGATTATTTTGTTAGGCACCCCAGTTTTCCACAATGAAGCGGGAAAGATGAATTGAAATGGGAGCGGAATCGACCTTGCCAGAACTAGATAGATATCTTTGACCTTTAATTCATCATAACACTTAACACCTCTCCATGTAAGATGATCCTTTCCATCAGAATTGCATATTCTAGAGCCCCTTATTGAAATCATAATACTGGTCCACTGCTGTGCATAAGCTTGACTAAGGCCCAAAGAATGAAAATTCTTCCATATAGGAATACCCCCCTGCCAGTCTTCAATAAGTTGATTCCAATAAAAGATCCCAGATCTATGCAAAGCCATAATGATAGATTGTGGGATGTTAAAATCCTCCCCTAGACCAGTAATATGATCATAGCCTATGAGCACATCTTTCCCATTTTGGATATTCCAATGTAAATTCTCAAGTAAGAAGGATTGAATTCTGCGAAAACTTTTCCAGATGGCTGATCCCTGTAATTTTCCAATAGTACCTTCTCTATACTAGAAAGTAAGATCTTTATTCTCCATGTACTTCCTTCTGATAGTGGAACTCCAAAAACTGTCCCCATTAATACACCTCCAAAATGATTTACATAAGAGGGCCTTGCCAAAATTTCTTATATTCATGATACCCCATTCTCCCAGGATCTTTGGAAGGAAGATTTTTGAGAGACTAGTCGGGTGATATTTGTGTTTATGATTACCTCCTCCCCATATGAAATTTGCCATGATCCTGTTTAAATTAGCAATGATGCTAGAGGGAAAATAGAATAAGTGGGCCCAATATACAGTGATCTGGGCCAAAACAGATTGGGCCAGAACCGCCCTACCCGCAATGGAAAGGAATTTGAATTCCCATCCTTCAATTCTTTTGTAAAACCTGTCTGATAACCACATCCAATCAGAATTTTTGTAACCTGCAGGTCTGAGATGAAAGCCCAAATATTTAAATCCCTCCTTTAAAGACTTAGTACCAATATTAAACAGAGCCGAGAGATAATCCAATGATTCCTTATCTTCAACATCAGAAAAGAAGGAAGATTTTCCTTCATTTATATAGATACCTGAAGCTTTTTGAAAATTTCTAAGAATATCATGAATGCATTGCCAAGATAGCCTACATATCATACCAAAAATCATGATATCATCAACAAAAAGGCTATGGGAGATATAAGAGCCACAACATATCCTGATTGGTTTGTAATTATTTTCTTTGACCGCCCCGTTAATGTGAAGACTAAGAGAATCCATAGCAAGGATAAACAGAAGTGGAGACAGAGAACAGCCCTGATGAAGACCTCTGGCAGCTACAAAATAATTTGTGGGGAGACCATTAATAAGGACAACAAAATTTACATTCTCCACACAGGCCATAATCCATTCAATGCATTCATATTTTAGGCCAATCTTACAAAGAATGCATCTTAGGAATCCCCAGTCTAGGCTATCATATGCTTTCTTCAAATCCAATTGCAGAATGGCCGCACCTAGCTTTTTGTGATGAAGAGAATGTAAACACTCTTGTGTATTGGCCACAACCTCTATAATATTCCTATTCTTGAGAAAACCATGTTGTTCTAAGGAAATATGATTTGACAGGATGCTTCGGATTCTATTGGAAATAATCTTAGAAGAAATTTTATAGATCACATTGCAAAGGGAGATCGGTCTAAAGTCTGAAAATGTATTTGCTTTCTTCTTTTTAGGAATAAGGGCTATATAAGTTGATGTGAAATGAGAATGGAAAAATCCCCTCATGCACGATTCTTCCACCATAGCCATGATGTCTTTCTTAAGAAGATCGAAGAAATGGAGATAAAATTCAATAGTCCAGCCGTCAGGGCCAGGACTTTTATCTCTTTTGAAAGATTTCATAACTTCAAAAAGTTCATTTTCAGATACAGGCTGGAAAAAGGTATTGTTTTGATCATCATCAAACATAGAAGGAAAAGGAGCAATTCCCCATAAGATGTCCTCATTGTTAATATTATCATTCCTTTTATAGAAATTTTTGAAATATGAAACTGCTTCCTTTGAAATTTCCTCTTGAGAGAAAAGCTTGTTCCCACTGTCATCCTGAATTTCCCAAATTGAGTTTATATCTCTCTTATGATTCGCAAATCTATGGAAAAACTTTGTGTTCCTATCTCCCTCTTTCAGCCACAACGCCTTGCTTTTCAACCTCCAGGTGGCTTCCTCTATTGCAAGTAATTTGTGCCTTTTCTTTCCAGATCATGTATCTTATTTCGAACCAAAAAAGAAATATTACCTCCTTTTAGATTCCCAGCTAATTCATCCAAACTAGCTTGAATCTCTTTCAAAGCAGCTCTATTAGCTTTTTGCTTATTTCTCTGCCAAGCCATGACCTTAACCTTTAATTCCCTCAGATTATCCAAGAGATGTTGTGAAGGAGAAATAATCTCATTGGAACAGCTAGCATACTAAATTTTTTTAACAAGGTCATTAAACTCCTCGTCCTCCAGCCAGACTCTGTTGAATTTATAAGGAAGACCTTTCTTATATCTCCTTTTACCCCATTGTAAAGTAATTGGTCTATGATCATATATGAAGCAGTTAATAATATGGGATATGGGCCTACCCATACGAACCAACAGATTATCAGAGATCAAAAATCTATCCAATATTTTAGCCAGATAGGAGGGACCAATTCTTCCATTATCCCATGTGGGTCCCATGGATTGGGGAGATATATCTGTCATATTGTGATGAAGAATGGCCTCTTTAATACGAGCAGCCAATGGATCCACTTTCTTACCCCTACACCATACCTCGTCTCCACGTAAAGTACAGTTTAAGTCCCCTTCAATAAGAAGTAGATCTAATTCCAAACACTCAAAAGACAAAAACCTATTCCAGAAGGGGCGGCGATCTTTATAAGAGGCATATATATTTAAGATATGAATAGTACCAGTAAAACCCCGGATGTTTGCAAGTAAAATAATTTTGGAAAAACATTTGAAAGCCTTTGTCGCAATCCATATAGGATTCCATAGAATAACAAGACCCCCTTAGAGACCATTAGCATCAGTAGCGACGATATGCCATTGAGAAAACATACGGCGAAAATATCTGATTGAAACCTCAGCAGAATGCATTGTTTCTTGAATTAAGATAATATTAGGATGATTGTTAGAGAGAATCTCCTTTAGGGCAAGGAATTTCTGGTCTGCCCCCAGACCCCTTATATTCATTGAGATGATGTTAGTCATGGCTGACGATCACTGGCCATTCTTGCTCCAAGGGGCCCATTATCAGATAGTTCGATAATTGGAATATCAATCAAGGTATGGTCCAAGTTCCTAGAAGAGGCATCAGATCTACCCCGGAAGTGTCTTGTGCCTCTGTTATGTTTTCTCCTCACTGTAATATTCTGAGCAGAATTTGGACTGATGTGAGGAGATGAAGCAGATCCCGGTTTATGAATGGTGAGAGGAGATAGAGCAAGAGATTTTTTCTTTAGAAGCATATCCAAATCACTTCCTACAGAGTTTGTAGGAGAAGTAATCAGGGAGTTTGGAGGGGTGACAGAGGGACATGGAATGTTCCTGTTTGAAATCCATGGCTTCCAAATAGGATCAAAAACCTTCCCCGATTCAGATAGAGGAGACATGTCAGAAACAATTTCTTTCCCTTTTTTGAGAGAGGAAGGATTATTCGGAGAAGGGGAAGCAGAAGGGACATAAGTAATATGAGATATAGGATGCAAATTTGTACCAGGTTGGGGAAATTGTGGAGGTAGAGGAACTTCACTGCATGGAAGAGGTTCAGGAGGGGGAGATATAATCGGAAGGTCAGAATCGAAACCCTGTGAGGAAAACTTTCTGGGCGATAAGGATGCAGATCGATGGTCCTTCCTGAGGAAGTCACATGCCTTTGATTGAGGAGATAGAAAAGTAGATAAAGATTTAGCCATACCTCGAGAAGGTGACCTACTATTAATAGAATTCCGACCTCCCACCGAGTCCTTTTGCTTTAATTCTGGAGAATTATGTATGAATTGATTACTCCTTTTAAAATTTCTATCCCATCGATGACGATTACAGTTTTCCTTCAGGTGTCCCGTTCTATGGCATGTAGAACATCGAAATGGGACACCCCAAAAATCCAGTCTTTGCCTCATATTTAAATCTCCCCACATAAGCTCGATGTGATCCGGAAAACTGCCACGTAATTCCTTTTCTATCAGAATCCACGCAACTCTTTTATCTTTTGCGCCCAAACATTTTGGATCAACATATACAAACTTTCCAATTGTGTTCCCTATATCAGATGGTGTCTCACGAGTCCATAATTCTATAGGGAGGCCATTTGGAGCCATATGGTTCTTTTCATTATACATATGGTGTGAATATTTTTATAACTTTAATGGTAAAGAAAAGTTAATAATCATAAGCCATGAAAATCATTTGCATCTTATTAGTAAAATGAGTATCAAATTTGGAAAATACATTTAAGATTTTGGTTCATGTAATGAAAATAACGTTTTATTTTATCTTTTAGGTTTGTTGAATTTTCAAGTTGATAATGTCATGGTAATTGAAAAACAAGAATGACACAACTAAGGGCACTGGAAGCAATACGCTGAATTTCCAAGTTGATAAGTCCATGGTGATTATAGAATAAGGCACAATGGAGGGTTCCGAAGTTGATAATCCCATGGTGATTAGAGAACAAGGAGGGCACAATTGAGGGCATTGAGAGTAATAGGTTTATTTTCATTAATTTTTTGAGCATGGGAACTATATGTTTATTTACATTATTTCTTTCGCGATATTTTATCATAGGTTATAATCAAATTTTAAAAATGCATTTAAACTTTGATTCATGTAATAAAAATAAATAACTTTATAAAATTGTTATTTATGATTATTGTGTACAAATTTGTAGTTAAATAAATAATATTACACTTAAACAATATTTCCAAGTAAAATAAAAAATGGAACCTAGAATTTATGAAGTTTTTAAACAATGAATTTTATTTATGAAAAATCTAAATGTATCATTGTTTTTTCTAAATTTTTCAAATTGATCTAATACTACTTTAACATTAGATTATTCCAGTATAATATTATCTTATGATTCCCTAGATCATGTGAGTTGGGGAAAGATAAGGGTGTTTTCACTTCATGTAATGAGTGACGGTGACAAGTCACTTGTTTAGCATTAAAGCATCTAGATGGGTTGCGATCTCATGTCAATAAAATACAATGGAGTGGTTATTGTAAGAGACTAGTTCCTATTGGGATTTTGTTGCTCACATGCAAAGATGCTAAGATGGTAGTGGCCATGATTCATTCTCCATCATTCTTGATATTGACATGGTCTCGGTCATTCGTTTCCCTCATACTCCATCATTCTCGATATTGACATGGTCTCGGTCATTCGTTTCCCTCATACTCCATCGAGTTTTAGTTTCATATCTATTTTTAGCAATGGAGTCAACACTATGAGTGGGAGAGAGTTTTTCATGTTGTAACTCTTCTTTTGCTCTTTGGTCCTTGGCACATTTTACGATGTGAGAAACTAGTTTGGCCACTTCAGCTTGCAAACATGGTTTGATAGAGGGTGAGGTGTAGATGAGGAAACCACGGTCATGGAGGGCCAGGATATTCCAGAGCCTACTCGAGATCTGAGGCTCCAACTCACATTTTTAGTGAGCAAATCCTTGTAGCAGTCTAAGAAGAAACACATGAATTTGAAGCAAATGTTGGGGTTGAGAGAGACTGTTTTTCTAACTCTGAAGTTTTAATTGATATAACACATAATGGGTGCTTCACCCTAGGCATACTTGGGGAAGATATAATCAATATCTGCAGACCATGTATTTATATTGCAAAATGAAAATGATGTTGAGAGGGGTAATTATGGACAAGAGCGATGCCAAGGAAGAGATTTTGTTGATGCTAGATAAGGTCGTGCTCCACCAAAAACAAATGGGGCTAGTCTCAAGAAGATTGAAGTCTAACTAACTCTTGCTTCATGTTTGAGTGGTTGTAGCCAGGGGCACACCAACCCCATTGAGGTGATGTATCCACTTCCATGTAGTGTTTTTATAATATTAGTTTCTATGTTTATCTGGTTAGCTTGTTTTGCTAGGCCTTAGAGTGTAGTCTAGTTCATAGCCAACCTGTAGCTATTCTTGTGCATAACTCTTTGTGTATTCAAGTCTTTATTGAACACTGCGTGTTTTTAGAAAATTAATGTTTGAACTGAGAATTTTTTGTTTTGCAAGTGATATGGTTTTCTATGTGACAAACCACTTGATTTTTTAATTGACAATTTTAAATTTTCCTAGTAATATGGTTTCCCATATGACAAACCATTGGATTATGAACTAATGACTTTTTATATTATTTTGCTAATAATATAGTTTTCTATGTAATAAACCACTACCATCACTATGAAACAACTACAATTTTATGAAATTTTAACCTAGAAAAAACATTAATTTTTAATGAAGAATAATATTTCAAAATCCCATGAGGAATAACATTATTACACCGTATCTGCATTTAAAACCTAGAAATTTATAAGCATGCATGTGATGTATAAGACTTTATGATATTATTATAACAAGGATTTTTAGATACACAAATCATAGTTCTCTTTGATCAAGGTGTTAAAATGTTTTATATTGTGATAATGTGACTATTTACATGCGCACATGCTGAATCTGGGATTACTATTTAGAAATAGAGTTGTGAAATTGTGGACAATAAATATTCAATTCTATTTATTATTTTTAAATGTTTTATAAAGTGGGTTTGTAATTGTAAATAATCTTCTATGAAGAATACATTAGACCACCACATCTGCATTTCAAAACTAAAGCCTTGATCTCAAATTATATCCAGCAAATATGCACGTGATGTACAAGACTCTGTTATAATTATGACAGGAAAATAATTTTTAGATACTAAAATCATAGTGCCCGTTAGTCAAGGCGTTAAAATGGTTTATATTTGGATTAGGTGGAGTATACTCAACCATGACATTATAACTTCTTCATGATGTGGGGCCTACAAAGATTAGAACATATGAGTATTTATATGATCTTTGAAGTAGTATGGCATACATGTTGAATTTGAGATTATTATTTTGAAATAAATTGTGAAAGGGTACCAATAAATATTCAATCTATTTTTAAATAAATATTTTGGAATTTAAGTATATTTTGAATTTGTTTTTATTTTAAATAAATATTTGGAATTTAAGTATATTTTGAATTTGTTTTTAATTAGTTAAGGGTTTGTGATTAATATATATATACATAATAGGTTAATAATCCAAAATATAAAGATATATTTTAAGTGGTATAAGTTTTTTTTTTTAATAAAGGTGATGAAATAAGTGAGTATAATGACTATTCCTATTGTTAATTTAACAACTAAATTATTATAAATTTTCGTATACTACATATAATGTCACTTAAAAATGACACAACCATGGGAGGAAGTGTCTTATTTTTCATGGAAGAAAATAACTTGGAACCACAATATTTCATGTGTTGAGTGACTTCCATTATCGAGAAGCAACTTTTGCAGTCACAATTGTGCTTTTTAATCATAATAATAATGAGTCAATTAAAAAGGTAATAAAAAGGAAAAAGTAATAATGATAATAAATCTATTCAATTCAATTTGTTATATTATAATTATGTTTTAATTAATAAAATTACAAATTTTTTTTTGGAAAAAATTGCAACATGCATCTGACATTTTTTTTTTTTTGTGATTAGGTTGAGTAGGCTAAGACTAGCTCATTTATTAGATGGAAGAAAACTAATCTACCGACAACATGCATATCACATTGAAATAAATTTAAATAATAATGATTCATATCCATAATCATGAAATTTCAAAACATATAATTAACTAGCATATCCATATATATTAAATGGTTGGTAAATGGATATAGGCATCAATCCATAATAATTATCAAAATACTTTTTTTTTTCCATAACAAAAAAATCGTAATGTCTATTAATAAAAATAAAAATTACATTTTGTATACACATTCAGTGTGTATGGGTATAGTGATAAGGCTAGTACATGTCGAGAAGCAAAGAGGGAGTTGAAAAGAGGCAAGAAATTTCATATATATACAAAAAAACCTCAGAAAATAAACTAGGAATAGAAAAAAAGTAAGAATAGAATTAAAGTTGGCTCGTGCATATCTTTTCTATTTTTCCTTTCCGCCTATGCACTGTTTTCTGAACTTCAAGATTTGGATCAACTCGGACCAAGGCCAATTCTTGTCCCACATGTGGGACTTCTTTGTCTACGTTGGAACTATCTAAGACATGAGATCTTTTGGAGCCCCCAGATCCATCCACTATCAATGAGTCCACAAGTTCCTTTTCACCCCGTCGCATATTTCCAGACACTGAAAATATCCTAGTGTCCCCATCTTGATCGACTCCCTGCAAGTCTAAATCAATGGTTTCTTCTTGTTCTTGTTGACATTCTTTTTTATCGTCTTCTTCGTCCTCAGAAGGATATTTCTCTGCAAACTACCAACCTTTTGATTTGTTTGTTTGCCTCTTCTTCTTCCTGGGATTCTTCCTTACCTGTGGGCAAGCTTGCCGTAAATGGCTTCTCTGAAAACACACACGACATTTAAATGTCGTATTTTCATAATCTATGTCTTATGACTAATAGAAGTTTTGGTATTTCAGATTTATATGATCTAAAAGGCCTTTGTTGAGGTCAATCTCCACACATATTCTAGCATAGGTGAAAATACCATTTTATGTTCTCTCCATATCCAATTTTTAAAATTTTCCCAATGTGTTTCCTATGTCTTCTAGAACTTTATGGTGCCAGAATGGGAATGGGAGATTTTGGAGTCATACCCAAACTGAGATAGTAGAGACCACTGTAGTGTTTGCATCAAACTTAGGAAACCACAACGTAATAAATAGACCAACTCTACCCCAAAACTAGGGCATTGCATTTAATGCATAGTCCAATTCCTTATGTGTTTCAAATTGTATTATGAAAAAACGTTTTGAACATTAAAAAAAAAATCGAATTTGGAAGTCCAAGTCAATAAATCCATTGTATGAGAGCTTCAGGTTTGGGCAAGTAACCATTGAGCCTGCATATGACTGCTTTGGATTGTAAAACAGAGAATAAGGAATTTACCTTTGAAAGGTTTACTTCCATGGAAGGAGCTTTTTCCTTTTGTTCAACAATATATGGGCTTGAAAACTTTGAATATGTTATGTTGAGGCTGAAACCTTCCTTCTGGCGGCATCTTTATATGATACAGGGATCCCATTAGCATCTTTAGCACTAGGTGCACCCCCACGAAGTCTTGTATTTAGAATGATGGTTGATTTTTTTGAGATGTTATAGTCTTGAAGCAAGGATGTGTCAGATAAGACCTTTCCTTCAAATTGAATACTTTGATAACAATATACGATACCCCATCTCGATTCAATGGTATGCTTTAATGAGCATATGGTAGAAGAAATGCTGACCCATAATAGTTTTGTTTCCCCATAGAAGCTATTATTCAAAATTTGGAAAGTGGGACTCTCTTTTTCCCTTGTCAAAGGAGAAGCATTCTTAGATTTGGCTAGTTTTTCATGCTCTATATGGAAACGGGGGGTTTCAGAAAATGTGGGTAGAGTGCAGGGGATCCCTTGTCCCAACACTAGCGGAAAATTGTGCGGCCTCATGTGCATACATATCAAAGATAAACCGTGAATATGTACTGCTAAGAAAACGTGGACCACAAGAAAAGGGTTTTTTCATCATGGTACCTATTATTCAGTTTACCCATATCCACAAAAACACAAATTGACCTTCGCCGAAGTATTCAATGATATATCTAGAGGTATAGTTGAGGCACCGAACTAGCCATGATATGACCACAAGGCAAGGGAATCCCTTGTGTTGTCTCTACATGTTCCATTTCCCACAAAATCCATGCAAAGATGATGCAGATAAAGCTCCCCCAAATTGGGACGAAAATGTCCATACTCCTTGCAGAAAAAACAAGAAAACATAGAAAAACTTTGAACAGAGACAAAACCAACGATTGGGGAAGCCACATACACGATAGTGGCCTCAAACTTGCAAAATGAATAGAGAAGCCCTAGTTTGACTCACCATTTCTCTCTCCCCCAATAACCATCAAAATACTTATCTCATAATACATATGATATGGATTGAATAATTATATTTTTTTCATCCATATCGATGCATTCAAAGTGGAAAAAGTAGAGAAATCAACTCACAGGACCATTTTTACTGACGGGACCCAGTTTGGTGAAACAAGGTTTGAAAACTTCTAAGAGCGTTTTGAGGCATCAAATGTTATTTTTTGAGGGTAAAATTTTTCTTCTTTAGCACCACACCATTTCATATTAGTCTACACACAAAGATATTTTCAACGGTGCAAGAAGCGTGTCAATCAGAGTTTGTATGCGAAAGTTATGCCACTCAGAAGTCGACCTTCATGTTTTCATCGCCATCGTTCGAGAAGATACCATGTCAACCCCTATTATTCATGGTAAAGGGGCTAGCCATGTGATTGTGATGTAAAAGACTCTATAGGATTCTATATTGTAACTCTGGTTAAGAATTGATGTAGTCAAACTTAACCACTAATAGGCTATCAGACTATGTTATAACCGTGCCACTAGGAGGAAAATGTATTCCATTCTTTTGAGTGCATTTATTCCATAGATGAGAAAAAAGAGCTAAGAGGGATAGGAGGTAGAGCACACTGTTATGCATTATTTACATTTGTGGACAAATGTATCTTCCCTAGACCTAGTGGACTGGTATAGAAAAACAGAAAGCAAGGAATATAAAGTTTTCCTTAGAGAAATTGAAGAATGGAAAGAGGCTTACTTGGAATCTATCGCAAGATTTACTTTCCTCCTGACTTGTAATCTCCAATCGTAGCCCCAAGTTGTAACACCCTCCTCCCACATCCACCCAAGTAACCATGCCAACCAGGGTAAACATGAGACGAGAGGCTACTATGATCAGATTTGACCTCCTAGGTGACCTTAAGGAAGTGGAATCGACAGAACATCACACACAGTCATCCAAAATCATCAACAGAACCCTTAGAAGACAAGTCAGCCATTCAAACAGCCTGTCCCTGGGTCCCATTGTTGTTCTGTACCTCTTAGGCCATAATCGCTCTCACGCTATGGGCAAGGGGGCGATCAGAGACCTAACGTCGCTCTCATAGATCTACCCGCCAACGACTATGGACTAAAGTTGCCAGTTTTGTGCCAGTGACCAAGGGATTTAAGCCACTTTTTCAGGCCTAGAGCCCATGCCACTACCCAGAATGGAATGAAAGCTCAAAATCAAGTAAATTACAGGGAAACAATGTTGCAAAAGTAAATAGTTGATCAAGACCTTAACTAGACCCCTACTAGCCATGACAGGCATTTCGTCAAACATATTGTCAACATGTAGCCTACAGTTTCAAACAACAAAATTAAGTGTAGGGATTTCATAGTTATCTGATAATCATTATGAACCATTGTTCCCTCATGCCATTTGTTGTCTTATCACTTATTAGGTCATAGATACCATATTCATTCAATTACAAGTAAAAACATGTTGAGAGCCTGTTGACATGGCGAATTTTCGCTATACCAACAAGGGGAACTAACCCAATCACAGACCCCAATTAGATATGCTTTCGTTTGGGATGGCTAGCTCCAACAGGTTTAAAGGATCCCATAAACTGTTAAAGGTGTTGAGAGATTGCTTCCTGGAGGAAGACTTCAATTTAAATCAACAAAAGAAACAACTAACCTATATGTACCAAATCCTATCTACACTACTTCTAACTACTCTAATCTAGTCCTAACTATCCTAGTCTATCGTGCAGGAGCATAACAAAAGAGGTTAAACATCATATATAGATTCCAAGTTCAAATGAATCAATTACGGGTTCACATAATAACAAGGTTGTATTAAATCCTAATTGCAATCCAATTACTTATACAGGAATACACATTACTTTCCATACAAATAACATTTGCAACTGATGTTTAACAAATTTTCGAATCAGCAACCTTTCATGAGTTAAGCATGCCATTGAAATATATTCGACTAACCAGGAATAACCATGAACTGTATGTTATCAATATGCAAAAATCAAGAAAAATTTATCTTTATGCCAGCAACAACACCCTGATTCCAAACATATAAAAGAGGAAGAGAATAGATCTGAAACAAAAGGCTCCTTTTAGACCCAAACAATTTGATTTATTTACAATAAATCAAAAGTTGTTATGCCCAAAAAAAAGTTCTCCTCTCCTATCCGAAGGTAATACTTATACCACTGGAAATGACTCTCGGTCTTCCCTTCACTTTTCGCCTCCCCCTTGTTCTTTTCAACATACAAATTAGAATACACAGACGTAGAACAGTCGGTGTCACTGCTGACACGTAGAAGGCATATCTGCTGCGATGCTTCCTCTTCTGGGGAAATGAATGGATGTTGATTAATCAAAGAATGACTGCGTGTCATCTCTTCACACCTATATTAAGCGGACGTTATCCCCTATCATTTCCTGAAGGAAACTGCAGACACCACGCTCATCATTCCCCATTTGGCATGATTGAAGGTTTGTTTGGAGGTAATAACATCTTGATGTATCGGTATTGTGCTTCCTCTTGATGTGGAGTGTGCCTCCATTATGCACTATGGCAATTCATATCATTTTCTGCAGAACATGCCTTTGCAATATCGACACCGGTGGTGCAGAGGTGTCACCTTGATATAATTCACCTTTATCCGCTACCGGGTCCACTTGAACTCGCCTGCAAAAATAATTCGCATGAGAAATACGACAAACATGCTCACAAACAACCTTGCATTCAACCACAATTTCTATTTAATCTTACAACGCAGAGCAACTATGATTATCAACCCACCGAACCCGCTGTGACATGTATTTCCTTTGCCCATAATATTCATTTTTACTCAAGGATTGCTTAATCAATGCATCAAAAGTGGACTATTCAGCTCATGGGATTTTCCCTTGAAAAACCCAGACCACAGCCTTTTATCGCAATACACAGGAAAACACAGGAAAACCCGCGGCCGAGCCATAAGGCCGGACTTGAAATATCATGCACCCGGGCATATAATTATCACCGGGTCTGCCACATCGCATCGTGCTTTATGCATATGCCATGGACTTTGCCGACTGCGATTTGCGATTGGGGGAGGTGGACCCAAAATATATATGTGTCGCGGTTAGTAATCCCATCGGGTCCGCCATATAAGCCTTTCCTTTGAAAATCCCGACCTCAATACTTTTTTCAAAAAACACAGGAATATACGGGAAAACCCGCAGCCGGCCATAAGGCCGAACTTTAAACATTATGCATCTAGGCCTATAGTCATCGTCGGGTCCGGTAGATAGTGGTATGCCTTATATATAAGCCCCGGACCCTGCCGATTGCGATATGTGATGGGGCTCCGGACCCGAAATATATATATTGTGGTTAATAAAGCCATCGGGTCTGGCAAACAGCGACGCGCCATATATATATAGCCTTGGACCTGGCCGATTGTGATATGCGATGGGGCTCCGGACCCGATATATATATATATATATATATATATATATATATATATATATTATGGATAATATTTCCGTCGAGTTCGAAGTATAGTGGTGGACATTATGCCTTAGTGTTGATTGCGATAGGCAAAAAAGGGTGAATTATGCATGTTTGTGAAGCATTTCCATTGTAAAGAGTTATAATGGAAATAAGGGTGTGATAGGAGGTTTTTGAGGGTTGAAAAAGTCCCAATGAAGGAAATGAATGAAGGGCTAGGCTGGGTCATGAATGAACCATGCAACAGAGATTTATTAAGGGGGGCTTAACATGCTCCGGGTATCTAGGTTATCAACAGATCTTACCTAGTTCCCAACAGATGCTAATGAGTGGCTTCGATTTGAATTCCACAGCTGATTTTCAAGTTCTCATGGGCTCATTGAAAGTTTGTTTGATTTGCAAGGTAACGATGGATTTAGGATCAGCAGAATCATCAGCAGGTTAATGAGGGGTGAAAAAGCCGAAAGCGGTGAATGAGGGCACTCTGAAGAGATTTGAAAAGGTGAAAGCGAGACCGGAGGACCGAAATCAATTAGCTGAAAAGGACTAAAATTGAAAACAGAAGGAAAATAAACTGAGCGGAAACAACAAAACGGAAGGAACGGAAATATAACTAAGCTAACAGCAAAATAAAATGAATCCTAACCTACTCAAGAGGTAACCACCATGTGGTGGCTACTGGAAGAATTTCTTAAGATGTTGGCCATTAACAGGGAGTTTTTCAGTTTCTCCCTGTAAAGTTTTCAGTCTGTAAGTTCCCTGACCAATCTTCTCCTCAACTTGGAATGGGCCCAGCCATAAGTGTTGGAATTTCGTGTGTTTACCTTTTGGATCATTCATCTTGTCCCATTTCAGGACTATCTCTCCTACTTGGTAATCTTTATCTCCTGCCAAATGGCGATCAAACCATCTCTTCACAATCATTTGGTGATTTTTGAATTTATTTCTGGCTTTATCTCTCAATTCCTCCAACCTCAGTAGTTGGTTGATCCTTTCTTGAAGTAAGGCTGAAGGGGTCCCTCTTGAGGCTTGGGAGAGCTATAAAGAGGGAAGGGTACCTTTGGGAGGCAGGATGGCTTCCTGTCCATAGACGAGGAAGTATAGGGAGTTTCCTAAGGCCACTTTTTGGGTGACCCTATTGGCCCAAAGGGCATTTTTTAGAGCGTTGTGCCAGTTCCTCTGCTTGTCGGCGATAGATTTACGAATTATGCAGATGAGGTTTTTATTCGAGGACTCTGCAACTCCATTTCCCTGGGGGTAATAATTTGAAGCATACCTTATGTGAATTGATTTATCAATAGCAAATTCAATCAATTTCAGTGATGAAAAGTAAGAATCATTGTCAAATATGAGAGCGTCAGGGATGCCAAACCTGTTGATAATGAATTTCTCAACAAATGATATTACCTCATCTTCGTTTACCTTCCAAAGCGGGATGGCTTCGGTCCATTTGGTGAAGTAGTCGGTTGCCGTGAGTATATACTTATGACGCTGCAAAGAGTTTGGAGTGATCTCACCTATGACATCTAGGCCCCATTGCTGGAACAGGCAATAATCATAACGGGCCTGAGGGGAACAATTGGCTTTCTTTCTCGTCCTGCGGCGGTTTGACATACCTTGCATTTGCGAGCAAAGGCATGCAAGTCTCTGAACACTATGGGCCAATAATATCCAGCTCTTAATATTTTGTGAGCAGTGGTCTCTCCACTGTAGTGACCACCTGCTGGGCCGTCATGCATTTCTTTCAAGACATGATCAGCATCACCCTTTTCCAAACATCTTAGCCATATTCCATCATAATTTTTTATGTATAATGTGTCATTGGCCAAGTGATACTAATTAGATTTCAATCTGAGTGCTCTCCTTTGTGATGCATCCATGTATTCAGGACATGATCCCTGCATTAGATAAAAACGTATGTCATGATACCACGACTTAGGATCCAAAAGGGCTTTCGGTGTTTCGCGCTCATACATCAGCGTCTCATTAATCCATAGGGGTTCCTCCCTGAATTCTACTTGTGCATTTTGCATGCTCTGCGCTTCTGGTTCTTCGGGTGCCCCTTCTTTATCCGCCAAGGCTTCTGCAGCTAGCCTACACAATCCCTGCCCTCGAACTATCTTTGTCGGCTTAATCTCGAGGTCGAATTCTTGAAGTGCGATTATCCAATTTCCTCTCTGTTCACCCATTTCTTTCTGCACGAAGAGGGCTCTTACAGCAAGATGGGGAACGATTACTTTAGTCCTGGCCTTTAATAAATAAGGGCGAAAGTGTTTTACGGCTTTAAAAACCGCAAAGCCTTGTTTCTCCACGTCTGGGTAGTTTAGTTCTGCTCCCTGAAGATTAGAGCTCATATAAGAAATAGGGACTTCATTTCCATCATCATTTTTTTGAGTGAGGATTGCGGCATATGAAACATCAGAAGCAAAAGTGTACAAGAAGAATTCCTTATCGAAATTGGGGCTGACCAACGCAAGAGCTTTTGCGATGGCCTCCTTGATTCACTGAAACGATTTCTTAGCTTCATCGCTCCACTTATACACAACGTCCTTTTTCATCATTAGCTGCATAGGACGCACTATTTTCGTGAAACCTGAAACAAATTTCCTACGAAATTAATTTTCTTAAAGAAAGATTGCATTGCCTTTTTATTTGCAGGGGGTTGTATTCTCATGATAGTCTCTATTCTTTCAGGATCAATAACAATCCCTTCTTTAGAAAGGATATGACCCAATAGTTTCCCTTCTGTAACTACGAAGACACTCTTCTTGGGATTCAACGATATTCCGTATCTTCGGCATCTTTCGAAAATCTGTTTCAGGTGATAAATATGATCCCTTTTGTGATATGAATACACAGCGATGTCATCCATGTAACCCACTACTGATCTGTTAATCAACCCTCAGAAAGATATGTCCATAGTTCTCTAGAATGTGGCACCCGCATTAATAAGTCCAAAAGGCATTTTACGATATGTGTAAGTGCCCCATTTAGTGTTGAAGGTTGTCTTAAGTTGATCCCCATTAGACACCAACACTTGGTTGTATCCTGAAAACCCATCTAATAGGGACAACATTTCAGGCCCAGAAACGCGCTAGAGAATGTGTTCCATAGAAGGGATAGGATATTTATCCTTTTGCGATGCTTTGTTCAGGTTTCTGAAATCTATAAATAGCCTGATGTCTCCATTTTTCTTTCTTACTAGCACGAGATTGGCTACCCAGCGAGTGTGTCTGACTGGAAAAATGATTTTAGCATCCAACATTTTGTTTAATTCTTTCTTCACCAACGGTTCCAGGCTTGGATGCATCCTGCGAAGCTTTTATTGGTAGGGCTTAGCCTCTTTTTCCAAAGGAATTACATGTTGCATAATGCTGGTATCAAAGGTTTTTAGGTCACCATATGTCCATGCAAAGACGTCCTTGTATTCTTTAAATAGCTTGAAAAATGCAGCCTTTTCTTGTGGAGAGCACCCCAGGCCCAAATTAACAGTTTTTGGGTCTTCTTTGGTTCCAAGGTTGACCGATTCGTACTTCATGGATGAGCTATGCATTTTGCAATTAGTTGGCTTTTTGAATTTATCATACAGGTCATACAAGTGCTCCATCTTGACAACTGACTTGGGAATTGTATTGAATTGATCTTTTTCCTCATCTTCCCTCTCATTCATAAGCCTGTCATGCTCTTTTTCATCGATGACTACATTCTTGAATGTCTTCTCGCAGTGCAAGAACTCTAGGATTTGATCGTCATCTTTGAACACCTGCCAATTTGAGATGTTATCAAGCACGGATGGTCTGAAAATCAATTCAACATAACATTTATTCTTCTTTAATCTAAAATCAGGCAAAAGTTTTGCAGCCATACCAGCCATCAGATCAACATCTTGGTTTTGTCCTTATGTAATATTAAAAGAATCAAAACTGTCAATTAAGTTCCATACCTCATGTTGGTATCTTACCAGGTGTGGCGAATTGCAGTGTATCCTCTTCCTTACCTGGTCCACAATTATCTATGAGTCACCAAAAACTTTAAGATTTTTTACCTTCATATCAATGGCCCTTTTCAGGCCCTACAACAAGCCTTCGTATTCTGTCGTGTTGTTGGTGCAAGCGAACTCCAACCGACTGGCCATTAGATGTTGGTTCCCTTGTGGGTCAATTAGAATGCTCCCAGCACCTGCACCTTCAAGGCAGGTAGAGCCATCAAAATAAAGTGTCCAAAATATAGAACCTAATGTTACATCAATTGAACTGATTTCTACGAAATTAGTCCTATCATCTACTATATTACGGGGTGGTTCATCAGTTGGACTACAGGGAAGAGCATCCAACTGTGTGTTTATTGCAGTTTCTTCAATTGTTTCTGAATGGAATTCTCCAAGATAGGTTTCCGTGGCACAAACAATGAAACTATAATTCCCAAGAATAGAGTTGGTAAACATTATAGGTTCATTGGGGCCGTTTAATTCCGTCACCACATACTTCATGTATCTTTCATGATCAACCCTCAGCATATCACCCTTCCCCTTCTGAGGCAGCAAGAGATGGGACCAATCAGTTGAGAAATATCCATTCAGTTTTGCTGACCAGTCCCTACTAAGCAGCATTCCATAAGCCTCGGGTATATCGACTACCACTATATCAATGACTTGTGTGTATTGTGGTTTAGCAGCCATCCGAATCAACACATCTTTCAATTCCCCAATTACTTTCACATTTGTCCTGTCCAATTGCATAATTCGAGTCCCAATTTTCTCGGGTATCGCATGCAGTCTTTTAGCAACAGTGTAAGGCATCACAGTGGATGAGGCACCAGAATCTACCAAGCAATTGTGTACGTTCATGTTGAGGATTTCAAATGTGATAAGGAAGGGTGGAGTCATGGATTTTGATTTCCTCCCTATCTTGGCTGCACTGACATCTTGGGGGTTTTGATTCATTTTAGACAAAGTGGCTTCCATAGATGATGGTATTTGGGTTGTATTGGGGGTACTAATAGGTCTGGACACCGACTTCTTGGTTTGGCTGCTCGGGATGGTGGGAGTTTTGCAATTCCGCTCATTCATAGCTTTCAAGAGCAGATCTCTTTGCTGCGTTAATTTTAACAAATCGAAGCATGTGATATTAGCTTAGGATTTCTTAAGATCATCCACAATATTGTAATCAATGTTATAAACAGGGTAGGGCAGAGTAAACATACTTGTTTTCCCATTTATAGGTGGGAGTTTACCATTTTGAGTTGCCTTCGTCTTAGGCAGAGATGTATTATCTTTTTGTGGACAGTTCACAGCTGGAGTACTCTTGGACTCACCACTAGGTCTACCCTTCTCAACAGGAACTTTGGGAGCGGATGGCTTCAAAGGGTCGACATCTTTCTTTGTCTGGTCTACAGGCTTCATCACGCCTGCAAGTGGCCCCTTACTTCGTGTGTGGATTTCATTAGTGTGGATTTCTGTTGTACTATCTCCATCATCGTCATCGTTCTCATTTGTATAGAAATCCCACAGTACATTGATTTGAGATTCTTCGTCCAAGGGCTCTTCTACTTGGTATTCTTTCTTATTTCCTTGTTCTGGTTCCAGCTCCACTATAGGTTCTTCGTTGTTGAGGAGCGATCCGATAAGAGCCAACTCTTCCATATTTAAATTCCCTTCATTGGGTGGAGCAAGCAGTGCAAGTGGACCATGACCACCTTCTGTCTTCTTATGATAGAAAGGTTTGAAAGGTTTTCTGTTATTATAATCTCCTCCATTCCTGCTTGTACTCTCTCCAGAATTCCTTTTCATATCGATGACTGTGTTTGTCAGTTTCTTAATGATTCGATGCAAACCTTCCACATCTGTGGTATCCTTTTCTTTGGTTTCAGCCCCTTTTTTATCACTCCCATTATTCTTCTTGGATGCTTGAGAGGCTTTATTTTCTCCGGTTATATGATGGCATGCTGTGAGACTGATCATTTCATTCTCGACTTTTACTGCTTCATCGATAGCACCCTGTAAGGTTTGTGCGTTACTCCTTTTGACCCACATCGCAGTAGGGACAGGGAGAGCAGTGATGTAGAATTCCATGAGTACCTCCTCAGTAGGTCTAGTGTTAGTGGGGATTCTATTGAACAAAGTGTTGAACTCGATGTTAAAATCCTTGACCTTTTCTTTGGTTTCCATTTTCAAATTGGTTAGTTCTAAAACTAAGGTCGTAGGTGTTTTGTCATCGCCATACTTGTCTAAAAAGGCATGTTGAAAGGTAGCCCATGAGGTGATTGATCCTGTTCTCAAGCTAAAGTACCATGTGGAAGCCGCACCAATCAGGGTAAAAGGGAATAGGCGACATACTATATCTTCATCGGCTACCCCCAACATGCGCACGGCTAGGAAGAAAGAGTGAATATGGTTATCAGCAGTGTCTCCCCTCTCAAGGTTGAATTTAGGCAGTACTCTTTCTGCATTCTTGGGTAAGGGATGTTGCTACCCAGGTACCGCTACGGCATCCTGAGCGAGCCAGGGAGGGAGTGCTCCCGGAGGAGGTGGGAGTTGGTTCCCACTCGGTTGAAGCTGATTCCCACCTGGAAGAGGAACGTTAGCCATATTATGGATAAGGAGGTTCTGGTTGAAGGTTTCTTCGAGGTGTTCTTTATTAGGATTTCCCAAATCGGGCCAGGGATTACCTTCAGAGAGTGGATCCTCAAGAATTTCTTCCCAAGGAGTGTCGATACTTTGCAAGGACTCTAGCACAATATCTTCAAGAGACGGGGCTACAGAGGTCTCTTCGTTTATGGAACAGATCCTTGGCTTTCTTTTAGTTGTCAGAGGTAAAGAGTGAAAGATGGGGAGCTGAGAGAGGGAACGAGCATAAGCCCGAGTAAGTACTCTGATTGGTTGTTCCTGAGTGACAGGATACTCCCACAGTGTCTCTTCTTCGAAATGAGGCTTTTCCAAATGGGAAGAGGTATCTTTTCGACCTTTACGATCCATGCATTAATCTTTTTGAATCCATGACATTTATAGATGAAATCATAAAAAGTTGTGGACGGTGTTTTAGGCCCTCCTTCTAGCTCCAATTTGTTGACATCGCCAATTTTCGCTATACCAACAAGGGGAACTAACCCGATCACAGACCCTAATTATATGTGATTTCGTTTGGGATGGCTAGCTCCAACAGGTTTTAAAGGATCTCGTAAACTGTTAAAGGTGTTGAGAGATTGCTTCCTGGAGGAAGACTTCAATTTAAATCAACAAAAGAAACAGCTAACCTATATGTATCAAATCCTATCTACACTACTTCTAACTACTCTAATCTAGTCCTAACTATCCTAGTCTATCCTGCAGGAGCATAAAAAAAGAGGTTAAACATCATATATAGATTCCAAGTTCAAATGAATCAATTACTGGTTCACATAAGAACAAGGCTATATTAAATCCTAATGGCAATCCAATTACTTATACAATAATACATATTCCTTTCCATACAAATAACACTTGCAACTAATGTTTAACAAAGTTTCGAATCAACAACCTTTCATGAGTTTGTTGGCATTATGATACAAGTGTTGTCCTTGATGTCAACTCACTTAGAGGTTGGTACAGGTGATAGCAACTTAATCAGAGGATAGATCTTAGTACAGCAGGCCAAGAAAGTTCATACACGCAGGTTCATTAAGCCCAAGTCGCGTATACAAGCAGGTTCACTATATACCAAGTCGCGTATACGCAGGTTCGCTATATACCAAGTCGCGTGTACACGTAGGTTGGCTTCATTAAAAGAGCGTGTATGTTGAAAACTTATCTTTGGTCCGTGGCGGTTATTCCTTGGAAGTTGTGCCTATGGTTTTGGACCATGGTGTCTCGACGGGCGTGTCGATCCCTAGTTTTGAAGTTGATGGTGTTGTGTTACTATGGTTTTGGACCGTGGTATTGTGAAGGGCCTAAGGCTATATAAGGAGAAGATCATTAGGCAAAGGAAGGGAAGCAAGGAGTGAGAGTGTGTGTGTGATGAAGATCTGAGGAAGAGTGAGATCCAAATGCAGGTTATGGGCTGGTGATCTGAACCAAGGTTTCACACATGTGGAGGATGATGAATGATGGAACGAGATCTCAAGGCTTGGAAGGATTATCTTCCTATGGTATGACTGTGGATAGACTAGATCTGTTGACGCATGTTTATTGTTATGATCTGGGTATGTTTTGATGTCTGATATAGCTGCGGAGTTATAAGTTAGAATTTGCAGATCTGTACGCGGGTTGGTTTTGGTAAAAGAGCGTATACACGCAGGTTGGGTTCATCCAAGTAGCGTATACAATGTGAAGTATGATATTTGAAGATGGAGTTGGATCTGGTTGTTGTTATGTTGTCTGGTTGTTGTTGACAGGGTTTCAGTGATTCAGTATTAGGTGATTCAGAGATTGATGATGCAGGTTGTACTACAATGGTGATAGTTTCATGGATCCAGTATGAAAATGTATGAAACGTGGTCTCGGGAAGATTGTAGGCCGGCACCTACGTACTGGTAAATATATCAGCCAGTACAAGAGCCAAGGGGGTTGTAGCTCCCTTCCAGGAGCAGCTGGAAAACGAGTGAAGGTTGTAGCCTTCTGTAGGATTGGCACCTACGTACTAGTAAATGGATCGGCTAGTAAAAGAACTATGAGGGTTGTAGCCCTCTG
This sequence comes from Pinus tabuliformis, assembly GCA_031772625.1. NCBI lineage: Eukaryota > Viridiplantae > Streptophyta > Pinopsida > Pinales > Pinaceae > Pinus > Pinus tabuliformis. Next base: position 48,570,489 of record CM062820.1, read on the forward strand.
CAGGTTGTAGCCTGCGTGCTGGTAAAGGACTGCACCAGTACATTGTAAAAGAAGTTTCTTATTAAAGAAGAAAGAGACAAATTGCAGCAGGTGGTTTTCACCCACATTGGGTTTCCACCTTATATCATGGTGTTCATGTGTGTGGCTTTTGTGTGATGATCTGTTCTGTTATACTGCACCTGTTTACTATTAATATGGTTAATAATGTTCTGATGCATTTACTGAAGATAAGCTAACTGAATCATAAGATTTCTGGATATACGCTAGTTGCTTTAGACACAGTGGCGTGTACACGCGGGTTCACTTAACTTAAGTAGCGTATATGTTTCTGAGTATGAAATTGAAAAGTTTTATCTGATCTGATAATACTGATTCACCCCCCCCCTCTCAGTATTATTTCCAACAATTGGTATCAGAGCCGGTCCTTCAGAGAAGCTTGATCGCTTGAAGGAGATTCGTAGAGCAATGGGAAAGAAAGCACGTCAGAAGAAGAATGGCAACCTGCCATTGAGTGGAAGCAAGTACTCAGATCTTGAATCACCTCAGATTGAAGATGGACAAGCAAATGAAGCACCAGATCAAATCATAGATCTACCTAGCAAAAGGGAGAATGCCCTCAAAGAAGAAATCATCATATTAAAAGATCAGTTGGAATGTGAATCCAGAATTCGACAAATGCTGATAGCGCTGAATAAAGAGCAAGAGAACGAGATCCTCAAACTAAGGCATCAGTTGGATGAAGGAAGGAAAGCTGAAGAGACCTTGAAGAAGCAATGTCTGGAAAAAGAAGAACAACATCAAGTTGAGGTAAATATCTTGAAAAGTAAATTAGAAGAAAAGGATAAGCTTTTACGATTTCAAGATAGCTCTAAAGTCTTGGATGATATTCTTAGTAGTCAAAGGTCCCCTGCTATCAAAACTGGACTTGGTTTTCATGAGTCTATTGAAGGTGAATCTGGTTCACAAAGTAAGACAAGAAACTCTAATGCAAAGTCTGAAAGGCTCATCAAGGAGATGAAAGGACAACTCCATCAACAAACAAGGAAAGAGGCTCCTCAAAGAAAATCTTTTACTCCTCCCATGAATAATGTTGAATGTTATGTATGTCATAATCTTGGACATGTTGCAGCCATATGTAGAAGAAGAAGGTTTCAAGACCATCATGCAGAAAGATCATTACATTCAAGGTACTTTAATGGATATTGCTTTTCTTGCAATATGTTTGGCCACAAAGCTGCTGATTGCTATAGGAGGAATATGAAACATGTAAGATGCTATGCATGTAACAAGTTTGGACATAGAGCAAAGGATTGCAGGAACAAAGCTCATGATAAGAAGAAATCATCAACATGCTTGAAGATATGGAAGAAGAAGGAAGTTCAGTCAGAAAAATGTGGCACAGCACAGGGTACTCAGCACAGCACAGACATAACAGACTCAGGGGGAGCTGAAGGTGTAAAACTTCAGTGTTCTAATTCTCATACGCAAGTTTCATGAAGTATAGCCGCGTATATACGCGAGTTTCACACTGCAAAGTCGCGTATATGTCAGTTTGTGAAAAAGCAGTGGGGACAGACTCAGAAAAGGGGTCTGATATGATCCAGTCCAGTATATGCTCTATTGGTTAACAGTTACAGTCTGCTGAGGATGTTTGGAAATGTTTTAATACTTGCTCAGGGGGAGCATATACTTCAAATAATGCATTGTTGGCATTATGGTTAGAATTTGTTGATAAAGTCTATGAAGCTAAATCTTGCTGTTCGATCAAAGGAATGGTATTGCGGGCTGATGTTTATGGTACAGATCATGATGGCCTTCATAAGTCTTGGTCTAAATATTTCATCACTATGTCATGATGTCAAGGTCATGAAACGGCCTATGTTGGTTTCCCCACTATGCCTGGGATGAATGATGTAATGTTCATGTATTATCATGAGTAAACTCTTAATGTATCTCCACATGGTTAGGTGGATGAGTCAATATTGGTATATCCCCACTAGGTTGGGTGATGAATGTATGTATTAAGTCTTTTGGTGATAGGAAGGTCTTCTATAATGTATAAGTCTTTGTTCTTCTTGAAGAACATCTTTTGCAGATCTTGCCTACAGTCAAGGGGAGCATGAACAACACAATTCAGCAAGAGCAGGATGGATAGATTGGTACACTTTGGCATACACAAAGGGGGAGCACATTTGGAGATTTCAGTAGGTACTCAGGGGGAGTATGGACAGCAGAAGGTATACCAAAGAAGAGAATATCTTGGTCCGCCCTTTGCCCTTGATGTCAAAGGGGGAGAGTGATTTGGTGTGGTGGTTGCCATCAAGTCCAAAGGGGGAGATTATTGGCATTATGATACAAGTGTTGTCCTTGATGGCAACTCACTCAGAGGTTGGTACAGGTGATGGCAACTTAATCAGAGGAAAGATCTTAGTACAGCAGGCCAAGAAAGTTCATACACGCAGGTTCATTAAGCCCAAGTCGCGTATACAAGCAGGTTCACTATATACCAAGTCTCGTATACGCAGGTTCGCTATATACCAAGTCGCGTGTACACGCAGGTTGGCTTCAGTAAAAGAGTGTGTATGTGGAAAACTTATCTTTGGTCCGTGGCGGTTATTCCTTGGAAGTTGTGCCTATGGTTTTGGACCATGGTGTCTTGACGGGCGTGTCGATCCCTAGTTTTGAAGTTGATGGTGTTGTGTTACTATGGTTTTGGACCGTGGTATTGTGAAGGGCCTAAGGCTATATAAGGAGAAGATCATTAGGCAAAGGAAGGGAAGCAAGGAGTGAGAGTGTGTGTGTGATGAAGATCTGAGGAAGAGTGAGATCCAAATGCAGGTTATGGGCTGGTGATCTGAACCAAGGTTTCACACACATGGAGGATGATGAATGATGGAACGAGATCTCAAGGCTTGGAAGGATTATCTTCCTATGGTATGACTGTGGATAGACTAGATCTGTTGACGCATGTTTATTGTTATGATCTGGGTATGTTTTGATGTCTGATATAGCTGCGGAGTTATAAGTTAGAATTTGCAGATCTGTACGCGGGTTGGTTTTGGTAAAAGAGCGTATACACGCAGGTTGGGTTCATCCAAGTAGCGTATACAATGTGAAGTATGATATTTGAAGATGGAGTTGGATCTGGTTGTTGTTATGTTGTCTGGTTGTTGTTGACAGGGTTTCAGTGATTCAGTATTAGGTGATTCAGAGATTGACGATGCAGGTTGTACTACAATGGTGATAGTTTCATGGATCCAGTATGAAAATGTATGAAACGTGGTCCCGGGAAGATTGTAGGCCGGCACCTACGTACTGGTAAATATATCAGCCAGTACAAGAGCCAAGGGGGTTGTAGCTCCCTTCCAGGAGCAGCTGGAAAACGAGTGAAGGTTGTAGCCTTCTGTAGGATTGGCACCTACGTACTAGTAAATGGATTGGCTAGTACAAGAACTATGAGGGTTGTAGCCCTCTGCAGGTTGTAGCCTGCGTGCTGGTAAAGGACTGCACCAGTACATTGTAAAAGAAGTTTCTTATTAAAGAAGAAAGAGACAAATTGCAGCAGGTGGTTTTCACCCACATTGGGTTTCCACCTTATATCATGGTGTTCATGTGTGTGGCTTTTGTGTGATGATCTGTTCTGTTATACTGCACCTGTTTACTATTAATATGGTTAATAATGTTCTGATGCATTTACTGAAGATAAGCTAACTGAATCATAAGATTTCTGGATATACGCTAGTTGCTTTAGACACAGTGGCGTGTACACGCGGGTTCACTTAACTGAAGTAGTGTATATGTTTCTGAGTATGAAATTGAAAAGTTTTATCTGATCTGATAATACTGATTCACCCCCCCCCCCCCCCCCCCCCCCCCCTCTCAGTATTATTTCCAACAGAGTTAAGCATGCCATTGAAATATATTTGAATAACCAGGAATAACCATGAACTGTATGTTATCAATATGCACAAAGTAAGACACATTTATCTTTATGCCAGCAACAACACCCTGATTCCAAACATATAAAAGAGGAAGAGAATAGATCTGAAACAAAAGTCTCCTTTTAGACCCAAACAGTCTGCTTTATTTACAATAAATCAAAAGTTGTTCTGCCCAAAAAAAAGTCCTCCTCTCCTATCTGGAGGTAATACTTATGCCGTTGGAAATGACTCTCGGTCATCCCTTCACTTTTCGCCTCCCCCTTGTTCTTTTCAACATACAAATCAGAATACGCAGATGTAGAACAACCGGGGTCACTGCTGACACATAGAAGGCATATCTGCTGTGATGCTTCCTCTTCTGGGGAAATGAACGTATGTTGATTAATCAGAGAATGACTACGTGTCATCTCTTCGCACCTGTATTAAGCGGACGTAAACTGCAGACACCACGCTCATCATTCCCCATCTGGCATGATTGAAGGTTTGTTTGGAGGTAATAACATCTTGATGTATCGGTGTTGTGCTTCCTCTTGACGTGGAGTGTGCCTCCATTATGCACTATGGCGGTTCATATCCTTTTCTGCAGAACATGCCTTTGCAATATCGACACCGGTGGTGCAGAGGTGTCATCTTGATATAATTTGCCTTTATCCACTACCGGGTCCACTCGAACTCGCCTGCAGAAATAATTCGCATGAGAAATACGACAAACATGCTCACAAACAACCTTGCATTCAGCCACAATTTCTATTTAATCTTACAACGCATAGCAGCTATGATTATCAACCCACTGAACCCACTATGACATGTATTTCCTTTTCCCATAATATTCATTTTTACTCAAGGATTGCTTAATCAATGCATCAAAAGCGGACTATTCAGCTCATGGGATTTTCCCTTGAAAAACCCAGACCAGAGCCTTTTATCGTAATACACAAGAAAACACAGGAAAACCCGCAACCGAGCCATAAATCCGAAATTGAAATATCATGCACCCAGGCATATAATTATCACCGGGTCTGCCACATCGCATCATGCTTTATGCATATGCCATGGACTTTTCCGACTGCGATTTGTGATTAGGGGAGGCGGACCCGAAATATATATGTGTCGCGGTTAGTAATCCCATCGGGTCCGCCATATAAGCCTTTCCTTTGAAAATCCCGACCTCAATACTTTTTTTGAAAAACAGAGGAATATATGGGAAAACCTGCAGCCGGCCATAAGGCCAGACTTTAAACATTATGCATCCGGGCCTATAGTCATCTTTGGGTCCAGTAGATAGCGGTATGCGTTATAGATAAGCCCCGAACCCCACTAATTGCAATATGCGATGGGGCTCCGGACCCGAAATATATATATTGTAGTTAATAAAGCCATCGGGTTTGGTAGACAGCGGTGCACCATATATATATAGCCTTGGACCTGGCCGATTGCAATATGCGATGGGGCTCCAGACCCGATATATATATATATAGATATATATATATATATATATATATATATATATATATATATATATATATTATGGTTAATAATGCCATCGGGTCCAGAGTATAGTGGTGAACATTATGCCTTAGTGTTGATTGCGATAGGCGAAAAAGGGTGAGTTATGCATGTTTGCGAAGCATTTCCATTGTAAAGAGTTATAATGGAAATAAAGGTGCAATAGAAGGTTTTTGAGGGTTGAAAAAGTTCGATGAAGGAAATGAATGAAGGGCTAGGCTGGGTCATGAATGAACCATGTAGCAGGGATTTATTAAGGGGGGCTTAACCATGAAGATTTGACTCAGCAAAGAGTTAAAGTCTCTGGGATAAAACAGATTATTCAGAGAGGTGAAAGATCGATTTTTAGGGGACCCATTCAAAATTGCTACCAAGGTAGGTTTTAATAGGGTGGTGGTTGTGGCCACAACAGAGCCATACATAGTTGTTGTCACAAAATGTACATCTAACCAACATAATATGAACAAAAATACCATAAACATATCAGCCATCAAAATCCATATATACATCAATACAATTTCACAAGAAAATCAAGGGAATGAATTTCTCATTAATCAATGTAATGAACCAATCGGAGATGGGACTACCACACTCTACCCAACCATAGAATGGTTGAGCCAAATATCTCTTCAGCCATTCACCCCCGTGCCATATTCCAAGCATGAATGTGGGACTCAAATCAAAAGAACTCAACCAGGGCATACAGAGGCTAAACCACCTCACCCTCATCAATAGAAACCAGGCTTTATCGTAATCCATCTTGGATCAATAGCCCAACACAATGAACACATCATAATCGGCTTTATAGTGATCTCCACCTGATCACTAGGCCAAACAAGCATGGATGCCCCCAGATTTTTCCACCTACACCGTGAGGAATTTTCCTGTCTCCTAGCCTCGCAGGCTTTACCGCAATCAAAACCCAAATCACTAGGTCCTAAACCGAGACCCACTCTCCAGGCTTTACCACATTCCCAAACTCAGGATACTAGGCCCAATGGAGAGGAAACGACCTCTATGATTTACCGTATATCCTTCCATTCACTGGCAAGGATTCATAGGCCATCTGAGGCAACACAAACTCTGGCTTTACCACAATCCACAATCTAGTTTAGGGATTACTAGGCCATGTGTTCTATCATTTCAGAGATCCACCTCACTCAACTTTGAATCCATCTGGCAATCCAATTCAACAAAAACATAAGAACCCCATCACACCATCGCTATCTGGAAATGGAAAGGTTAGGCTGAAAAACATTGTTACACCTGGAAAAACCCATGCCATGATAGAAAATAACCACATGCAATACCATGCATGCCAAATTTAGCAAGGAAAATACACATGAAAGTCGATACCTGCAATGAAGCATGCTTTAGCTACTTGATCATGTCTTTCCCCGCTTGATCCTTGCTTCCTCTTGCCTTCTTTGCCTTTCTTGCTCCAATGCCAAAGTGCTCCAAGAAAACACTTTTAAGTATCCAAGAGTATGAGAGAGAGAGAATAATGAGAGTGCTCCAAAACTGAACTGACAAAAGGTTACCAACTGATCCTCAGAAGCCTTTTTATGAATGAGACCTCTATTTTCTTCATTTTCCATTATTTTCCTTCATTTTCCTCCTCACATGCAACCTGTGACCTTTCACCTTCATTGTCTCCTATTTTCCATTATTTTCTTTAATAAATGTGCCAAAAATGCCATTTTGCCTTTCCAAAGCCTTAGTGATTGCCTTTGCCAATTTCCTTAGCCATAAATAACCAAATGAACACCCCCTAGGATTTGTTACCCAACGTTTAGCTTGGAATAAGTTTCCCATTCATCCGTGGTTATTTTTTTAAACTTTTATTACATGGAATTTTCACTAGGGTTGTTACAGAACCCTCCCCCTTGGGGGACATTGTCCTCAGTTTTCAATCACACATATACCTTAGCAAACTGCTAAAAGAAGGTATACTTCTCATGGAGATTTATAACACAACTCAATGCAGTATTTACAATGAAATACCTGCTCAAGATAAACACCATGACAACATACCTCATAGTGGAGCTTTATAACACAACTCATTACGATATTTACAATGATAATCCTGCTAAGTGCCAACTCGTATAACATCATAACATCATGATAACATAACCACATGATAGCATAATAACATGACACCCATACCACATAGTGGAGCTTTATAACATAGCTCATTACGATATTTACATCGATACACGGGTATACATATAGCAACATCATAAAAAAATATAGATACCAAAAAAATGCCAAATCATATACCAAAGCATACATCAAAGCATATACTAAACATCATGTCTAAGAATTTATCAAAACATCATAAATCATATATCAACCACCATAAAGCATATAAAAAACCACCATAAGCAAATACCAAAACACCATAAGCAAATACCAAACCATCATAATCAAATGCCAAACCATCATGTCAAGTTGCTTTGCCTCAACCGACAAACAAGGAAGGATACATGGCCCGCATTTGATCTGCCATCTCCCATGTAGCTTCATCAGGCCCAAAGTGCTTCCATTGCACTTTGACTTGCTCGATTTCTCGGTTTCAGAGCATGAGCACCTTCTTATGCAATATACACTAAGGCTCCAGCTGGAATTCTCCATTTGGTTGCACCTACATTACGGACCAGTCAATTACATGGTCAACATCCTTAACATACTTCTTAAGCAAAGATACATGGAAAACATCATGGACTTTCACTGTCAGAGGCAATGCAAGTCGATAGGCTACTGGCCCAATCCTCTCAATAATACTGAAAGGTCCACAAAACTGTGGTGCCAGCTTGGCACATGAGCCAATCCACAAGGAGCTCTTCTTCAGTTTGATGCACAAGTACACTTGTTCCCCAATCTGGAACTTCTTTAACAACTTGTTCCTGTGTGCATAACTCTTCTGCCTATCTTGTGTTGCCTTCATATTCTTCTTGATCACCTGCATCCCTTGTTCCATGTCTTCCAACATATCTGGTCCAATCAATACCATGCTAACCATATCACTCCATCTAATGGGAGTTGTTGGGTGTGGTTTTTTACCTATTTTCTGCACATTCTTTCCCCAGTTTTGACCCTTCTGCCCTCCATGCCTATGACTTTACATGACTAATTTCCTTGTTTTCTCACCTTTATAACCTATTCTATTGTTATGTTACTTTGCCATATTTTACTGAGTAATGCGATGCTTTATTCATTTTTGTGGCTAACTGGGAGAGTATTGAAGAAGTATTTTTGGAAGCTCTTCTTCTTTTCAGGTGATGGCTCATGAGAAAAAAGCTATGAAGCAGATAGACAGTGTGGATTAACTATAGAGAAGGGTATAACAGTTCGTTGTTACACATTGGATGTTGTTACCGGTTGTTGTTACACATTGGATGTTGTTACAGTCTATTGTTACATATTGGATGATGTTACAAGATGTTGTTACACTACACGTTGATACAAGAATCCATCGTCACGCCAAAAGTGTTGTCACCAATGATGCCATGAAATCTCGAACCATTATTCACTCAATGTTGTTGCACCGAAGCTAGTAAATGTGGGTGCTATTCCAGATAACAACTATTAGCAATAGGGATTGTTTATTTTGGAAGCAACAGACCCAAGCAGTTGCAATCCTAACTCTTCTATATTTGTATTTAGAAATAGGTTGTAACCACTTTTATTTTTTATCAGCATGAGAATCGTGAGATTCTCATGACTGATTTCTAATTTCGGGATGTAATAACTATAAAGGAACTCGATTTTTCATGTACAAGGATACGACATATAGAAAAGTATTGTTACTTTGCTTCTGTAATTCTGAGTTTATTTTTAATATTAATCAGCACAGTGATGTTGTTACTGCTCTTCAATTGATTCGTTAATTACTTTTGTGTTACTCCTGCGCCCTACTGAGGAGGAAGGGCCCTCCTCTTTGGCAGGGATTGCAGTGATAGAGGTAGTGTACATTCTAGTTTAGCTAATTGATTTATGGTTTCTCGTTGTTGTTGTACAAATCGTGGATTACATTCGCTGTTGTTTCCATTTATATTATGTTGTTACACTGAGTTAATCAACATAATGGTAGTAACCAGCTGGAGTAGATATTAGTTCCTGTGTGGCGCACCTTTACTTTGATAGTTGCGAAGTGTGATTAATTTTGTAGTGTTGTTAAGTCTACATGAATGGTTTGATTCAGAAATTTGGTTCAGCGACACCATTTACTGTTTTCTGCATTTTATTATTCTTGGTTGTGGTGTATCGGCACAAAAAATGCAAACTCCATTGAAATAGTAAGACCTACCCTAGGTTGACAATTAAATGATGCAATCTCAGTCAATTAGGATTGAATAAAACAGCACTACATTTTGGCGTTGTTGCTGGGGATGGCAGTTGACGATACAGTCAGCCAAGTTGTTTGTTTGATGTAAAGTGTTCCTAGTCCACACTTGTTGGGTAGTAAGATGAGAGGTAAGAACCTGCGCATCACTCTAACATACCTGGGCGGGCTCACCATTGTGATCACTAGGGCACTTAGGAAATTTTGGTTTTTTTCTTAATGTGTCTTCAGCTCTTCAGTCGCTGGGCAGTAAGATGAGAGGTAATAACCTGTGCATCACTCTAACATACCTGGGCGGGCTCACCACTGTCGAAGACTAAGGCACTTAGGGTGTGAGTTAATACACATAGGGTCCATGTGTGCAACTATATAAATTATAGAGATACCAAAACTACCCCCACTCTAATTAGTCACAAGAAAAATGGGTCGTAAAAAGGAAAGGAAGAGTGTAGATTTGGGAAGGAAAACATTCATCCAGGAACTAATCTCTAAGGTAGAAAAAGAACAGTCCAACTCTCAAAGGGATGCAAGGAAAACAGGGCCGCAGAAAGCTGTTACTCCCATAGAAAAAGCAGAAACCTCTGATTCCTCTATCTCAGGACCATATCATTCTAAAGCTAGCACCCATACCCCCAAGACCAAGAATTCAATTCAAGGGCAAGAGGGGGAAGCTAGTAGCTAGAATTTGAGGACCGAGGGGCAAGGGGAAACTAAGGGGGAACATCGAACACCTGAGATGGAAGAACACCTGTTGGTTTATCAATACCTAGATACAGGTAGTGCGGTAAAACAGCCAGCCCCAAGAACATCTGAGCCACTAATCACATCTACGAGACCATCACAAGAACAGTTTGAAGGACATTTGTTACAGCAAGGGTTAGAAGGACTAGTCATGGGGGACAACAATGACAACAATGCTAAAACAGATGCTACTATCACCACCTTTGAGTTCCCAATCGGGGATATCAGAGGTGAAGCTCCTATGAAAAATATTCCTCTATCATCCTTACCATCCTTCTAGGGGATGATTGTGGAAGATCCAGACACCTTTTTATTTGAGTTCGATGTCTTATGCAGAAGTTATGATTATACCTCAGATGCACAGAAATTAAAATTATTTCCTGCTACTTTAAAAGGGGCAGCCTTGAGATGGTTCATGGGATTGGGTTCCGCTTCTATTCGAACATGGAATGACATGAAGGAGATGTTCTTATCAAAGTACCAAGACTATTGCAAAACCAAGGACTTAAGGGAGGAGATATTTAGAATGACACAAAAGGAGGATGAAAGCCTGGAAGATTATGTGGAGAGGTTCCACTATAATCTGTAGTGGTCTAAACATAGTGATCTAGACCAGGAGATCTTGAAGACTATATTTATCATAGGAATGAGGGATGACTGCCTTGATACCCTGAACCTATTAAGGAAGGGGGATATATCACAAGAACCATTCACTGAAATTGTAAATCTCTGCCTAAGATTCTCTAGAGGATCGTCTAAGAGGAGGAGCGCAGTTCGAGATTCCTCCGCACAGATACAAAAATCTGTAGGAAGGGGACTAACCAGAGTAGAAATCAGAAATTTGTTTGAAAATTTCAAGACGGATATCCTCAGTACTCTCTTTGCCCAGATAACTACAACGCAGATCAATAAGACACAAGCAGAAGTTGACACACCTCTGGCTGTGTTCTGTCTGAATTTCTAGAAGAAACATCCTTTGAGGGAATGTGAATTGAACAGCATTAGCTTGTGCAATATTTGTGAGCTGGAACATTCGACAGGGCAATTTCTGGAGCTTCCTAGATTAAAGGCAGTACTCGGAGAGTCAAGCGAGGAAGTGCAGTCCTCTTATTTCATCAAACCAAGGAGGCCATGGCAACCTCCAAGTATGTCTCAAGACTTTTCTTCTTTCATTTCATGGAACAATGCATACAATACTCAGCAATATCCATGGCAATATCCTACTCCTCCTCCAGTGCAGTTTCCTTCACCCTAGAACTAGTGGTCTCCATCTCCTTCTGTTCAATATCCTCAATATCAACCATATCCTTGGAACCAGAATTGGAGAGGAAATGCCCAGAATTCAGCTCTGCCTGGACTACCCATGTAATAACAACTGCAGTTACCTCCTTTCCAAACTCCTTCTCCTCCACCACTTGTGCGACTCCAACTACCTATGCAACCTAACCCAAACCCAAACAATAAAGACTCAGGGCATAGAGGCTCCGACTACCTTCTAGACCTACCTTATTATCCCCGTGGGAATTAATGAAATACAATTGTGATTGGGCAAGGTAATTAAACCAAGTCACTCCCCTATCATTACAGAGGAGGAATGTGAACCATGAAGAAGATATGTCGAAGGCTCTGACGAGGCTATTGCGCCTATAACAACCAATATAGAGGAAATTGTTACATCTGTAACAATCGAACCGAAAAGAACTGTTGTTGTTGTAACAGCCAACTCGGGGAAGGTTGATACACCTTAAATAGCCGATTTGACTGTCGTAACGCGGGACCCTCCATATCCTCAGAGATTGTCCGAACCTAGGATGACTTCATAGATCGGATCTGATTTTCTTAGGGAGTTTCAAAATTTGCATGTACGAATTCCTCTGCTACAAGCCCTTAAAGAAGTACCTATTTATGCTAAAACAGTGAGAGATTTGTGCATCAAGAAACCTGGGAGGAAGCCTAAAGACCTTGCCACCATACATGTGATGGGTAAATTATCTAAATTAATGTCTGCTCAGCCTCTCCTAACTAAGTACAATGATCCACGAAATCCTACGGTCACTGTCTACATTAATGATCACCCCATAGCTAATATGTTGATCGATCTCAAGGCTACCATTAATGTAATGATAAAGGACCTCTTTGCCGCTCTCGGGCTACATGGACTTAGACATACTCCTACTATACTTGAATTAGCAGACAAGTCATGTGTTAAACCCGAGGGGGTGTTATAGGATATAGTGATTACAATAGGTTCCTGGAGGTATCCAGCTGATTTTCTTATCTTACAACCCAAATCCAATTTGGGGTGACATTCTTTGATCCTAGGGAGACCTTGGCTAGCCACTATGGATGCATTTATAGGCTACAGATCAGGATGTATGGTGATCTCGGATGGCCAGGAAATAAAGAACCTTAGCCTTTACCCCCCAAAACCAAATATGGATGTATATAACCCTTGGTGGGATGAGTTTGAGCCTGAGTCAGATCTTTCCCTGCCACTCCTCACTCTTGGGAAAGCCCAGTATTTCAAGGATGAGACAGAAGATGATGTCATCAATGGTTTTATTAGTAACTCACTTTTTGTCGCTTCTGCTAAGAACTTGAATGAGGAAGAAGAGGTGGAAGATATAGATTTTGAACAAATGAGAACCGCTATGAATATTAACAGCAATCCAATTGAGATAGAATCTGGAACGTTTTTGAATGTTAACCCCAACCTGACTGTTGAGAAAAACCAATTGTTGCTACAGCTGTTGCAGAAATACAAAAAGGCATTTGCATGCGACTATATGGATATGAAAGGGATCCACCCTAACCTATGCACTCACTGTATTTATTTAAAGGATGGTTGCAAACCAGTCAGACAACCACAACGCCGCATGAGCCCTGCACTAAAGGAGGTGGTGAAGGAAGAATTACAAAAACTCGTGAGTGCTAATTTTATTTACCTAATATCTGACAGTCAGTGGGTGTCGCTTATTGTCATCGTTCCTAAAAAGAATGGCAAGTGGAGAGTTTGTATAGATTACATAGAACTCAATAAAGCCACTCAAAAGGACCATTTTCCCTTACCATTTATAGATAAGGTCCTTGATACCCTCTCTGGAAAGAATTTCTTTTGATTTTTGGATGGATTTAGTGGCTATAATCAGATACAGATTGCCCCGGAAGATCAGGATAAAACTACCTTTACTTGTCCTTGGGGAACCTACGCATATAGAGTACTTCCTTTTGGACTCTGTAATGCACCAACAACCTTTCAAAGGGAAATACTGGGGATTTTTTCTGACTTGTTGAATGACTGCCTGGAAATCTTCATGGGCGATTTTACACCTTATGGAGATGCTTTTGAAACAGCATTAGTCAATCTGGAAAAAGTGTTGGAACAGTGTGTATAGACTAATGTTGCTTTGAGCACTGAAAAATGTCACAAGATGATGACTGAAGGGATCGTGCTTGGGCACTACATTTCTACTAATGGAATCAAGGTAGACCCTACAAAAATATAGGTAATTCTAAAAATTCCAACCCCCAAAACGCAAAAAGAGGTACGTAGTTTTTTGGGGCATGAAAGGTATTACAGGAGATTTCTAAAAAAAGGCTCAAAAATGGCATTGCCATTATTTTACTTGCTCATGAAGGATGTTGATTTTTTTTGGACAGGGAAGTGTCAGCAGGCCTTTTTAAAGCTGAAATGTTGTGTATCAGCAGCTCCAGCCTTGCGAGGACCTAATTTGGAACTTTTGTTTCACATAGCTACAAATGCATATGATATTGTTGTAGGTGTTGTTTTGGGCCAACTGGAGGATAATAAACCTTATGCTATTTACTACATAAGCAAAAATCTAACCCTCGCTAAGCTCAACTACACAGTGATTGAGAAGGAGTTCTTAGCAATCGTGCATGCCTTCAATAATTCCGACATTATATCACTGGGTATCAAGTATTTGTGCACACTGACCATTCTCCCATTCATTTTTTAATGAATAAGATAATTACCAATGGTAGGATTACACGCTGGTTATTGTTGTTACAAGAATTTGATATCACTATTGTTGATAAACCTGGAAAAGATAATGTAGTAGTTGACTTTATTTCTAGGTTAACTATTGATGACAATTGCATTCCCACTGAGGATTCTTTCCCAGATGAATATTTTTTTTCTATTTCTTCTTACTCACCTTGGTATGCAGATATAGCCAATTATCTTGTTGCAGGGAAGTTTCCACAGTATTTGTCCTCCAAGGAGAAAAGAAAGATCATACAAAAAAGTGCTACATATACTTGGATATATGGGAACCTCTATCACACTGGACCAGATTTCCAGATCAGACGTTGTGTTAGAGAAGATGAGGTCTTTGACATCCTTAAAGACTGTCATGAAGAACCTTGTGGAGGGCACTTCGCAGACAAACGGACAAGATACAAAGTCCTTTCAACAGGGTATTATTGGGCAACAATATTTCAGGATGCCAAGAAGTTTGTGAAGGGATGTGATAGTTTCCAAAGGATGGGCCAACCACTGCAATCAGATGAGATGTCGTTACAACCCCAAATCATCTTAGAACCTTTTGAGAAGTGGGCTCTAGATTTTGTGGGACCAATTAATCCCTCATCCAAACATAAATCTTACACCTTGGTTTGCACTGAATATGTCACAAAATGGGTTGAGCCAAAGGCACTAACTAGAGCCATGGAGCAGGTTGTCTTAGACTTTCTATTTGAAGACATCTTTGTCTAGTTTGGCATACCCAGGGAGATAGTCACAAATGGAGGGCCCCAGTTCACATCTCATAAGATCCAGGAGTTGGTTGAAAAATATAAAATAAATCATAGAAACACAACACCTTATCATCCATAAGAAAATGGCCAAGTGTAAAGCACTAACGAATTCATTAAGGGGATTCTTACTAAGACTGTGGCCAGTCATCGTAAAAATTGGGATGATAAACTTCCAGAAGTGTTGTGGGCATACATGACTACATGGAGGAATACCACTAGATTCTCACCATATGAACTTGTGTATGGTAAAAACCCTTTATTCCCCATTGAATTTGAAATCAAGACACTAAGAACAGCATTGCAGGTCAATTTGGATTTGGCTACAGCACAAAAGCAGAGATTGAACCAACTCAATGAATTGGATGAGAAACGGTTCGCTGTTATCCAGCAGCAGAGAGCTAAGTGGCATGACAGATTCATCAAGAAAAAGAAGTTCCAAAAAGGAGATTGGGCTCTCTTATATGACTCAAGATTTAAAGACTTCAAGGGTAAGATCTGCACCAGATGGCTAGGTCCCTATGAGGTAGATGCAGTGTTTGACAATGGGACTGAAAATTTGATGACCATTGACAATGCGAGGACACCATTGCTTGCAAATGGGCATCATCTTTGTTTATATCACAAACCTGTTTCAAGGGATTCATTTGTCAACATTGTCACAAATTCGGATCTACAGATTACAAGAACAAGGGAAAGCCCCCCTGTGCTGCAAAAAATTTAATTTTTCCAATAAGTGTAACAGTTGAAAATCAACTACGGTTGGCGGCTATTACACCTTCAAACTCAAAAAATAAATAATAATAATAATAACAATCTAGCTGTGAAAACCTTTCTTAGGCGCAGGCAGACATTTTTTGTAGCAGTTGAAAACCACCTCGTGGTGGCTGTTACACACTCTGTAACAACATCTGTTATTTCAAAGCATACCTTACGATAAGTGTTGTTACATGATCATTTCTTCTTTATTTTCTGGTAGAAATCAAAATAATATATATATTAGTCATCTTGGTTGTTACACATGTAACAACCGACTATTAAAAAATGAATGAGATATTTTATTTGAAATAAATAACAGGCATCACCGTGATCCTCGTCATCAAAATTAAATTTTTGCGTCTCACTGCCAAAGCTTGGTTTGCGTGTCGTGCCACCCATGACTTCTCCCACGTCACCCAGGTACGTCATCAAACGGTAATATTGAATTCACTCTATTTGGTAATTATGGCAACTTAACATAATTTTTTACGGCCGAGGGTGGTTTTCACATTTAAGTCGGGGGGGACGAATCATATTGTGACATGACCGTCGCATGATTTGTGATTATTCAAAAAATCCTGCAATTAAGGCATGATGACCTAGTAGTTATTGTTACTTAATGTCGATTATGCCAAAAATGGGAAGTGTACCTTCAACGAGACCTCCCATGACTCACCATTAATATGGAAAATTTATTGTGTAGTATGAATCATGAGTGAAAAATCCTAATTTGAAATCCTCACCTGTGCCACCCTACCACCCTACCATTTAGCCCTACTGGAAGCGTTGAATCCCCGTTTAGAGTGCTCGGAGAAGTGGAAGATAACAGTGCAGGCTGAAACAACTAAGTTGTGTGTCGATGACCCCGAAGCATCTAGAGAAAGGGAGAAGGAGGTGAAACAACATTGGATTTGCATAAGAAATGGGTGGAGCAGCAATACGGCATGAGCCAAGGTCCATAGAAGCCTTGGAGGATTTCCTTGAAGCATGCCATATTTTCAAGGACGCGGGCTGGTTCGAATTCTTCCGGAGGTTGGAGGGATCAGACAGCGGTGTTGACATGGAAGTTGCAAAGAATTTGGATAGAAACCAGACAGAGGTCAGAGGGTTGAAGCTAACAGTCACAGAGGAGGTGATTGCTAAAGTGGCAGGATTACCAGTGGAAAGAAAGAGGTGGTTCAATAGGAAATTCAATGACCCCTCCCCGAAAGGGGATTTCCTCCAGGAAGAAGAGTCACTGGTAAAGAAAGGAAGGGGAATTGATAGATTTTCACTCCCCCAGCAATGGGCTGATGTTGCCCTCTACCTCATCAAGTACATTACTTGTGAGGGAAGGGCAACAATTGTGTTTAATTACCACTTTCCATTGATGAACCACCTCCGGCATCAGCAGCTAATCAACCTTCCTTACTTCTTCTTGGGAAACATTAGGCACATGGCCGCGGTTGTGAAAATAGATGCGCATCCAGAAACGTGCGTCACCAACCATGGCCTTATCAAACTCATTGTGCTTGATTCCTTGAACCTCCAAGGTAGGAATTGGGAAGAATTCATTAGGAAGAAGCCCAAGACCATCCGTAGGAGGCAAACCGAGACATCTTAGGAAGCTCCAATGGTGATAAAGAAGTAACCCCATCCCTCGACAGTAAGGGTTGGTAAGAGGCCAGTTGAAAAACCAATTGGTGACAGGTAGCTGAAGCAGAGGATAAGTGTTAGCGGGCACCTAGAGTCCCCATCCATGTCAAGGAAGAACAAAGAAGCAGCACAACAGAAGGGCGAGAAGCGGGATCAGCCAGAGAAACCTTCTTCACCAAGTAAGAGCGAAACCCAATCCTTTCTATCAAGAATTGAAATTCTAAAAAAATAAAATAGAGAACTAAGGGAACAACTAGCAGAGGGAAAGGCAGAGCCAAGAGCCCCAGGGATAGATACTTTGGTTGAGGCCGTGGACAGGGCCAAAAAGGGAGATGTTTTAGGCACTATGTGCGCAGCCTGTGTTGAGAAGCTAGTGGCAGCAAGATTTAAAGTCTTTGTAGTAGAAACCACCTTGAGGGAGACCCAAACTAAAATATGGGAAGCTGATACACAAGAAACTGTTGAGGACATTTTTGTTACACAAGAACCAGCAATCGAGACGACACAATCCACAGAAAGTGATCGGGTAATGGATACGCAGGAGCCCTTGGCTGACACTATTGTTTCACCAGAACCACTAGTGGAGGAGGAAGTCAACCAAGGGAAGGAAAGAGAAGCTAACATCCATGAGCCTGTGGTCAACACTGTTGTTATAGGTGGGTAGGGAGTGAGTCTTTCCGGGAGGACTTCGAACATAAGGCCTGGCCATATCCGTCGAACATGAGGGCGTATCCGTGGAACATGAGGCCGTGGAGCAAGCAGTATTTGGAGGAAACACATGCATGAGTACGTTAGTCAGGCAATGGCAGAAACACTTCCAGCAGGAGTCCTGGGAAAGCCCTGTATTCTGGTATCTAAAAAGTGGTTCTATTCTCCTTGGCCGTAAAATTGACAGCCATGACTTGCCCTTTCGGTAGGGCCAACCACCCAATAAGTAAAAAAAAAGTATGATATTTTTTGTCTTAGAGTGGGTGGACCTACTAGCTCTCCTAACTATTTGATAAGAATACTGGTGGGTACGACTATTAAGATATCCCGGGGCATAAGAACCAACAATGGAGACAAAAGCCTACCTGGGGAAAAATGATATACAGAAGTCTGTGGATAACACTACTGTTACACAAGAACCAACAGTGGAAATGGAAGTTGACCAGGAAGATAAGGAAACTGTGACAAAATCCATTGATGAAGTTGTTGTTACACAAGAACCAGCAGCCGAAGTGGAATAGTTTCACCCTTAGGAGGTTGTTACACCTTCAATTGATAGTGCATGTGGGAGAACACCGGGTCCTGATGAAGGATGGTGTTTTGAGAAGATGTTATTGTTACCAGAGCTGCAAAAATGGAAGCAGTGCGCACTCTCTCTACAAGAGGGGGTGATCTCGCTCCAAGCTCACAAGAAGATGATGGATTCCCTTAGAGAGAAATGGCTAAAAGAAGAATGGGAAAGAGAGTGGGAAGCATAGAGGCACAAGGAAGTTATAAAGAAGAAGGATGAATAGTTGTATCAGCTAAATCGACAGGTCTCGGACCTAATGAGTAATAAGATTAAGCTTTGTGACCTTGCCCTAAACCTGCTAGCATGCAGGTGGCCCTCCTTGTCATATCTAGTGTTCCTCTGGGAACGTTATTATTTATTTCAATTAAAAGTTGTTTTTGAGAATAGGTCCTATTTGGGTTCTTCAACCTGTTAGTGCCTAAATCTACCTCAGGCTGAAGGAAGGCAGGTCTAGGGTAACATCAAACCACGCTTAACCTGGTAGCTAGCCCTACCAGGTCGGGAGAGGGTTCTCTCCTTGTCAATCTCAATTAGAATATGGAAACTAGGGCTTGAGATGACTGAAAATAAATGCTGATTTTAGGATATATTAGGTCAGAGGATTTTGTTTGATTTGGATGGTTGGTTTCTCGATCAAATGAAGAAAGGTAGCTTTGGGTATGGGAAATCAACTCAGATTTGCAGGAGGTTCTGTGGGGCGAGGTAGGTAGGTGTTTTGGCACTTTGAATTGGGTGTGATGGTAAGTCTAAGACTAGTGAGGAGTTGGAGAGGGCATGAAAAATTCATGAGTCCTCTTCAAACAGCAGAAAACATTAAAAACTAAATGTATCCTCAAGGCAGAGCATTGAATATCAATGGATTCCACCTATTTATCTTGATTCATTTAGTTATGAAGAAAGAAATAGATGCTGGCACATATACACATAATAGAAACTAAATAACAAAGGAAGAAACAATGCCAAGACACAATACCACAAGAATCCCACAAAATGTTGCAAAACCCTGGTTCATTTCCTTGCCAAACTGTAGAAGTGATTTACAATGAAGCTCAAAGCATCCACAAGAGTCCAACCTTTACAAATGACTAAGAAAGTACATAATATAGGCATCAAACCACATCAGGGGTTGAATCCATGAGTCAAGGAGCTGTTTCAACAACATCTAAACTAGGAACTAGAAAATAGGCAGTGGAATAGCTTGCCTCTAAAACTATGGAAACTGATTCATTCAACCTCAAACCACCTCTAACTGATGTATCTACCCCCTCAAGTCATTTTTCATCAAATTTACATCATATTACATCATTTACCATCACAAATTTACTAAGGAGAAGAGAAAAAGTCAACTGATAGTCAAACTGGGCGAAATTCTGAGTTTTTAGGCAAAATTGGCAAAAATTTGCCTGATGCACAGCGCCCTGAGCCTGATGCGCAGCGCCGCTTCAAGGCTGCTTTTGGAGGCCTTCCGCTTCACCAAATTAGGCCAAAGATAGCTTGTTGGAAAGCTCTGCCTGTCTAGTTTCTGGAACACTTTGAATCTTCTGATTTGGAGTTGATTTGCCCCTTCAAAAAATCATTTCTCCCAACACTGGTTCCTGTGGGTCCAAAAAGTGGCAAAGAGGGCATTTTTTAGGTGTTTTTTGCCCTTAGGTGACCCAGATCTCCTCCAAATTTTATGAAACTTTCTGGGTTTCATTGTTTTTCCATGAGGAATCCAAAACTACAAGCCATTTGGCAAAATATTGAGCCAACTCAATGCGTTCCTGTGTGTTTTTAATTACAAAATTGTAAAATGACAAAAATTTCCCAAAATTTCTTCAAATTTGGCAAGAGGCAAGCTTATTAACTGCTTTGCTGAGCTAATGAAGCTTCAGCCAAGATTTTAAGTTTATCTTGTTCTTTCTTGGCCCTCGAGGCTCTCCTTAACTTAGCTTTTAGCGTCTTTAGCCTTGTTTTTAAAATCTTGTTCCGACTTAAGTAGTGATAGGCCTTATGGCGCAACATTTTTCTCAAGCATCTTCTTAAGGTGAATGTTTGCCCTCTCCAACCATTATTTTCAGTCAACCTCAATTTCTTGCTCAAGGGAGGTCATCTTGATCTTTCTTTTCTTTGCCACTTGCCTATTTTCTCTAATCATTTGCAGCTCCATAATAGCTTGCTAATCTTCCAGTTGCTTGTTTTCCTGCTTAAGAAAGTTGATGATCCATTTAGCCCTCTCAAGGTCAAGTGATAAGGCTTGGATTTCAGCCTCCTTCTCTTTGATAATCATATCCTTGAGTCTTGAGCTTTGAGAGCCCAAATCAATGACATCCTCCTCAATCAAAACAAAATCCCTGTCTTGCCCTTCAATAGGGCCCTCTTCATGCATCTGTTGCTTTCCTTTGTCTCTGCCCTGTACCTATTTAGCTGGAGAAGAAGGCAAAGCCCCTTTCACCCCTGATGAAGATAGCATTTTCCTGTGGTCCGGTGAATAAAATGAGACCCCTTCCACCCCTGGTGGAGATAGTAATCATTTGGCAGCTGCAAAAAGCATCCTAGTGCCTCTTTCATATGTAACAAACACAGGAACATGAGCCTCTTCTATTTTACTTTCAGCCTCTTTTTGTTGCCCGGAAGGTTCAAATTCCTCTTGAGGATCTGAAAATATTTGAGGCCCCTTGAAGCATTCATGGGCAATGAAAGTTTCCCATGACACTCCCAACTGAGTGAGTTGATGCAGAACAACAATTTTGATAACAGAAAAATGATAAATACTATTGAGCTGCTATGGATATGGTTTTCATTTTGCAATCACTGCCATCCTCTCTATGTTTTTACATATGAAATAAGGAATGCTCATCATTCTGACCCTGGTGAAGTGCATAAGGAATCTGATGTGGTAGGCATAAAGTCTGGAGAACCTACCCTCACATGTAAAGTATTTGATGATAAGCTTCATGAGTGGAACATACCGGTCCTCCAAGAATTTGAAAGGAAACACCCTGCTAAGTTTACCATGGTATTTGGCCTTGATATAAGGTTCATAATGTTGTTTACTGATATTTTGCCTTTTGTTCCACTTTTCCCCTACATCTGGCATTCTTGTAGCTTCTGCAATGATAGCTGGTGAAAGAGTGAAATTGACCCCAGCAAGATGCACCACATTATTTTCCATGTTTATCACAAACTACCTTGCTAACTCATGGTGATATTTGACCCTCTCAACCATTTCACAAAACTCAAAACAGGACTGATATCTGAAACATGTGGTGGCTAGAGGGCAAGCAAGGAGTTCACTCATGCTAATATGTTCCTCCCTAATGTTTTTTCCACCCTTGTGAGGTTTCCTAGACTGCACATTTCTTTCCTTTGAGCTATCACTAAGTGTATCTTCTTCAAAACTTGATTCACTGCTTCTTTCCATGATGCTTGTCTTAATGATGCAATGTGATGATGATATGGTGGACAATGATAATGGGTGGGGACAAAGAAGATGAGTATGAAGAGATTTTGCAGGGAACAATAGTAATGAAGTGGAGTAGGGGAATGAAGGGAAAGATTTAGGAAACTAGGGTTTTGACTTATGAGGGATTTAAGAGTTTTCTTAAGGAAATAGGGAAAGGAAAAATGGAATTAATGGGTAGATTAAGGACAATGAAGTTTGGGAAAAGGGGAAAAAGATGGTGGTTTTGTAATGCAGTGAAAATTTTGCAATGAGATGAAAATGTATGAAGGCAAGCTAGGGTTTCAATTTTAAGAAGCAACACTCATGAACAACACATGAAGAAAACTAATTTTAGCTCAATATCGATGAAAACTTACTTGTAGGAGTGAAATGCAGCGTTTGGGAGAGTTTAGGATGAATTTGAGTGATTTTGGAACCTCCCTGGCCAATGCGCAGCGCACTGGCCCAATGCGCAACGCCTGCCTGATGTGCAGCGCCTGTGTATTTTTACACTGGCAAAAACTGTCTGATGCGCAACACTGGTCTGATGCGCAGCGCCAACCCTCTGATGCGCAGCGCCAGGCAAACTTGCTGCAAAAACAGGGTTTTCTTCCTCCTTTGCTCAATTTCCCTTCAAATCGCGATTTTGGCTCTTCACTTGATGTTTTGCACAATGAAATGAATAGCTAGCATGAATTCACTTTATAGATGATGCACTTTAATTTTTCCTCATGGCAAACCCACTTTTATAAAGTCCTAGTCACTTTTTCTCAAAAACTCTGTTTTTCATTTGAATTTTGACTTTATCTTGACCATTTGATGGACTGATGCATTAGTGCTTTTGTTTTTGTAGTGGCAGGAGTTGGCAAGGTGACCAGGAATAGCTGCTGAACTTATTACATATAGAAACCTTACATGAAATTTGTACATAAAATGGAAAAACTCTGTTTTCAAAAACGATTTATTGGGCATATCAAAAGTAAATTTATGATTTGATGAACTTATTAATCCTCCTCATGTGCCTGCTGACCTTTTTATTCAATTAAGATGACCACGATGACAAACCCTAAGACCTAGTGAGACTAAACCCTAAAACTGATTTTTATAAATGAAATGGAACAAGATGACAGTAAATGACCTAAAAATTGTGAAAACAAGTCAGTAGGTGAATGTCATGAGGGAAATTTACATGAAACCACTACCATCAGTTGATCCATGACCTAATGGAATGCAGCTGATTGGATGAGACACCTAATATGCGTGCAAAAGAGAAATTTGATCACTGATGGAAGTGTGAGGACACTGACACTAACATTGGCTCCAATGGGGATGGTAGCTCCTGGGAAGTACTAAGAACCACAGATCTCTGGAAAAGCAAATAAGTGCCTTCATCCATTGGGCAATATGGAGTCAATAACTTTAGAACACCAAAACAAATACCTTGACTCAAGACTCAAAACTAAACCAACTCAATTAAGACTCAAACAACTGACACTAAATATTCAAAGATTGAAGCCAAACATTCAGCTTTATAGCCTTCACTTCAGGCCCCAAGCTAAACGAATGGTGACAGTGCAAACTTTTGTAATGAAAGAAATAAAATGGTATGTACAATGACAAAATGTGATAGCAGAAAACTCTTTAGAGATATTACCGTTTCAGAAGCCGACCATTTACTGGTCCTCCTAGAAAATCTTCCCCGTTCATTTCTTTGAGTAGAAAAGCATTTTGACCTCTATATGAAGCAATTCTGTATGGTCCCTTCCTCAGGTTCTCGAACTTGTCGTGCTTGCCTTTATTCTCATTTCTAGCATCCCACCTTAGCACTATGTCTTCAATCTAAAATTTATCCGCCTTTGCCTTCTGATCATAAATATTTTTAATTCTCTCCTGCAGCCTGAAGGTATTCTGAAAAATTTCCTCTCTCGTCTGCTGTAAATGGATCATTTGGCTTATTCTCCGCTGAAAATGATCTTCCTCGCTACCATCTTCCTACAGAAGTTTAACAACTGGGACTGCGAGAGATGTCGAGAATACCGTGTCAACACCATATACAATCTCGAACGGAGACATTCCTATTGACTTCTTTTGGCTTACTCTATCCGCCCATAGTGAATTAACCAATTTTTTTATGCCAGCTCTTCTTATTGGTTTCCTGCAGCTTTTTAATGATGTTGACCAATGATTTGTTTCGAAGATTCAGCCAATCCGTTACCTTGCAGATAATATGCAGTAGAATGTCCTAAGGTAACTTTGTATTTTCTGCAAAAATCAATCATCTTTTTGGACTTGAAAGCGGTTGCGCTATCTGTAATAAGTTTGTTAGGACAGCCAAAACGTGACAAAATATTTGTTTCAAGAAACTGAATTATTACCGAGTCTGTAGCCTGCCGAGTGGGGATTTCCTCAATCCACTTTGTGAAATAATTTGTTGTTGTTAAGATCCACTTGTGCTGAGTTGAAGATGTGGGATGAATCTCTCCAATAAAATCTAGGCCTCATTGCTAAAATGGTGCACTAACTTCGACTGGCTTGAGAGGTAGAGGCTGCAACTTTCTTCTTCCCTAAAAAATCTGGAATTCATGACAGCTTGTGACAGTTTTATAAACATCAGCAAATAAGGTAGGCCAATAATACCCTGCTCTCAAAATTTTGTTACCTGTCATCTTCCAAAATAAGTGACCTCCACAGTCTCCCTTATGGAAATCACTCATGACCTGTTGGGCTTCATCTTCGGTTAAGAAATTCAGCAAAATGCCTCTGGGATCCTTCTAATAAAGTGCATTGTTCAGAATACAAAATCTAGCAGCCTTAAGTTTTAGAGTTCTACCTTTATTTTTAGCCATCCCCGGTGGTGGTGAAAGGTGTTGAAGCACATACACAATATCTGAATACCAAGGAGATTGGAGAAAAATTTCAGATACCTAAATCAGCGAACTATCTTCTTCTTCCTCAGACATGGCTGCAATCAGATTTATGTCCAATGCATGTAGATTGGACTCGGCCATTAACTTTGCCAGACCCTGCCCCTTGATCAGATTTGTTGGCTTTATCTCCAAGTCATATTCTAGCAATGTTGCGATCCATTTGCCCTGCCTTCCTTCCGGATATGTTTGTACCAAAACATCTTTGACTGCTACGTTAGGGACGTAAGCAAGGATATGAGAGTGAAAAATATATACCCGGAAATCTTTCAAAGCTTTCACCAAGGCAAGAGCTTGTTTCTCAATGATGTTATATTCCAAGGCTACATCTCTTATTGTCCTACTGAAAAAGGCAATTGGCTTTTCTAGCTGATCTCTTTTTTGCATTAAAACTGTTGCCATAGTATGTTTAGAAGCGAATGAAAATAATATGAAATCCTGTGAATAATCCAGACTGATCAAAATCAGGGCTGAAGAAAGAGCCAACTTTACCAGGTTAAAAGACTTCATAGCTTCCTCAGTCCACTTGACCACACTATCCTTCTTCAACATATTAGTGATTTCCCTCAAGTGTTTAGCTAGATTAGGCACAAAATGACGTAAGAAGTTCATCTTACCATTAAATGCTTGGATCTCTTTCTTATTATGAGGAAAATCTATCTTCTGTATAGCTTCCACCCTAGCAGGATCGATGCGGATTCCTTCCTTTGATATTATGTGACCGAGAAGCTTCCCTTCATCCATAGCAAACAAGCTCTTTTTGGGATTGAGTGATATTCCATATTTTCTGCAACGCTGAAAAACAATTTTCAGATGGTAAAGATGCTCCTCATCTGAATTTGAAAAGACAGTCAAATCATCAAGATACACTACTAAAAACACATCTTTTTCATTTGCGAAGGCAATGTCCATGGCACGCTGAAATGTTGCTCCAACATTCTTTAAACCGAACGACATCTTGGCATAGTGGAATGTCCCCCAAGGAGTGGTGAATGTTGTCTTGTCCCTGTCATCTTCATGAACCAAAATTTGATTGTAGCTGGAATATCCATCGAGCAACGACATACAAGATGCTCCAACTACTCTCTGGAGAATGTGGTCCATTTTTGGCAACGGGTAGTTATCTTTTAATGACACTTTATTCAAATTTCTGAAATCTATGCACAATCTAATCTCACCTGTCTTCTTCCTCACGGGGACCAAATTGGAGATCCAATCTGAAAATCTGATCGAAATGATTATACTAGCCTTGTACAATCGATTTACCTCTTTTTCTATTGATGGCAGCAACTTCGGATTTATCCTTCTCAGCTTTTGGCGAAATGGCTTCTAATTTGGCTTAATAGGAATTATATGCTGAATTATACTTTTGTCGTACTCCTTTAAATCTGTATAGTCCCAGGCAAATACATCAAAAAATGAAGATAATAAACTAATGTATTTAGCTTTTACCTGAGGAGGTAATTCCTTTGACAACTTCACCATCTTTGGATTTTCTGTTGTTCCGATATTTACATCTTCAACACCCTTCTCTGTCAGCACTAAGCTTGGCTTTCAGGCTACATCATCTTGATCAAATATTTCCTCTAAAGGTATAAGGCCTTTAGGGATGGCATTATCTTTCAACTGCAATACTTCCATCTAATTTACCTCTATTTCTGGTTCACCATCATCTTTCTCAGCATCTATAGAAGTGTCTTTATATTTGCCTTCATTTTGCAGAAAATCCTCAATCTCTTTGTCATCCTGAAACACCTGCCAATATCTTAGATTATCAGGGACAGCTGGGCGATGCTTCACATGAATTTCAAACTTATTGTTTGAATTCATTGGGATCTTTAAGTTACTTGCAGCTGTAGCAAGAGAATCTGCAATAACATTTTGTGTACGAGGGACACATGTCAAAGTATGATCTGGAAACAACCTCAAAATGTCTAAAACTGCATTACGGTAAGCCCTCATTCACGGATGTTTGGCTTGGTATTCACCCTTGACTTGTTTGATTACTAATTCTGAGTCGCCATAAACTGAAATTCTCTTTGCATTCAACTTCTTGAGTATCTTCAACCCTGCAATCAGTGCCTCATACTCGGCTTCGTTGTTAGAACAATCAAAAGCCAATTTATATGAACAAATTCTTACATTACTTGGGACTTTATTTGGTAGGAAAACAGGGCTGCGTATCCAAATCCCAATTCCTGCACCATCCTTACCTACTGCTCCATCAAAATCCATACTCCATAAACCGGCTTCTTCCTCCAAGTGCTGGAATTCTGTTTGCTCTTCTACCTTTGGCTGTTGTCCATCAATTTTTTGCTACTAGCGGAATGTAGACTGTTCAGCGGTACTTGCAAGCTTTTGTCTCTCTTGATCAAGTACTGCCTTGAAATTTTCTGTTATCTCTGGAACATCTTCCACTTCAACTAGCTGGCTATTTACATCATTAAAACCACTATTTGAATAAAGAACAAAAGATTCTAAATCTGTATGTACATATTTAATTGGGTGATTCAAATGTTTTGCCTTGCTTGTGATCATATACTTCATCTTCTTCTCTCTATATAATTTTCTCAGCTGACCAAACACGGGAATAGTGGCATAGGAGAAATCTAATTGCAATGTCCCTTTCAATTTTGCACCCCACGACCTAGATAAAAGCATGCCAAATCTAGGGGGAATGTTGGCCACAACTACATCCATGAGAACATTCTTTGCTGGAATCTGATCTAAAGTCACAACCAAATCTTTAATGAGACCAATACATCTGACCCTACCGGAATCAAAGGAACAAAGATCATGATATTTACAAGTGATGTCCAGACCCAATTTTTCCATAATTTCCTTTGGCATCAGATTGTGAGATGCTCCTAAATCAAACATGGCGTTGTGCAAGACATAATCATGCAATCTAAGGCTGATGTAAAACGGGGCTACTTCACTATCCTCAGATTGGCCTTCTAATGCCAGACCAAAAATAAGCTCGAGTTGGTCATCTTCCACATTAACCATATTAGACAAGGGATCTGCATTCAAAATCTTTGACACTTGACTCTTATAATTGTTGTTCTTCATTAATTCAGTCAGAGGTATCGACACTTTTAACTTAGCAATCTCATTCTCTAACCTAAAGGCTGTAGTTTTATCTACCTCTGTTGCCGGAGAATCCTTCTTTTCAGAATTTTCCTTTGCTGTACTTGGCTAATTTGACTTCTCATTTGCAGATTGTACTTTGCTGGAAGTAGGATATGCTGGCTCCTTTCCTTTTTTCTGCACATTTGGAGAATCATTCTTTGGTTGTGTTGCTTCCTTTCGCTTTTGAATTGGATTGATTGGTACCTCCCTGCTCCTGAGAGAATACTGTCTTTGCTGCGCTCTCAGTGCATTCATATATCCCCTCTGATATTCATCTGATTCTTCTTCTAGGACTGTTTCATTGGCTAGTATAAAATCCTCATCTTTCTGTACAGCCGGGCTTTCTGAATATTCCTCATCCTCTGTGATATAGATAGGCAAACCATCTACTGTAAAAAAGTGATTCTCCTCTCCTATTGGATTCTCATCATCCTCTGACTCCGGCCATGCACATAGTTCTGCTGTAGAGGTGTTTTGACTTGCTGCTGTGCTGATTGATCTTGTGCTCTTTGCTCCCGCTGTTTAATCCTGAACTATGGCTACTACTGACCACAGAAATTTGGATTTCTGATTTGTGTCTCTGGCTTATCTGCAATGGTGAATCTATCAAACATTTTCTCAATTTTACGAAGCAAATGATCTGAGGAAGAAGCTTCTTCCTTTATGGTCACTTTCTTCTCGGTCTTTGTCCTAGCTCTCTTAGCTAGCAGATTTGCCTCCACACTCACTGCAATTTTCTGCATATCCTCCAATGTAGCAGGATCTCGTTCTCTCAATTGGTATGCCATGTTGGGATCAAAACCATCGGGAATTTTATCAAAGCCAGCCCCATCGGTGGCTTGATATCAGCTGGAATAGCATTATAGATAGTATTGAATCTTACACAGTAATCCTGAACACTTTCACCAGCATTCCTCTTTATATTTTCATACTCGGAAAGAATTTGGAGTGGATTTTTCTTTACCTCCCAACGATCCAGAAATTGTCTGTGAAGAACCGGCAATGTATTGATAGTCCCCGCGGGTAGTGCTCTGAACCACTTTCGAACCTCACCTCCAAAACTTTGCACAAATAATCGCATGGTCACATTCTCTTCATCTATCTCATGAAGATCAAAGAAGTCGTTCATCCTGTCAACATGTTGTTGCGTTGTGATACCTTGGGTAGCATCAAACAATGGTATCTTACTTTGGTAATCAACAGGCATAGCATCCAAGTTCTGTGGCAAAACAAGAGGTGCATATCTGGCAGCCATTGCTCGAGGTGGATTGGAAACTGGCCTTGGAGAAGCAAGAGGATTTATAACAACAACAGTAGTCAATGTGATGGGTGTATGAGGTGTCGAAGGAGGAGAAGAGATGATAGATGTTTGAGGTGTTGAAGGAGGAGAAGAGATGGCAGATCTCTGATCAGATATGGTGGGTTGAACGGGAAGGGTGGGGATAAAAGGTGGTTCAGTATGAATTTCAGAACTAGATAAAACAGCAGATGAACCAAGAGTAGCAGATGCTGATTCGAGGAGCTCAGGAATATTGGTAGCCACAATAGATGTTTGAAGTGAATTCAAAATATAAGCATCAATTGATCTATTCACTCTTTCAGTTTCAAGGTATTGGACAAATTGTGGATTTAAAACGGTATCACCAATCGCACTTTTAGATTTAGTTTCAAACAAAGACAAATCAAAGTGTTCATCAAAAGGGAGATCTTCAAGATATTGAAACAACTGGGCATGAATGAGATCTGAAAACCGGTCTTAGACTCAAAGAACTTTCTTGCCTGAGTATTCTTGGAATGAGATTTGGGTTTTCAAACATGAGAGGAGGATCAGGATTAGGATTGGCCCTGGTGTATCTTCTGGAAGCCAGTGTGTTGAATTTTTCCCAAAATTCAATTGGACATTACAAATTTTTCAGCCAAATGAATTCTAAACCTGTCATCCAAAAGTCTAGAATTTTTTTTTAAAAAGTACTGGGGTAATATTTTTCAGTTCTTCCTCAGTATGGTCGCCACTATGTTAGTGCTTAAATCTACCTTAGGTTGAAGGAAGGTAGGTCTACGGTAACATCAAACCACGCTTAACCTGGTAGCTAGCCCTACCAGGTCGAGAGAGGGCTCTCTCCTTGTCAATCTCAATTAGAATATGGCAACTAGGGCTTGAGATGACTGAAAATAAATGTTGATTTTAGGCTAGGTATATTAGGTCAGAGGATTTTGTTTGATTTTGATGGTTGGTTGTTGGATCAAATGAAGAAAGTCAGCTTTGGGTCCGGGAAATCAACTCAGATTTGCAGGAGGTTCTGTGGGGCGAGGTAGGTAGGTGTTTTGGCACTTTTAATTGGGTGTGATGGTAAGTCTAAGACCAGTGAGGAGTTGGAGAGGGCATGCAAATTTCATGAGTCCTCTTCAAACAACATAAAACATTAAAAACTAAATGTATCCTCAAGGCAGAGCACTGAATATCAATGGATTCCACCTATTTATCTTGATTCATTTAGTTATGAAGAAAGAAATAGATGCTGGCACATATACACATAAGAGAAACTAAATAACAAAGGAAGAAACAATGCCAAGACACGTTACCACAAGAATCCCACAAAATGTTGCAAAACCCTGGTTCATTTCCTTGCCAAACTGCAGAAGTGATTTACAATGAAGCTCAAAGCATCCACAGGAGTTCGACCTTTACAAATGACTAACAAAGTACATAATATAGGCATCAAACCACCTATGCTAGCCATCAGGGGTCGAATCCATAAGTCAAGGAGCTGTTTCAACAACATCTAAACTAGGAACTAGAAAATAGGCAGTGGAACAACTTGCCTCTAAAACTATGGAAACTGATTCATTCAACCTCAAACCACCTCTAACTAATGTATCTACCCCCTCAAGTAATTTTTCATCAAATTTACATCATATTACATCATTTACCATCAAAAAAATTACTAAGGAGAAGAGAAAA